>JAQPZY010000985.1:600000-899367 GCA_029931535.1 Margaritifera margaritifera | reverse complement strand
GATTCGTCTGATCCTCCAGAAGAGTTAGTGCGAGGAGAAGAACTAATTTCTGCAAAGACTTTATTACCTAACTGTATTAAAACATATGTTCATCATAGAGATTTGTGACCAGGCCGTTTTCCGCAAAGTTATCCAATTGTTTCTTGACCTGTCAACATCATACATTGGTTTGTGTTGTTATCTTACTGGGGAATGTTCGTTTTGATCATCTCATAACAATGTTCTTTAATCAGAAATGTTAATTATTGGGAATACCCTCAAATTCTGAGCAATAACTGCACACTATCTGTTTCTTCTTGTACTGGCCTATACGACAAGCCATATATATCCAGTAAACTTTGGAACCCCGTTGTGAATTGTTTTCTTCCTTCTTCTTCTTTCCTTCTTTTCTAGGTAATGACTGACATTGACATCCGTCTAATCATCATCCTTTGTGGGTTTTTTTTTTTATAGTTTGTGACTGTTGAATCCACTTCACTAAATCCCTCATCTAATCTCCTATAAGTGGTTCTTCGTGCTGACATCTTTTTTTGTCCTTCTAAATAGTCTTGATGTACTTTACTCAAACTGTTGATCTAATAGAGTATTATCAAATTCTGCAAATAAGACGACGTTCACTGTCTCGGTTTAAGAGGATTTGTAAACTGAACACAGTTCCTACTCGAAGAGGGCTTGATTTTATAGGGTGGAAATGTCCTTGCATCGCTGCCCCTGGTCGGAAGTGGAAATCAAATCCCCACAAGGAATACCCTCTCCTGCTTAATAATCGTACGAAATCTAATCGTGGGTGGTGTTGGTGCCTAACTGTCCTGTGGCTTTATACTAGGAGTCAAGTAATGATCGCAAGTTAGTTTATTTAAGAGTTGGCGGCCTAATAGTAAGGTTCAAAAGGATCTGAGTACACAAGGTCTTGCCATTCTCGTACTGACTTCTATCTTGAAGACGTTAAAGTGCTGATAACTGAAACGGATTCTGAGTGATGGTTCCGTGGAAGGCTGCATTAAGAACTCATACCAATGATCTATCGTTTGGTGGAGCTGTCCTTGGAAGATGTGATCTTCGATCTATGGATCGGAGATCCTCAGGTGGCCACAGTAAAGGTTTTCACTTCCCACGCGTCGCACAGGGATTCTTAGCAGTGGTTCTGGCTCAAACGGTATGGGACTGATGTCGTTGGCTACTTTTGGTAAGACTTCTACACGGCACCATAGAAGTTTGGCTTCTTGGTATGACAGTTTTCCACTCGTTAGCAAATAGCTATCAAATGGGAATGGCTCTTAGGTACTGCTTCGATTTAGTCTCTGGCAGATACATCTAACTCCGTTGAGTGTAAATACTTGTCTTTGCAATCACACATGTCCAAATGCAAACGAATCCATCCATCTTTCTAAATCTTGCGCTGTCTTTGTTTTTCTTTCGGCTTGCGATCGTTATATGCCCTCACATTATGGAGGTTTCTGCTTGGAATTATTTTATGAGCACTGATTATCATTCTTGGTCAATCACTCGGCCCTACGGACGGGAGATACTGTCGTTGAAGGCACCCGCTGGTGTCAGGTTTCCAGGAACCACTGAATGCATCCAGATGAATGTGTTCTTGGCGTCTCTTTTCAGTACGTCTAAGAAGATTTTCCATGTAAAGCACCTGGTTAATGTGGTAAGTATCCAAAACTATGCTGACCAGTTTGTTATGCATGTTACAAATCTATTCCACAATCTGATCAAGAGAATTGCATTGATATTCTTGACGGCGATGGGCTTACCTATAGAGAATCATCCCCAGGAACGGGTCTGTTGTCATTTTTCTTCACTTTGGAAGTTTCAATGGGTACATAGTAGATGTCATTCATGATCGATGTAATCTTCGGTTTGTCCTTTGATTTCAAATTCGATAGGAGCTGATTTTCCGTCATAGACGATACAGGATGATATTCTACCCATTGGGATTCTTGCATCGTCATCCATGGTGGGATGGCATAATAGAAATACATATCCAGTTCTGGACTTGGATACATTTCGCAAGAATCTCAGACTGCATCATTGTTCATAGGATGTTTAATAATCTAAAACACGTCTAATTCTTAATGATGGTTCATCCTTTTTCTTTTCTTTATTCTTATTTTGGAAGAAAACCGAAAGTGTTCCTTTTATGAATCTTTGAAAGGATTTTTTCGAATTGTCGGACGTCGTCTCTTTCGGCCTTGTCCTTGCTATGAAGTAATGCCAGAGCCTGAAGCGTGAAGCGTATTTATAGGATTTTCTCGGAGACCTAAAAGATCTTTACACAGTGTTCATCAACACATTTTTGCCTGCTCTCATAAAGGCTTCTTTAGGATTTTGTTTCTCGATGAGGACTTTTTGCAAAAATTCTTTTCCTTGTGTCAAAGCGGCATCTTTTAAGGCATGAAATCCTCGAGACAATCCATCGGTTTCAAATAGGAGCCACCGTTCGAAAAGCCGATCTTAATATATCTCCTAAACCATGTCCTCGTTGTCGAGCCACTACTTGGTACACTGGATACATTTTGTTTTTGGATGTTACATAGACGTTAGAGAATCTTTTTTTTTCGAAAATGTAGTTTCACCGTGACTTTTTCTTTGTCAAGGAATGGTACATCTCGTCCCATATCTCCTTTTATACTAATGTTGACACTGTCAAAATACGATTTACTGACTGGAAGATAATGAGGGTGTACAAATTGACGGTGAACGTGAAACGTGTTTCCACCTTCTTCGTACGCTCCAGCATCAGTATTTAACTTTGAAAGGAATGACTCTCAGTAAGGGAGCAGCTGGTGTGTCCGTCCCACGCTGTACTCTACCACATCGGAGTACAATAAACATTAAATTCTCAGTCAATTTTCACTTCGATAGGGCGTGCGAAAAGCATCTGCGTAATTCTATGCTGGTTGAAACTTTTTCGATTGGTATACTCTTTTATTTCCACCCCAAAATAGCATACAACCAGGGGGAAAATTCATAATGGTCTGAGAATCTATCTCTTCCTGCTCGGGTACACCTTTTTCTTTAGCAGCTTTGTCGTCGATGACATCACCAGTATCATCTACCATATAAAATTGACTGTTTGAAACGGCCGTGCCACATTATTGAAACTGACACGTACAATTTTTCGGCTATTGTTTAAGGCTTTGCCAAATTGATCTTCAATGATGGACTCAATAGCTGTCCACCCAAATGTCCAGAACTAAAATAATACCCCGTAGGAATTCTCAGGGTATACTGACCAAAGACCTTTTTTTTCATCTGAGACCCTTTTTGAATGAGATCCCTTCATGTCTGGTATTATTTTTGTCTCACTTCCACAGATTTTTAGGATCATTTTTTTCCAAGTCATCTTGTACCTTTTTTGTTCAAGATTTCCACAATGATAGTGTTTTGACCTTTGTTGCTGTTCATGATTTGCTTGGGATGAATGATTTCTACCAAAACTGACTTCCCAATGAGCATCGTGAATCCAATTGAAAGGATTGAGGTAATATTGGTCGTTGAAAACAACATAAAGTGTTGTTGGGCAAACACACCCCTTCATGGAACTGTCACTAGGCAAAGTTAAATAAAATTGGTCATTTATACGTTCCAAAGTGGTTCTGGTCTCCAGGAGTCACACAAGTGGACAGAAGAATGATGTTCAAAGGGTCTCTAAAAGAAAATTGGTATTATGGCTGTATGACTGGACGAATGAAGAAGAAGGTGGACTGGCGTTGGTCGTACTCCCGTTGTTGTTGGTGATGTTGTCCGTCGTCAGTAAATTTCAAGAGGGACTGGGTAAAAAGATACCCGATGCAACTGCTAAGTTAAAATGGTCCCACAATTGTTCTGTCCTCCTTGTTGCAAACTCAAATTAGCAATAGCTGCTCCGATGACACAATACACTACAAAGATTTGGCAGAAAAAGACGATTTGTTTTTTAGGCACACGTTCTCCGCACCACACCCAAAGCGGTTGTTTTTGTAATTCTTGAAAGAGAAGAACTCTGCGAAGGAGTCGTTGAAGTCGTGGTTGCTGCGTTGAATGGCATGTTGTTGAGTTACTTCTTTTTCTTTTTATAGTCGACGACTTGAGAAGCAGCAGTCCAAGAATAAAAACTAGGAGGATATCCTTTCCAAACGTACTTTGACTTCTTCTACTCGTCGTTTGCCTACTTTGCGTGTCTCTTTGTTCGAGGAATGCTTTCGATGTCGTACAAGGCGTCTTCTTTTTTGGTCACTCGTTGTAACTCAGGCAAAGTAAAATGTTCCTTTGAGTACTTTCACCGTGCATGCTTTCCAATTTATAGACGGGAGGATCACGACCAACGGACGGGGGGTACGTGACACGAAAACAATTCGGTGGTCCAGTTGGGTAAATAACCTTTGGCAAAAGTACGTTTGGTTTCTTCCGATGCGAACCCAATCTCCCGTCTTTAACTCAACAAAGGGTTTCTTTTGTTTCTGGGGGAACCAAACAATTTATTCAAACACGGTCACTTCGTTTTCAGGGCTGACCTCTTAGGGGGCACATCCGATGCTTCGATGGTAGGATTGATTGTACGCTTTGACCCAAACGGCTGGGTAACACGTCGATGTACTTGAGAGTATGTTGATGTGTGCTAAATATATTCCACATGCGTTCTTTCAAAGTTCTTTGATTAACGTTACACGATAACTGGCTTTGGTTTCAGGATTTTCGGTGGTAAAAAAATGAATTTGTCTTTGTTTCTATTCTTTTTGAAAAGCTTGGTTAGAAATTCGGTGCCTTTGTCAGTTTGCCATCGTAAAGGTTGGCGTCCACTTTGTTTCAAGACAATTTTAAGGCCCCGCGTACCAATTCGGTACTGCTTTTTAGAGGTCAAAGGCACGACCACAAGCAAATTTGGAAAACACGCCGATGACACAAAACAAATATTTGTGACCACGATTGTAAGTGGATAAATGACGTGACGTCGGCCTAATCGGCTTTGCCCTTGATGATCGATGCCTTCCACCTTGAGTTGTACTTCTAGAAATTTACGTTCGAATGGGTTTGTGTAACGTGTACGTCGATTGTTCTTGTAACCATCGTTCGTACTTCGGGTAAACGTACTACTTTTCAATTTACTTTTAGCAGCTCGAAATAATTTTTGAACTCCTCCGTAACCAGCAGCATTTCCAGGATTGCAATCAATGGTAGCTAACAGTTTCTCCATGATTCCCTCAAGAATATAGTCAACCAAGTACCAATGCTCTTTTCTTCGTGGGGTATCTTTTTGGATTGTTTACGTGTCCGACGTGCCACTGGTGTAA
The DNA here is from genome assembly GCA_029931535.1 of Margaritifera margaritifera. Taxonomy (NCBI): domain Eukaryota; kingdom Metazoa; phylum Mollusca; class Bivalvia; order Unionida; family Margaritiferidae; genus Margaritifera; species Margaritifera margaritifera. The sequence goes on along the minus strand of JAQPZY010000985.1, from coordinate 894,085 downwards.
AAGAAGAAGATGTGGTGTTGAATCAGGGGTCATTGGTTCTGTTTTGACTTCTGACTTCACTTCTTTTCTTGTTTCTTTCTGAGGGTAATGGGGTGCGACAACATCTTTTTTTATCCAACCCCGGTCCAGTGGCTAACTTTTTTTCTTTTCCAAGAGGTAGGTTGATGTTAGGTAATTCTTCGTTCTTCTTCTTCTTTTTCTTCTTTTACTGTCATTCCTGTGCCTGTGTCTGTTTTTAGTGGTAGCCACTTTAAGTTCCGCTTTATCATCAGGGCTTAAAATCTCTCAGAGTGGGTGGAGCTGTTTCGTCGTCTGCTTTTTTTGCGAAAGAGTTGTAGACGTTGTAAAAGTTGACCGCTACCGTTGGGATTTTCTCTGTTTCTGACAAATTCCTTTGTTCCATCAGGGTTTGTAATTCTTGTTGTAACTGGGACATTCTCGTTGAGATTAGGATTGGGTGGTAAATGAGGTATCCGTTGTTCGTTCTAACGATGAAATTCCTACCATCGTTTGTAAGGTACTAAAGTAAGGTTTCGTCCTCTCCATTTCATCCAAAGGTACCAAAAAGGTGTGGTCTTTTCAGATAAGGGTGGTCCTTTTATATCTTCTTTTTCTTTTTTTGGTTATCGCATGACAACTCCCTAAAAGCGGTCCAGCAATCGTTCCTAACAAAGGAGCTGCCTTTTTTAACAAACGGTCCTATCAACATAGGTAGAAATCCTCCTCGTTGCACAAACATTTTTTTCTTTTGTTGAAGAGGTATTTTCTTTTTCACCATTTGACGAAGAACGTTCCGATGTTTCCCTAATTTTTGTTTTTGTATCTTGGACAAAGGTACCGTTCCTTTCAAAACGTTCAAAACAACATTCACACACGGTATCAATAATGTCTTTAGGGGCTGTTTGAATGAGTTGTTTTCGCATGGGAGGATTGGATTTGGTCAAGACAGACAAGACGTCCCAATGTTTGGCCAGACGAGGTGGAAGTCGTCCTTTTTTGGTGGTTTTACTTTTCTTCTTTTTTTTGGTGAAGGTGGTTGTGGTGTGCACGTTTGGGAGCCATCTTAGAGGTGAGGAAGTAAGTCTGAAGTCTCTGGCAGGGTACCCTTCTATTTTATACTGGAAACACGTCTCCACTGATTGTCTGCACGACGTACCATCTTCATGACAGGCTCACTCGACGTTGAGGTGTTTTCAAAGGACTAAATCGTCTCAATTCTTCTTTGAATAAATCCACTAAACTTTGTAAGATACCAGTTCTTTTTTGGACTTTGGTTTTAGGGGACTGGTACTTTGTTGGTTGCTGCTGCCATGGCCAAATCAAGCTGAAGTCGAGGGTCCCAAAGGGGTGACTTTCGAAATAGGTTTGCATTTTTGCATCAAATTAGGAAACACGGATCTTAAGTCTGGTTTGACAGGCATCATCGTAAAGGGAGGTGAAGAAGACAAAGATGATGAAGTGGACGCAAAAGGAGACCTTGTCATCATTGGGGACTGTTTGTGGTGGTGTCTTGCGGGTGTACGTTTGCGTCCTGGAAAGCAGTACCTCTCTTACGGCGGGTGCTAGTGGTGGTAGGTGTTGTTTTCTTCTTCTTGGCACGACTTTTCTTTTTCTGGTGGGTGACTTTCTTCTTCTTTTTCTTGGTGGTTTTCTTCTTTGGACTTTCTCTCTCTTTTAGGAGTTTTTTTGGATTTTTTTGGCTTGGGGCATTAGGATCCCATTTCAAAGGGATCGAATCATGATCCCTCCTAAAGAACCACTTCCACCAGGAGTTAAAATGATTTGTTTTTTAGTCCGTGAATCGATTCTAGGATCGGCTAGTTGTGACAATGCCCCTTTATGTTTTTGAAAAAACGTTTGAGTTTGATGAGGGATGTGAATGATGCCTGTGCAGTAATTGACGTGCCGTCAAGTAAACCATCGTAACATTTCTTTAAGACTCGCTTCTAACAATGAGCACGGACTTGTGCATTTTTTCGCGACTGATGCCATACAAGGCACGAATCAATTTAGCCGAAGGATGAGCTTGAAAGGAAGTCATCTCAAAAGAGTGTGAGACAGAAATGACGTGGTGGTTGTTTTTATAGGTTTTTTCAAAAATTGGGCTCTGAAGGGGACGTGTAAATGACAGGACCACCTTCTTGACCCCAAGGGTGAAACAATTGGGCACGAAAATCTCAAATAGTCAAGGAGTGGTGGGTTTTAAGTCGATGAGTAAATACTCGTGAGGGGTTTGAGTGGCATCGTCGTACGCATAATTGAGCCAAGGAGCCCCTAACTGTTTGGCTAACACTTGTACTTGAGATTTGTCTCTGGGGCTTTTAAACAAGACCACGTAATGAGCGTTCAGACTAATAGTCCGATGGGCTTTACTTTGTCTGAAATAAATTTTGAGTAATGTAGACAATACTAGCATTACGATGGTGTCCTTTTCGTGTAAACCAAAGTTTAATTTCTTCTTCGTCTTCTCCTAACATGTCGTCAAAAATAACCAAATGGGTTTGATTCACGTCAGACACGATTCCATCGTCTTCGTGAGGAATACCATCCACAAATGAAATGGTTTCTCCTTGACTTTCTTTCAATAAACGTGTAAGACGATTGCCACTCTTTGTAACACACACGATACGTTGAGGTTGACGATTCGAACAAATCAGCTTTGTGTTTGATCAAAAGTTTGACAAATTCGGTTTTACCTGAACCCACTCGGTCCAGCAATCAACATGTTAAATGGTTGGCCGCAGATACAAAGCATTCCAACTTTGACGATCTAACTTTTCGTCAATCACTTTAACCACAGAAGAGGAGGTAGACGAGGTAGACGAGGCAGAAGAAAAATAAGATGATGTAGGCATGACTGAGGTAAGAAGAATTTTGAGAAGAAGACAAAAGACTCAAGGCATTTTATACGTTTCATACACGTTTATTTTAAAAACAAAAAAAAAACAACAACCAACACAACAAAAAAACAAACATATTTTACAAGTCATTAAATCCAACGAGTGATAAAATAGCAAAGTAAAATCATCAGGTACACAATTAAGGCTCCTACTGAAACAATCAAACTGTCATATAAACAAGTCAATGTACAACAATAGTTTCGTGTCCTAGAAAAAATGGAAGGCCTAGGCACTGCTTGGGGTGGTGGTATTCTTCTGGTCGTCTTTGTTTTGGTCGAAGAATACTCTGACGGCAGCGGTAAGGAAGGGTTGTGTTCCTCAAGAGGTATTTAAACAACGGTGGTGTGGCCATCTTTTTCTGTGGTGTCAGGTTCTTCTTTTTCTTCTTTCAGGGTTTCCCATTGAGGTTCCCATTTTTTCACTTTTGATCCCTTATGGACATGTTGCCAAATCTTTGGCAAACTGAGCCACTTCTTGTAGCCAAGATTGGAAACCAAGGTTTCTCCAGGGCCGTACATCTTTCCAATTGAAAAGTTGTTGGTGTAACTCACTAGCAATACACACTTCTTGAAATGTTTTATAGACAGATAAAGTGTGACGAATGTCTTCTTCACATGGAGGTTCCTCACTGATTTTCATTACCACTCTCAACGCTTTAAGTACAATTTGTCTTTCGTGTACTGATAAAATCAAGTTTTTATAGTCTTCTTCTTCTACTAAGTCCGAAGAAGAACAAAGGGTTATATTGTTTTTTTGAACTCAACAATTGAGTCCAAAACAACCACGGGTCCTCCAAAATAATCCAAGGTAAACACTTGTCCTCAAAAATATTCCACAACGAATGTCCTGGAAAACGAATTCCAAGATAAGCAGTCACTAAGACACACACTGCATAGCGTCCAAAATTCAATGGAATCAGTTCTTGTATCAAGTCTTTATAATCCTCTAAAGTCTGAACACGATCGTTGACTTCCTTCCACGGAATCCGTTTCACAAGTGACGAGTAGAGCCCAGACATACCGGTACATGATACGGGTCGATGGCTAAGGTAGGTATCTTGGGTGGCATGTTTTTATAGCCAGGCTCCCAAGGTTGGTACCTTTTGAGAAAGTCTCCGTGAACGTAGCTATTGCAATACATGTTTCCCAGAATCAGTCTTCTGTGACTTTGGAAGAGAGCATAGTGTACAGCTCGAGAAATGACTTTGAGTTTACGTTTCACTTGGATATTGACCAACTCTTGGTAAATCATTTGGCGCAATTCCAAAGGCAAGCCACGAATGTACTTTGGTAAAGTTTCCGACTTGGAAAGAAGTAACTCTCTTTTGTGTTCTTCACGATACTCGTGATAGTTTTTCTTCAAAATCAGACTTCTGATATGTCGAAAGTCACGGTAGTACGCAAATCGAGGAATGAATTGAAGTTTACGTTTCACTTGAATCTGGACAAACTCATCGTAAATGCGTTTTCGCAACTTCAAAGGCAAGTCACGAATACGATCTTCTAAGCTTGGTATATGCTGAAAAATGTGTTCTTGCAACTCTAATGGTAAGCCACCAATGTACCATTGTAAAGAAGTATCCTTCTCCGACATGGAATTGTTTTTTTTTACTTCTTCAACTTTTGTAGAGGCATAACATCGGACTCCTTGTACTCATACTCTTTTAAGACCACGGGTAACTTGCAACTTCAAAGGGGAGTGAAGTTTCACATTACGAATAGGGTCTTCTAAAGAGTCCGTCTTCTTGGTGACAAAATACTCACATACCAACCAAATGGAATCGGTAGGTAATTGAAATCCCAAAAAAGTATTAGTTATTATTCTATCTAATTTTAAACGGCGCGTAAAGGCGATTCGTCTTGAGGTGACAGTTCTTGTAACAGTTTTTGGAATTCTTGTCTGTTGGTCACATTTTTTTCCTTCACTTCAGTCCATTGAATTCTATATTCCACTGCCACATTGTAGGTGGTACCCTCCAATTTCTTAAAAAGTGTCCTGTAGTTTTTCATGAATGTCTGACCATTTGAATATCTTAGCCCAAATCAAATGTCTTATCACATTCAAATACCAATGATTAAAATGTTTGTGTCGTAAAGGATGTAACTGTTCTTTACGTTTCACTTGAATCTGGACAAATTCTTTGTAAATACGTTCTCGTACCTCCAAAGGTAAAACACGAATACGATCTTCTAAACTAGGTTTGATAGTGACAAAATACTGATAAATGCGTTCTAACCAGTAATGTATTCCTCTAAAGAAGTATTCTCCTCCGACATGGAATCTTTTTAAAAAAACTATTTCTTCTTCTTCTGTTTGGCATCTGGCTCATCGTACCCGTACTCTTCTAAAGCCACTAAAGGAAAGAACTGACAGTGCGGAGACCATCTGGCATGTTCAATGTAAGCTGAGATGTAGGCTCCCATTGGTGAAGTTTCAAACCACAATTGAAACATTGAACTTTATCTCCTTCTCCCGCGTATTTAAATCCAGATCTAGCTAAATCTTCTGGTTTAGGTCCTTATAGATATTTTGGCCACTTGTCTTTGAATGACTCGAGTCGACTTTCATACTTGAATAACCAGGCAAACTCACAGGTATTCTGACATGCGAATATTGACCAATATTGACCTTGTTGTCGTTATGGTCAATACAGGTTCCTTTAGTATTTCCACTAAAGCAAAAAAGGGCGTACTGCCTCTTTAGAGGGTTGTCGATGAGTGAGACTTGGAGAGGGTACTGAATCCAAGATGTTACAAGCTACCTGAATCCGTTTGAACGTGTGAATCGGGAATGCCAAACCGTACGGAATCTGTCTCATCGCATGGTACTGCATCACACTCCAAGTCGTGACTCATCTTCTTGCTTGGTTAACGTTGAAAGTCAGAATGAAGGGTTAGGCTTGGAAGGGGTTCCTTTTTTATACCTGTCGACTGTACCATCCGAAAAGTATTGTAATGTGATCCGTGGAAACGCTAAAGAAAGGTAAGCACAGTTTGGTGACCATCTGACATGTTCCAGGAGTGCTGATTTCTTACAATCCATACGAATAGTGACACCACAACTAAAACACTGTACTTTGGTTCCCTGTCCAAAGTAAACAAATCCTGCTCTGGCTAAAGAGTGGGAAGTAGGTAATCCATTTTTCCTAAGTTTTTTTCCTTTTTTAAATGTGCTCCATCGATGAGGACAATAACAATAGTCAGGCATGTGTTTAGGCCAATTTTTGAACGTCTTCAAGCGACTGGCACACTCACAATAGTCAGGCAAGTCAAATGTTGAAGTCATCTTGGTGTTGTCTTTTTTTTCTGTTCAAGAGGGTTTCCTTTTTTATACTCCAAATCAGCGTGTCCGTAAGGTAAAGTCGTGTGATCTGGAAGTCTCACTCGTTTTTGGTACACGTCGAGTAACGATTTGATGATTAGGTAGGCGTACAATCTTGTGAGGTTCTAACGTGGGAACTTGAAAGTCTTCCACTTGTCCAGACAGTAAAGCATTTTTTAAAACCTCAAAGTTCACCCACTTGGTTGGTTCGATAGTTGAGAGTTAATCCTTTGACTTTACAGGAGGTGTGAAGTTGCCCTTGCGGGTCTCGGTATCGGTACCCGTAATTTTTAGGGCCACCACTGGCAAAACTCAGAATGGTGTCTTGAGGGTGCTCGTCTGTCCAGGCTCCTAAACGATCGCCTTGAATGGTAGGGTGTGGGCAACCGGGGCGATGAATGTAGATGCAACTGTCAGTATCAAAGTACAGGACACGATCTCCCAAGACTTCTAACGCTTCGTCGTACAATTTCAAACGAGCATGAGCGGTCACGTAAGCAGCAATGACTACGTTGATAAACTTGTCAGGTTTGACAAACTTGGGTTCTTCTTCGAAATTGACAATGATTAAATCATCGCGGACGATTTCGACGTGTTTGACTAGTATACTTTTGTCGTCCACCAGTTGAAAGTAGCGATATTCCGTTTTGGGTAAGATCGTACGTTGAGCCATTTTTCCCCACAAGCAATTAAGCATCACTTTGGCAAACGATCTTTTTCCTTCATTTTTTCCCACCTCTTCCAAAGTGATGCCTTCGATGTTACGGTACTCTTCTTTGAATCGTTCTTGAGCTTCGGGAGTCTGACACCACGAAGGATAACCACTAGCTTCTTGTTTCAGTTTTAAAAACTGATTGACGTACCCCGAGAAAATGCCTGGATGATTGGTGGCGTCGTCTTTTTGGTATTGGGCTGTAGTTGGAAAGTGCCAGATTTCGTATACTTTCAACAAACGGTATCCACGATCCAGTGCCCGAAACAATTCGGCGCTAACCCACGTTCCTGTCAAAGACCGTTCTTCCTTCGTGTGGTGACAGGGCTGATCTTGGTTGCACGTTTCGGCACACGTCCGACATAGAGGAAACATCAGTTTTCCTTGGCAATGGTGAGGCAAGATGGGTTGGTACAAGTGGCTCGGAGGTAAGACTTTACATTTAATTAATCCTTCGTATTGACGAATGTGTTCCACGTCAATGTGTTCTGTCCAAATTTCAGGGTGACCGGTGGGAAAACGAGCATATTTGCACAACCAAGGATACAAAGAACACACGTCGATGTATTTGATTTCTTCTCCTTGGAATTCATTCACGTCGTACAGCAAGCGAGTGGCATTGGTTCGTCCTCCAAATAAACTGTGTCGCGGATCCAAAGGTTCGATGGCGGCCGTGTCGTAACTTTGGGTAATGTTCTTAAATTCAAGATCGGTTTTTAAACGTCGATCGTACTCGTGCTCCCACATTTCTACCACTTGGTATCCTTGACTTTCTAACTTGAGGCGTCGTTGGCAAGTCTGTTCGTATAACTGTTCCATGGTAGAATAGAATAAGGGCCTTTCATCTCTCGATCAGGATAACAAGTAGGGCATCCGTGAAACAAACAACCCTGAAAACTCGTATACCGTGTGCGGGTTTTCTAAATTAAATCCATCCACGGAATAACCTCCAATCTTCTTTTCTCCTCCTCCGTTTCTAGCATGTTGTATCCATTTATCTTCTTTTTCACACAAGTAATGAAACCAACGTAAAGCTTTGACCGAATATTGACGACTAGCAAAGAGAGACGTGTTGGAGTCGATGATGGCCAGTTGGTTCTCGGGCATGAAATTTTGCCTGTAGACTAAGGAACAGGCTTTAGGTAAGGTGGCTGCATCTTTCAAAGGATCAACCTCTCCGTGATCGAGAAATAACTCTCTAAACTTTCCACAACAACGTCTTAAAATATCCACATCAGATCGACATTACTTCAACATCTCTTCTTGAAAGTCAAATGGATCGGTCTGGTGAGCGCGGTACCAAGTGTGAAAAGCTTCTCGCTGTTCGGGGCGCATTCCGTCGGGGTCGTAATCATGAAGGTCAGGCAAATGAGGTATAACAGCATGTTGATTAGCTTCTGTGTTGAAGAAGTGAGGAAAGTAGCCTTTAGCCATTTCTGTCATGCCAAACGTTTTTGGCATGCGACTCAAAGGCATGGCCAAATAACTCATAAAATCTTTAAACTGTACTTGTCCTACTTTCATGTAGATGAGCTTTTTTCCGTTCATGGTGACTTCAGGACGTTCGGTGCCATGGTTCAAATAATAATTGAGTAAAAACTGCCCATCGTATCGCTAAAAATTGTGAGCTATGACGGTTGCATACCGATGACAATCTCCGTAACGTTGAATGTCTTCTTCGCTCGAACTGTCATGGGTGGTAGGGTCTAAAACCCATTCAGCAAACTCAGACAAAGTGTTAACTCCACGAAAGATTTTTCCACGTCCTCCTGGAATTCGACTAAAATGAGGACAGTGAAAATGAATCGATTCTTGAATACACTGATCACAAGCCCGATGCGCCACACAGAAATTTGGAATGTGAATGCCCGTTTCTTGCATGCATTCAAAATCAAAAAAGATGAAATCCACTTGTTTCTTGTTCTTGTTCTTCTTTATTTCTTTCTTTTCTGTCTTGTCAAACTTTTGAATAAAACATCGATGATCAAAATCGACGATCTGATGACAAATAGAACATTTTTTCTTGCCAGCACAAACGTGTCTCTTGGGGTTGTTGGTACGAATTAGCTGTCCACACGTAGAACACGATTTCAATAAGTCGCAAGCACATTTTTGTTGGTGACCTTGTGTCTTGCGATGCTGTTGGTAACAAGAAGGACTGACAAAACTTCGTCGACACACCTCACAATGGACGTGATTTTGTTGTTGTTGTTCAGGAAGGCATGGTTGGTCTGCTAAACAGCCCCGACATCTTGCTACACTATGAATGTGTCGCTCCCGATTGTTAAATCCTTTGTCACATTTCTCGCAGTAGTAAGAGTGTCCCAAAAATCCGGTAATACTAGTGATGGTATCAAAATGTTTTTGATGGTAATAGAGATGAATGTATTTTCCCTCAGGGAAATCAGGGCCTCGAAACACCATATCTCCGCGCACTTCTTGAGGGTGAACTTTCAAAGTATAATGAGGAGCCAAAACATCTTGAAGTTTCTGCATTTGAGAAATACCACACACCGTCTCTTTTGGGATCCCCGCTTGTTGTAACAGGAGTTCTGCTTCGTTTAGTTGTTTGGCTCTGTCCGATCGTTGAATGCTCTTCCAGGCTCTTTTCCATTCTTTACTCTCGTTCTTGTTGGCATACGTACGCCCCACCACAATAGCCCGAGCCAAACACATCTGGTCTTGAGTATTGTCAATTTGGACGACACTACGTTTGGTAGTACGAAGATCGTCCACCAATAACGGTTTTCTGCTTCGTCCACTTCCTCGAGGAGGAGCAACGTGTGTCATGTAGAGTGTGGCCTTTCCATCGGTGATGGTAAACTTGTCATTGGATTGTTGCACATGTTCTATTTTGGACATGACTTTGTCTGGCGTTAATTCTGCCGGGGTGCTGAACTCAATCCAAACGGGACTCTTCAAGTTGTCGTGATGGATGGCCAGTCTCAAGCGATCATCTTCTTTGGCTCCACATTGCCGATTCAAGTTCTGTAACACAGAACTCCACAAATCGCTAATGAACCCCGCCGCTTTCTCGGGAGGTACTTCGGACTTGAAGTCTTTGAAGTGAACCGTGTGAGTGTAGGCAGTGGTTCTAAATTTTCGAGAGGTAATTTTTTGAGTCTCTCGAATCCGATAGTAATTTTCAGGAGGAGCCAAGGTACTAGATTGTGTTTCTTGGTCTGGGGTTCTGGTGTTGGTAGTGGTGGTGGTGGGTTTTGATTTGGGTGGTTTTGAAGGTGTTAAGGTTTCAGGTTCACTCATCTCCTCTTCGAAGTCACTGGCATGGACTTGAGCAAGTAGTTCATCTAATGGTGTTTCAGGTGGCACGGAAAATCGTCGTCGTGGCCTCTTTGTTTTTCTTCTTGTTCTTCTGGTTTCTCATGGTTTGGGCGTGATCTTTTCATCTTTAAGTTTACTTTGAAACTGATTCAGTTTCACCCAGGTACCTTTATATAGAAAGAGGAGAGTATATAAAGAGAGACCTTCGTACCTTCAGAATCAGTCTTTGGTGATTGAACTTTCAAACTGTAAAGATGGAAGAGTCAAGAAGAAGAAAAAATCAATACTCTAAGAAAGGACATCCTTCTGAGTATAATTGGGATTATCTAGCCCGAGGAAGAACAGTGAGAGATAAAAGTCAAGATACTTGTTATATCTGTCAAGAGAAAGGTCATTGGGCTCCAGAATGTCCACAACGGCAACATCAAATCAGAGATAAAAGTCAAGATACTTGTTATATCTGTCAAGAGAAAGGACATTGGGCTCCAGAATGCCCACAACGTCGAAACCCAAAAAAAAAGAAAAGAGAGACAAAACAAAAGATATCTGTTATTATTGTAAAGGACCAGGACATTGGTCTTCGGAGTGCCCTCAGAAAGAAGAAGAAGAAAATCTAGCAGAGGAGAGGGAGGAAGCCGAAGGATCTTCAAACCTAGAGGAAGAAGAAGAACATATCATCAAGAAAAGTAAGAAGATAGTGAGAAGAATGGAAGACAGTGAGAATGAAGAAGAAGAAGAAGATATGATTCCTGTGACGATCAGGGTCCCTATGAAGAGGAAGAAATTCAAGAAGAACAAGAGAGACAGAGAGTGAAAAAAAGGAACTTTGTTTTGTTTGTTTTTTTGGAGTGTGGTGTTATATGTTATTGGTGAATTATTTTGTAAAAAAAAATGGCAGAATACACCAGACTGGAAAAAAAGTAAGTGATTTTGTGTTATTTTGTTTTAGAATATAAAAATACACGCACGCACGCACTCACACTTATATACAACACAATGGGATTTTTTTAAGTTTTACTTGTTTTGGCAATTTGATTTCTTTTCTAGAAATCTGGGGGCCCTTAAAAGGACCGTTGGGTTGTTTGTTTGGTTGAAAAACAAACTTATGAAGTGTTTACATGATCAACTTCAATTGTCGTAGTCCTTTACCACGACCCAATCCAAATCCTGCTGCTACTGCTGGTGTTTTGCTTATGGTGGTAGTCACTGGTGGTGTTTGTGGTGGTGGTGGTGGTGGTGGCATCTCACTAGAACTAGTAGGCTTGGAATATTTAGCCCGTGATGGTCTTTTTCGCTTTGTCTGAGTTAAAGAATACTTATAGGAGTTTGTAATCCATTTTAACTCATATAATATCTCTTCTAAAAGACTCACCGATTTTTCTTCAGGACTGACTTCCTTTACTGTTTCCTTCTCCTCCTCCTCTTCTAACTGTTGTCTGATTTCTTCCTCACTTTTTCTTCTTCTCTCTTCTTCTTCTTTCTGCCTCTGAAGAAGAAACATTTCTTCATCCTCTCGTTGTTTCTTTAAAAAAATTTCCATCTCTTCCTGTTGCTTCTTTTTAAATTCATCCATCAATTCATCCACTGCTGTAGCAACAACAGTAGCAGTAGTAGTAGTAGTCTCAAAATTTTGATTTAGAAAATCTAAATCAAAGTCTTCCGGCCGGAAGTTCATCAAAGCAGCAGCAGCAGCAGCATTAATCATTGAAGGCTCACTCCAATACATACTACTTGTCTTTCCGGTCTCCATGAAGGCTGTCGAAAAAGTAATAAGCCCTACGAACGCTACGATACCTTTATACCCAAAATGACGTCATACCCCTACTCTCTTCCCATTGGAAGAAAAGCCGACCCACTTGTAACGCGCTATTGGATTGGTAGTTGATTTCGATGCATTTCAATCCGATTGTAAGGTATATATATACCACTACTTGTCTCATAAAGCTTTACCTAATAAAAAGAAGAATCATGTGGACTACAGTAGAAGCTTCAAGCATTGTGTCAGGGATGCTCTTCAATCCTCACTATCTCATGTATGTTAGAGCATCATGGGTAGTCACTAGAATTGATGAAAGTGCCTACTGGGAAAGAAGAACATACATTGAAAGACAAGGATGTTTGAAAAGAGTACTGATATATGGGGAAGAAGTAAGAAGAAGTAGAAGAATAAGAAGAAGACCTAACAAACGATGTCATTGCTAAAATTATAGCAAAAAAAAAAAAAAAGGTCCTTTTAAGGGCCACCCATTTTACAAGAAAAGATTAATTTTCTATGCTTGCCATATATAAAAATGTATGAATGTGGGTATGATTGTATAAAGTATGTTTGATAAAAAAAGATTAGTGTGTTGTGTGTTTTTTTTGTAAGTATGGTTTTTTTGTATGTATGGTTTTTTTGGAAAAAAAAGGGGAATGTTTTCCTTCACGTCCGCGCTTCAAGCATATAAAGAGGTGCCTTCCACAGTTGCGCCATTCACACTTTCACTCTACAAGAATGAACTCCGTTGAATTGTTACAAGAAGCTTGGTATAGAATGGTGGATGTGGAGTCCTTGATGGAAAGGTTGGAGTATTGGTGGAGATATCCTGCCAAAAACCATACGTCACCAGCCAACTAGCGGCTCTCACTTCAGCGAGAAGGTTGGTGACTGATGTCTTGGTGGAGGAAAGACAAAAAACTTCCTCAACCCCTTGCCGTGTGGGGTTCATCAAGAAGAGCCTGGATTTACTGGATGAGGTGGAGTACTTCCTGAACCGAGTTCAGGAAGATTGTTATATTTATCCACCCGCCAGTAACGTCAGGCGCGAAGAGGTGAACCTTCACATGGTGAAGGTATTGTTAAAGAAAGTTTTAGAAAAGGAAGTAACCCACATTAAGATCTTGTGGGCTCTTGAACAATCCAAGAAAGAACAGGCCAGGAAAGAAAAGGAATTCGAACGCCTGAATTTAAATTGGATGAAAATCCAGGATAAGTTCAGGCGGATGAAACATCCTGACTGGCTACCTGATTAACCAACACTTTCAACCAAGAAAAAAAGATCTCACACCACCTTCCTAAGTTTCTTTACCCAATGTTGGAGGAAATAATAATCCTCCTCCAACGGTCCTTATCAGGACCACCCATTTTTCAAGAAAGATTAATTATTCCCATCATTGCCAAGTGTCCCCACACCCCGTATGTAGTGACGAAGACAACGTCCTCTACTATCAAAACACCCCACCCCCAGTTTTGATGGTAGAGGACGTTGTCTTTGTCACTACATACGGTGCGACCCCCGCTATGATAAATTCCCATTGTAGCTATAGAGGCCCCTTTGTCGCTATAAATCTGTCGCTATAGAGGCCCCTTGTCGCTATAGAGGCCCCCCACGTTAAAATCCCATTGTCGCTATAGAGGCATCCTTGTCGCTCAGTACCCACCTATTACTACTAGCATCTTTCGATTCCATCAAATGATATGACCCTCACGCATGTTTGCAATATAGATGGCACCCAAACTTATTTGTGCGTGTTGTAGTAACCAATAGAAACTCACAAAGTTCTGAAACAAATACGCAATAATAATGCGCAATTATATAAGAAATCGTACTTGATAAAGCTCGTGTCTTGCATGAGAAATCGTACTCGATAAAGCTCGTGTCTTGCGTGGTCGCAATCGGACGTATATCGGTTATTTATAGCTCTTTTACCTGGGTTGACTTATAAGTGCACAAAAGACGAGTTTATACCGGCGTTTTGTGTCATCCATTGATAAAGAAAATCATTCCTGTTAGAAACAAAATGTACAAGCCTTGAGTTTTAGTATTTTCATGTATAGTGACTGCTATCAGAGGTCGTATCCAAAGTTAGAATCAATCAATTCTCTAAAATGATTTTGGTGTAGCAAAATTTTCCCTGAATTCCAACCAAAACAAATCGGCCATGTCGAAGTGTAATTTATGATTGCAGGGTTGTCCGAGTAGGGTCGAGACCGAGACACGTCATAGCTCGTGCGGTGTAATCGGTAAACTGCTTGCATTCCAACATGGACACGATCCGTCATCATTTTTATTCTCGCTGACTATAATAAACTTGGTGTAGCCCTATCAGTCCTAGCTTTCCATGTTATTAATTTGCAAATAGATTGTATAATAGCTGATGTTACTTGGGATCTTGTGTTCATTACTAAAAAATAGCCCTTACAATAATTATCGCGGAAAATTGCTGGTATTAGAGCATTCACCAACAGTTATAACCTGGCTTTGATAACGCCACACATATTTTATTACCAGACAATGAAACCAAAAAAACTACTCTAAAACAACAATTTCTGTACATTCTTGTTTAAATATCAAAATAACAAAATGCAAGGAAATTGTATCTTTTAATCTAAAATTTTGTATTGAGTGATGTTTTAGAATAAAAAAAGGTTCCGCTTTGTGCTCTATTGTAAAGCATCGTAAATAAATACAAAATTGAATAAAATCTCTTTTTTATGCTTCATTTAAGTTAAAATAAAACTGCAATACCCCTTTTTACAACTTTTTTTATCTAGCGAAAATGTATGCAAAAAATACGAACATAATTTGTATGTGTTCGACATTATTTTTGGATTCAAAATCCGATCTCTTCGTGGACATATGCACATTAAAAGCGATATTATCCTTATTGCCGCTGTTACGAAATTGCTAGCATATTTTAATGCAAACATTTTCCTTGTGGCTTCCTACTGAGTCTTATATAATGCATGTACTGTAATTCCGGAAATGTATTATTGTACTTTTTTTCTAAGACTAGCGATGCGTATGTACAAATGTTGCAGCAAAGTTTTGAAATCTCCCAGCTCCAGTAAACAATATGAACTGGGGCATATAAAAGCTCAAGATACAAATCTACCGAATGTGGAACATGCATATTCAGTGTCTTAAACGCTGAAGACACCAGTAAACACATCCAGGAAACAACCAACACATTTGTTATTGAAAGAAAAAGGGACCTTAGCATTGATAACAGTAGCGAAGTACGGGATTTACAATTTCAATCTGACATTTGCAATCTAAAAGGTGAAAGCAAGTCGAAAGTAAAGGATCATTTCTCAATTCCAACAGGCGTGAAATAACACATGGGGAAAGTGTGTGATAAGCTGCTCCGCTTCATTTGATCTGGCATATGAAGCTACACGATGATAAAACCTACAATTGTAGAACCTTTATAAAATCATTTCACACTGAAAACTGCATGAGGAACAACAGTACACACCTTCGCCCGGCATAAAATGCAGCATTTGTCATATATTATTCAATGCCCAACAATATCTTAAGAAGTATATGAAAAGATAGCATCAGAATTAAAAAAGAGATTGATATATTAACATTTTTTTCGCAGAGCAATACAATTTGTGTTTTGTTTTTTTTACATTGTGAGCTGTAAATTAGTAAAAATTCTTGACACTGCTTCCTTTAGTTTCATATACAGTGTTCTATTTTCTATTTTACTCTAGATATAAACCTGTTACATATATTAAGTTATTGATTACACTCCTTGCATCAAAACTTGCACTCGTGGCATAATTTGTTTTCATATGATATGTACATTGTGTTTTAGCTTGACTATTGGCTTAAAAAAGCAAATAAAGCCGTCACTTACTCAGTCAGTAATGCATTGAGTACCAAGTGATTTGATATTTTTTCCCATCATTTATTCAGACTCTCAGAAATATTACACCGACAACAATAGCTGTTAGCAACTATCCCTTGAGTCTTTGTAGAAAAAATCTAAATGTTATCTCAGTTGTTGTCTAATATCTTCAGATAAAGATCAAATAGAGTCATTAACTGTTTTCCATTTACGTCGGATGATGTTAGATTACTTGATAGTAGCACAACTGAGTTTAGATTGATCATAAATAAAGATTCCAGTTGTACATGTTCCGAGTAGGATGTTGAAAAATGTATACCATCTTTTTATGTTGGTACGATTGACATATATAATGTCATGCATGTATCATACTTTTATGTCATTCTGAACGAATTGTGCACAACCATTTTGACTGTACATGTTGTGGTGAATCTGGAATGCTCATTTTGTATAAACAATATGTGTCCTTTATTAGGTCTGGCCTTTTCAGAGAGCACTATGAGTCTACTTTATGAAGCGAGTTTCTTTCCATCGATACTCTGCTCTGTATCTTCTTCCAATTAATATGATCCTTTCAGACGAATCAAAGACGTGATACCAATAACACCAGTGCACACGTTACTATATTAATTCGTTTTCTTGCTAAACAAGTTTTTCTTTTTCCTGGAATGTCGTCAATATTCAAGCTACAAATTAAATTTGAATGAGTAATGATTTCGCAACGTCTCATCATTTATGAAACATGATAAAAATGTATTTAGAAGCCCACATAACAGCGTTTTGGTTGATAAACCACACACACAAATTGATGCCATGGAAAATGAAATAAATCAAAGTGCTTATTTTTATTTATCTATTTATTTATTTATTTAATACTATTAACCGAGGAAGAGTTCTAAAAAGCATACTGACAAGACGATTTTACAAAAAGATATCCTATTAAGCACTTATTGTTTACATCAAAAACATCGAATTTCACTGAGATGGGGTTTTCTTTGTAGGTGCTGCACCCGTGTCGTATAGACATTATTATTAATACGTATTGTTTGATAGTTAGGTAAATACCTCGGGATAATGTGATGTTCATCTGTTTTGCAGATGGGTGGAATGCATTGGGACGTAGCATTATGGCCCTCGTTTTATTATAGTGTGCCATCTATATTCCCCGCTGGTCTGTAAACCGTCGAGGTTGAGGCTATATATGTAAAGTGTCTAAATATTTAAACGAAGAAAATACAATATATTAAAAGAACTACAAACATTGAGTAAATGATGATAGTCTCTTTCCTTGGAAGTTTTTGGTTGAACTAAATAAACGCCAAACAAAGGGACAAAGCCAAATTTAAAAAAAAACATGTAAAATAAATACAAATCTTATTCAAATCGTTTATTTTAACATTTGCATATAATATCTGGACTAGGTAGCACGTTCATTAAAATCAACATAATTAATAATAACATATATAATTAATTGAAAGCCTCTATGTATTTCAAAGACCTGCTCAAACATTTCTCGCCTAAAGGACATTTATCCCATTGTGTAGCATGATAGAGTATGTGGATGTTATCAAGTGCCAAAGCGAAGCAAACTTTGTCTGGGTGAGTACAGTTTATGTTCCGCCGGGTTATATAGGTTAACCTACAACGTATTACGTCGTTTGTTTGACGCAAATAACACACTGAATATGTAGTATTAGATATGCATATGCCTTTATAAACTTGTTGTCATGTACAAAATTGTTGTCTTCGAGATACACTTTACTCCTTATCTGCAGCAAGAGTTTACCCCCTTTCTGTAGCAAGGTTTATTATATACAATATTACACAAACGCACTTAAGTTTGTTATGGACATGAAAAGAATTCAATCCTATTTGTAGGTAATACAGGAGAACTCTAACTCTTGCAGAAGGCAAGATTTGTCTCTGGTATAAATGTCATCCCATCGAGTCTGATTCCCCACTCCAGGCAACACATTTAAGGGAGATGTTTCAAAATCTCGTAGTTAAATAGCTCAGTCAGTTGAAATACGTAATGTCATATTTTTTACATGGAACATAATGAAGGTTAGTTTAGGCTAAACGAAATCATTACCTATAGAATGTATTACATTTATAGGACCCGAGACTCACCTTTGGGAATCTAGACGCATAAATATCTGTTCGATCGATGTACCGATGAAGTGGGAAAATTCGTCGGTTCCATGACCTTTTCTGTCCTGGTTCGTTAACTCAGAGACCCCCCTATTGCACCATTATGTTGATAAATCTTGTAAAGCGCGTACAGGATGAACTTCGAATGAATGTTTGTCACAAATGCCTCCCTTAACTGTAACGCACGTCCATTGACATTCATAATGGGAGGAAGAAAATAACAGAATTCTTTTCTGTCCATTGCTGAAAAACCTGGGTCATATTCAACTGACCACCAAGTTCTCACGCCATTGCCCAATTAATTGTTTTGTAATAATTGTTCTCTGTCTTGATCTGTTCGACATCGGCTCAGAAGTTTTTAACGGCCATTCCAACGGACATTGGATCCACTATGTCTTCGAACTGCACTAATGTCCCACACGTTTTCCTCGACATAGCAAGTAGACCCAAGACTCATTGTTCATACCTTCAATACCAACTTTACAACATTTCTTTCGCGTTCTCGTGATAACGATACTATGAGTCTATGCGTCGCACTTCTAAGTGCTATATTTACTTGCTATATTGCACGACTCGACATGAAATGGCCATATATACTCCGCGTTAGAAATGTTGAGTGCAGTTTTGGGAACTCGAGTGAACAAGGTATGCATTGTCGGTTTACATAACTATTAAAAATGTTTGATTTCCCTAGTCTTCTGACCATTCACTGTGTTACCGATAAAGAGCAATTCATAGAGCCTTACTCCTTTTGTTTGTTTGGATGCGTACTCTTTGGTGTTAAGTTTTCTGTCTGTTTAAGGTACTTTTACAATCAGTCTCAAATCTACATCACGCAGCTTTTTAAAATGCAAACAGTTTTCTTTAATATCTCTGGGGCTACGATTATCCCTAATCCCTTTACTGTGCTGTGATTGAACAATGTGTATGTATATAAAAGGGTTTTCAATCGTTTATTTTAATTGTGTATGTAAGATTGATGTAAGGTTGTTTGTCTAGGGTGTCACAAGTTACATATTTAATACGCGCACCATAATTAAACATCTCATTCACGTTCTTTTGTTGTGTCTTGATCCAACCTCACAATTTACTTCCTGTTACAGTAATGTCAGAAGTGGGATTGGACTAGGCGGTGCGTTGATATTGACTTATATAAGTTTTGACTCTGGCACCGTTTTTCATTTATCAGTGAATATTTACGTTGGTCCCTTGTAGGATATGTGATGATGCCACAAAGGCGTGCATAATGCTGCAACTGTTACGCGCTGTACTGAGATCCAACAGGGCAATTTATTTCGGCTGTTTCATCACTTACATTTTTTATTTTTCCCCTTTGTTTGTCGTGTATACACACACACACACACACACACATATATATATATATATATATATATATATATATATATATATATATATATATATATATATATATATATATACATATAAACACCAGTTAAGAATCTGTGATCAAGACAGGCAATGTATGAAAAATTAGCCCATTCTGGGATTCTTTCATATATTTTGTTGTCAACCTGTCATTATTATCTTTGTAAAAAAAATCTTTCGTTATATCTCCTCCTCTTGTTTAAATGCAGAGTCTTCTGATTAAAGTGGTGAAACAATGTTTTTTGTTGGTTTTTTTATGAAAATAACAAGAAGTCAGTATAGTTACAAATAACAGGAATTAAAACGCCATACCGTTATTTGAGGATTTTTTACTAATTCTTTGTCATCTTCTGACTAGAGGAATATTCCTAAAATAGCGGGGCTTTTATCAGTGTAATTACGTCTTTGCTGATACGTTTTCGGTAAGTATGCCTATGATTTTCAGACACATTATATAACACAGTCTATTACGATCATTACAATTTGGGTGAGGTTCGAATAATTATGCAGTAAAACAGCAATAGTATCAAAAAGCTAAACATACATTTAACATTATAGCTACTGATTAGTTTATATCAAAGGTTGATGAAGCAGACATTTAGACGGTAAACTGTGAAAGTATCAAGAATGGTGTCGCTTTTAATCTTTACGGCACATCAACACTTTAAGGTTACAGCTTACTAGGGTAAGTTAAATAATGGTGATTTTCCCATAACACAACACTAGCTGATCCGGAATGGAACCCACATCCTTCCTTAACCACTAAAAAAAGGATGAAATATATTTTATAGGCACACACATACAATCTTCGATAAATTTGAACTAAAAACTTTCAGGAATTTATAATTGTAAAGTGTTTGTCAAATTTAAAGGAGTGTTATGAATTTATGATATCGGAACATTACCAGATTAAGGAAAAAATATAGAATCTCATGTATCGACTGTAATAACTGAGATATTAACCGTCACTATATCGTATCTTGGCTATACAAAAGAAATTATATGCATTGTAAACTGTATTGTTCACGAGCGAAATCGTATATAATGGACCTCAGCGGTAATTTGTAAAGGTAGTATTTAAAAACCGTTACTTCAAGGCTATCATCAAATAGTCCAAGTCAAGTAAGTCGTATCTTTTTGGAATGACTGAACTTTAGACCTTGCTGACGGTATTTGTGAAAATATAGTGCAAGAAGCATACTAATTACAAGAAAACAATAAAATATAAAATTAGAGATTCATGTTTTAATTTGCAAAAAAGGAAAGAAAAAAGAACAAATAAAAAGTTATGAGAAAGAGTTATCTAAAAACCAACACAGCGTAATACAATTGCACAACTTATTTACCGCTCAAGTTTTCAGTTCTAAAGTTTAAATCATCAACTCGTCCTTATATAACAAGATCATAATCGTAATATAATGTTAGCGGTACATAAAGTGAACGATAACGTTTCAGTATTCAACGTAAAAAATCAAGTATTTTGCTATTAAGACCTCTGTGTTTTGTAGTTTTTGTACATATTATATGCGTGTTTCAAGAATACAAACAATTAGTAAAAATGGCAACAAAAGCTTATGTTGTACTAACATAACGTAAATTGTATTCATTTTCAGTTGATATACACGTAGCCATCAACTTTTAGTAGCTCAGTAGAGAATGGCTATCCGCTGACAATGTTTACTTTACATTATTGATCAAAATCAGGTCACTGCCTTGCAAACTGGAGTTTGCCCATTGTTTTGGAATATTTGTCAAATGTATGTATATGCACAATTTATAATTTAATCACATGTGCACTTTTGTCCGATAGGTAGTGTATAATGTTCTGATAGAGGAAACCTAAATATTTACAAGTCAGAAGATAGCGGAAATCATACATCTGCTATGAATGTAGCACTCAAGAAAACTTAATGTTAGTAGTTCCATCGATGAAAGTACAGATAGTATGTCTGTACTTTACCATCAGAATTTTAAACGCTTGAAATAATAAGTAAGTTTTCATCAATATTCGTTACTTCTTTTCATCAGAAAATATTTGCATTTTAATGTCTCCTCTTTCATCAGATGACGAAACAACTCTATCACTGTTCCGATGACGGCGTTAATAATGCTAAATATTTTTATTAAGTTGTAAAGTCATTTATATATAGTCACTTGTGGGTATTCGCGTCACATTTCTGCAAATTGTTTTAAAAGAAACTATTTATTGAACCCAAAGATATTATGAACGATCATTGTAATAGTTGCCGTAAACATCTAATTCTGATTCGTCTAAGTCGTCAGTGTGGTCCGAGGCCCACGTAGAATAATCGGAGAGAGTGTTGGGTCATCGAAATATCCTTTCTGGTCCGCTCCATAGTACGCTGCATAGCTAATTTTTGAAACATTTCTTAAGTGAAATTGTTTTTGTCGGACAATAAGGTAAAATTTGTTAAGTTTGCTTTGAAACTGACTGTCGTCATTTTCAGTTTAAATATTGCTAACATTAAAAATTGAGAATCGAAAATTTTAAAACAAAAATTAGCAAATACTGGAACCAAGCAAATTATTGATTGTATTCTAGACAAGTCGGCAAAAATATGTACCTATCGCTTTTTAAAATATTTCTAAATACTGTATATTGCAGCGGGTATACTGTGTACGTTGGTACAAGGTTGACAACGATCTGTGCCTATAGCTTTGCAAAACATTTCTCAATACAGTATGCTGTAGCCTGGTCAATGAATATATTTGTTATAGTCTATAATTGTTTGTACCTATACCTACCGCTACAACAATTTATTAATATGGTATGATGTAGCGAGACCACTTAGTACATAAGATAAATTTGACAACCATCTGCATCTATCGCTTTACATTTATCACCACGGTATGATGTGCGGGCTCTTTGATTACATAGAACAAAGTCAAAAATGATCTGAGAAGAAATGATGTTTTTTTTTAGAATGATCAGATTCACTTGCGCATGAAACATTCTTTTCTATAGTTCGACAACGCAGTTTCAATTAGTGAGAAAATGAAACAGTTGTGGAACATTGTAACTCGGCTCTCTTTAACCGACGTTTTTCTAATATGTGTCACTGTTAATTTTTTGTATTGTATTGTACATTGTGCATTGATTTCTCTATTCATTGTTCCCCAGTGAGAGCGTATGCATTGTACATGCAGAGGAGGGACAGAATAAACTCTCACTCTTCGTTATTTATAAGTCAATGAATAAGATGAGCGATGCCTATTAATCTTCTGATTTTGAAAAACAAATTGGTCTTTTGTGATTATATTTAATTTGTTATTCTCTCTCTCCCTCTATTTTTCTCTCTCTCTCTCTCTCTCTCTCTCTCTCTCTTTCTCTCTCTCTCTCTCTCTCTCTCTCTCTCTCTCTCTCTGAGTGACAATACAATGGCAAAATGGGATTAAGCGCATTCATTTTTTTTTACTAAGTTTGGACGAAGGGAAACCTTCTTATTGGTATTTACAAATAAAATCTGAATTTTCAAGGTACATTCCAGGTTTTAAAAGGACACTGTTAACAGAGAATCATACCTCTGAAATTCCACTGTTTTTCCTAGTTGTAAAAGTATGTGCTTGTCTGTCATTAATTGTATTTGTCTGTCTCTCCACCCTTTTAAAATTCCCATAGACGACCATACCGTCCCAAACGGATTGTTCGATTCCCATAACTCAAACGCTAATGTTAAATCCCTAAATATCCCACGGTGACATCCGTAATTTTAAATTCATATTAGATTCTATAGTAGCCCCCTATAACACTAACGATATTGAGACCGATATTTGTAAAAAAAACCAGACATGTTAATATTATTCAGAATAATGGGGAGAGGGGGGAAAGGGTGAGGACAGTTTTTTTTTTTTAGATAAACTCACTAAGTCTCAAGATGTTAAACACAGGTTATTAATACACTATATATCAAGCACAAGCTTTGAATTTAGTTCAGATTATTTTCTGAATAGTACAGGTGTGTAGTAAGTCATATATGAATGAATCCCTATTTTCAAGTGAACTAATCAAAATACCAAATACACACACACACACACATTGAGATATATTCATCGATGTATCTATATATCGAGTGATCGTACCAATATATATATATATATATATATATATATATATATATATATATATATATATATATATATATACATATGAGGCTGCCACATCATGAGCTAATTTCCTTATTTCCTTTTTCTTTCTGTCTGAAGCATAAATGACAACCGTTCCTACTACGCGTTGAATAAACATATGAGTAAGGAATATAACCGTTTAGGGTGGATGACGTAAGTGTTGAAATATCTATATTTGTTTAAGCTATCGGGCCTTCTAAGAAGGATCGATACTGCACAAAAAGGTGCAAGTATTCAGGACAAACCATGACGGTTGATAACTCTAACTTGCGCTATTAATCTTCTCACTTTTGTATGTGTAAATCTTTCTTGGGACAAATTATGATCAGACATGGGCTCCAACACGAACAATTATTTTCAGATAAAATATTCCAATGATGCTTGACATATTCACCAAAAGAAAATAACTTCAGAGAACAAAAAAAAACTATTCATTTTTTAAAGTTTAATATATTTACATCATTTACTGACAACAAATTATTGTTTGGTTACCCTCCTTATTCAAACCCGGACCTAATGTAATTAAACCTAACACTGAAGTTCTTTTCAAGGGAGATAATTTTGAATACACCATTCAGGTTTCAATATGTATGGCAGTTAGAGTTCTAGGACACATTATATTCAGTTTTAACACACACACACACACACACCTTATTAAATATTGATCCATACTTTTTACTATTTACCTCACCCGCTCGTAAGGCCAAGTGGGCGGGGCCTGCATCTGGTGTGCATTTTCTGGCATCCGTCGCGCATTGTGTGTCGTTTGCCGTACTTCGTCGGTCAGTATTTTGTTATTTGAAACTTCTTCTCAAACACCCCTACAACACTTTCAAACATTTATCAGGGAGCACACTGGCACAAATGGATTTAACATAAAATTTAGCCAAATGTAATAAAAACCACACTGACATTAAGGCATTTTATGTTTGCACAAATGATGCCGCTCCGCCATCAAATATGGCCTTCAGAAACATACGAACGACCGCATTTGTAAAACAATTTATAACAATAACTAATAACAAAAACAAAACCTTAAACAATTTACCTCATAAAGCGCTCAAGAGACTTTGGCCATATTTTGGTCCGACCATCAATAATGGAGGCTGTTTCTAAAAGAATAAATACAAAATACATAGAAAATGTAATCAATTTCTTCTGAAAAACCGCTCATCCCAATTTGTCCAAATTTGACAGAATTCATTCTGATTTGAAGGTAATTTAAAGTTTGCACAAAGGATGGCGATTTCCCGTTACTAAAATTAGAAAAAACTCCGCAGAACATCGTTTTGGTCCCTGATTAACGGTATGACTTCATGACACTGTTGCTTTGTTTGACCCAGCCTTGACTTACTTAAACATCATGGTTGACAGAAAAAATATCTGGTTCTCAGGAGTTGAGATACTACATATATCTGCTTAATTTTCGTGCCCTTTACATTTATTCACTGCGAGACATGTATATACATTATAAACAAAATATTTAAGTAGGAATTTATGTTTTTAGCCTAATGAAAAACATACAGAAATAGCGGTGAAAGAAAGTACTAATGAAGCACAAGAAACTAATAGTTGGCACTTAATCTCTGTGTGCTCGGCTGTGATACTTTTCTGCTTTGTACGAATAGTGGCAAGGTGTCATACGATGTCTACTATAAGCTCCTATCATCGAAGACACATTGGACCAATTGATGCAATATTCATGTTCCTTTAAATAATGTTGTTATGGGTTTAACGTCATTTTTCAGCACATGATAGGCTATACATGGCGGCCAGTATATTTGGTGGAGGAAGAACCCAGAAAAAAACCCGGGAAGTAACACCGACCCACGGGAAGCTACTGGCAAGCTTTCTCACATACCCACTTTGGCCGAGCCCTAGACTCGAACCCACGCGGACAGAAGTGAGATGTCAGTGATCTGTAAAGGCGAGCCTCTCGGCCACCCCAGGCCGCCTCTTTAAATCATAATAAAGTTGGTATTTTATGAGGATGACACTGTTAATACAAAAACTAATTTCCTTGCAGACCTAAAGAAAAAACAAGATTAAAGAAAAGAAAAAAAAAAGAAAAAACAGTGAATATTAGTTGGAGTTCTTGTTATAAATCTTACAATACTTTCACCGATATTTTTTCTAATTAATTGCAAATAGTTTCTAACTGTTAATGACTAACCAAAATAGACATTTCAGTCAAGTTTTAAATTCATAATCGAACAAGCGATCTATAAGTTTTCACCCGTTCCTTTTATAACAGTGGACAGATTAGTTTAGTTAGTAATGGTACCAGTAGAAGGGCTTCCTTTTCGATGTTTATAATTATATGTTAACCCGTTAATAATCGTGAAGTGTGTGTGTGTGATAGTCATTAAAAGATTGGTAGTATTTAAAGTCATTTTACTCGATGAGTTCAAATCTGTGCACGATTAAATCCTCACTCTTTGTGTATGTTTGCTCTTTATCAAACCCGCTTAATGTAGAAGAGAGAAAATGGCGAAACTCGTGTAAAACTTTAGAGCGCATGCAAATTTGAAAAGTTTATTTCAAGCTTTAATAGGGAATAAAGCAAGCACGCTCACTAGGGTAAGCTGTTTGTTTTTAGGCATTTTCCAAAGTTTATCATATTGTCAAGCGCATATTACACTTGAAATTCAATTACATTCATATTTTCTGGATGTTTGTGGAATATACCGGTGAGTTCTCATTTTTGCCACATTCCTCTGTTAAAAAACGTAGTATGTAAACAAACTGAAAGGTAGAGACATGCCTGATCGTTGTTCTACAATGGAAAACGCCCTCACACACACGTAGGGATATGAGAAAGATACATTCTCAGTCTGTTTTTTTCCTCAAGAAAACACAGTCAAACAAATATAGAAATGTGAGAAAAATGAATGGTTATCATTTTATCAGCCTATCAATCTTCAAAAAATTAGCTTGAAATGATAGTATGGGAGAACACGAGAGTCTCAGTCATGAACAATATACCTGAATACACGTTTTCTTCTACAAAGTCATTAATTAGGGCTAAAATGTTCCTCACTTTGCGTGTGAAATACTAGGTTAAGTTATGTTTGTTATGTTTATCACGTTCAAGGCATTATGCACCCGGTTAGTACTAAGTGGTAATAAATATAAAATAGAGCAATGAAATAAACATATCTTATCAAACTTATTCTTTTTCAAGTAACGCCAGTAATTTCATTTCAATGGAATTGAAATAAAGGGTAGAATGAAATCACTGTTCTTGACATATTATTCCTAGATTACAAATAACATTGGTAATGTTTATTGTTCCAGCATTATTTTGAGTATGTATTAAAAATAAGCTCTGAAAATACAAGAAAATTTACTATTGTATTTAGCACATAGAAGATGTATGAGAAAAAGGGATCAAAGTTGTAACAAAGGCCCGTGGGTGGGATTATGGTTTGCTTTAAGTATGGATTAAACTGTGAAGTTAATGGGTGCTTCTTATTCTATACTCAGTGCATGTACTGTTAAATCGTGTGTTTTTTGTGCGTTTTAGTGCATCATTCTAAGGTACCTTGTTCACGTATTGTTTCTTTTTTGTTTTGTTTTTTTTTTTGTTTAAAGGTAGGTTTATATTATGCATACATAAATAAATACATACATACATACATACATACATACATACATTTATGTGTTATTCTTGCAGACTCATTAGACTATACATTGTAGCTGGGACAGATGCCTTAAATTACATTCCTATAATTAATATAATTATTTATTTATATATTTACTTAATGTTTATTTATTTATCTAGATAGTTAATTAGCTATATGCCTACGTACTCACTTTTAAAAATATATTGGAGTCTTAATATTTCAGCTTCAAACTAAGGATGACTTAGCCAGCTTTGATACG
The DNA here is from genome assembly GCA_029931535.1 of Margaritifera margaritifera. Lineage (NCBI taxonomy): Eukaryota > Metazoa > Mollusca > Bivalvia > Unionida > Margaritiferidae > Margaritifera > Margaritifera margaritifera. Next base: position 866,686 of record JAQPZY010000985.1, on the reverse strand, counting down.
AAAAAGAAAGTACTGACTTTGAGCTCCGTAACTCCTATAGTAAAGTGTTTGCTTCTGTCTTCTCGTCATCTTAACAACACAATTATTCAAGATCGTGTCGATCTTCTGTCCTGAATTTAAACAGTAACTGATAGACAGGTAACCTTTCCAACGATATCTACCCTAGGGGAAAAAATGCGGAAGTATTCATGCCATATAATAATATGCTGTCGGAGTAAACATTTGGAATATAGGAGAGAGAGAGAGAGAGAGAGAGAGAGAGAGAGAGAGAGAGAGAGAGAGAGAGAAAGAGAGAGAGTTATCTTAACTCAGGAACTAATATTGACAGTACCGCTTGTCGTTTATATCACCTGATAAAGACTTATTTCTTATCAGATGATAATTACCTTGTACTTAAACACGCGCAAGTTTTCTAGGCAGTTACGGCAACACTGATGGCATAAAAAGCATGTAATGTTGGGGTTGAGAGAAAGAGAGAGAGATGGGAGGTGACATGATACAGAATTTAGCGACGTTTTCATGACTTGGACAATTGTTTTATACTCTCAAAAGATAAGAAAACTATTGGTGTGGGAGAGCATGTCGTTTCAAAATATAGAAATATTTTATTTTTTTATTTATGAAAGCTGCTCCGTAATAGTTCCAAACAGTGTCAATGATATAAGAAAATAGGTGAAAGCTTCCGATTCAAAATTAAATGAAAATAGTTCTACATATTGAGTGTGTTTAATTCATATATATATATATATATATATATATATATATATATATATATATATATATATATATATATATATATATATATCCTAAGAATAAAACATTTCTACAGTAAATTTAGTATTATGTTTATCCCATATATAGACGGCAATAGAGGTATTTTCGAGTATTGTATACGTCATTAGATTAAGCTATGTGCTATAAAGTTTTTCTGACTATTAATTTGTGTGATAGGCTTCCTTCATTTACACGTCATTTACAATAATTATTTCTCCTATTGAACAAAACTTTATAAGTACCACTATTTCTTAAATTTATGCAACAATCATGCATTCCAAAGCTGACAATACTGACTGTGATTTCAGCTATAAATTAAAAAAGGCACATTTTAAATAAACGTTGCGAATGGATACGGGCATGTGACATATGAATGTCGTAGAGACATCGGCACATATGAATGTCGTAGAGACATCGGCACTCACAATTTATGAAGCGATCGTTTGTATGCATGTTCCCCGTATCCATATATATATATACATACATATATATATATATATATATATATATATATATATATATATATATATATATAATGGATCCTTTTGAAAAACAACGTTGATTGGGTTATTAACATTTGCTTGCCTAGATAAATTTGATGGCAGAGAGATTCGCACAATACATGTCGGAATTTTTATAATTATAATAAATCATGGATTGGAAATAGTGCGTTTAATTAGTTTCTAATCCAGTTTAAGGTGTTGTGGGTAGTATGATTTTCCTTTCGAACATTAGTTGAATTGATGATTTAAAAAAACAAAATAAACAGTCAGGCAAATTGAGATCGCTCCAACCTTTCGAATGAATTTGATAACTCCAAACAGATGAATATATTTTATTTTTAACACTAGTAAACCCCCACACAGTAAATCCATTGTGTTGCTTGAAAGTTTTACGTCTTGACCTTTTGTGGTCTTACGTCTAATGTTGTGATATATTTTCAAGCAATTTCTGCTCTGTAGATTCTCGATCCGACTAGTATAATTGTAATCTTTGGCAGGGGACGTTAGTAATCTAGTGCATTCAATAAGCACTAGACATGAATGTGTAACACGCGACCCCTAATCTCTGTTTCTACTTGAAGAGCTGGAATACCGATATCAACGTCTGAGCCTTGTAATAGTGAGATATTTGACATTCGTAAGGAGGGCTATGGAAACAAAGGTAAGATTTTAAAAAGTAATTTTATTTTCTTAGACTCCCCAATTCATCCGATTTTAGTACCTTTGTGTGGTAAACGTAACTCATTAATATTCAATGAGTGTAATATTCAGATTTTGATAGAGATAAGGGATGAATGCTTAGAAAACATCAGTCACAAAGAGTCCTTTTGAACAGTAAATGTATGCAGTTAGTCAAATACGTTGACAGACGTTTTTAATGTTTTAATGTAGTTCCAAAGCAATTTACTTGCATTCTATATTGGTTTTGTGTTTCTTCATCGATTTGCATATACTAATTTAAGAACACAATTCATGGAAGATTTAGTTTGATCTTGAATGCATCATGAATTTTCGTGCATTTTTCAATAAGCATATTTGGTATTTTCAGTGCAGCTGTATATAAATACTCAGTGATAACCTAATTCGCTTGAAGTTTTATACAAGCAATACTGCGTCTTATTTTATGTTTTGTTTCTAATAGCATCTGGATTATGAACAAAGGGTTCAGCTTTGGTATCCTTAATTTGGCCTCATTCTGAGAAGATAAACATTATGCATACATGCTATATTCTACCTGCTCAGATCTAATTCATGTGTAAGAAAGTTAAAACATTCAGAACCAGACTGCATTTGTGTCGTCACATAATTGTTGACAGTAAGATAACAGCCATGGAGACGCAACGCCGAAGCTCGATTCAACTGGCAACATGTTAACCGAACATTTTTAGGACTCAAAAGAACATCCATGTCTTTCAGCAAGCAAGCAGCATAAAATAAGAACTTAGAAAGGTATTCAAAAAGTTTATTTTTTATTCGAAAGAAGAAACAAAATGCTTGAGAAATCAAGCATAGTATCAAGTCCTATTTTTATTATTTTAACTTCAACTGACTGTTATAACATCATTTTTTAAAAAAAATTCTTAACGATGTCGCATGATGAATAATTCTTGTTGTACCCCATATTTTGAAATCCCAGATACTAAAATGCGTATTACTTGTTAGATTCAAATATTTTGTCATTATCGCTAGGTTACACAGCAATACTCATGAAACACGTCATAGCAATGCTTCACAATGATGCCACTATGTCAATCTTTGTTTTGACGTGTACCTGTGCCTTTTCCTCACTACCTTGCAATAATCAGGATACAATAGTAACTACATGTATTCAGCCATGAATTGAGAAATACTTGAAAATAACACAAATGTAAATTCAATTACATGATAAGTGATGGCTATCGTTTTGAAAGAATCTTCAAAGGGTCAGTTGATGGCTATCGTATTGTAGTGGACTTAAACTCTTCAGATCCCGCCTCAATGACTAGTCTTGTTTGCTGTGACGTAATCATGCAGAATCATTGTCACTTCATCACACGTGCCAGACATCATAATGCCAGCGGTCTTGCTGGCCAGCGCCCTTCTTGGTGATATATTAATTTAAACCCTCTTTTCATGCCATTTTCAGTATATTAAAGCTACTAGAATCTAAAGCAGAAGTCTAAATATTCTCAGATTAGAACATGGCAAGTTTTAATATTATAGTTCAATGTAAACATTTTATTTTTAATAAATAGACTTGTTTACTTTTGATTGTACCGATATTTCCACGCAGGCGATTTGTTTCGTTTTGCAATTTACTTATCATAGAATAGATGTATTTCGATGAAAAAAAACTTTTTTTTCTTCAAAAAGTAATAAATCTACATTAGTAAAAAGAACACCACTCTACTACCATGTTGAATTTCAATCTTCCAATTATACCAGTGAATGGAGAATACATTTCATGTGTCTGCTTCAGATATATAGTTTGAGTAAATAGTTGTCATATGGTAAATTTTCCATAAACTCTCGCATATTTTATCTTTTTCTTCTATATACAAATAGTGATCAAAAGGTTAGATCTATTTTTTTCTAGCAGGTTTACTGATCTATAACTCAAACATTCTTTTTTTTTTTTTTTTTGTTGTTTATTGTTGCCGAATCGTCGCAGATTAGATAATAAATACACTACATTAATTTTAGTTATGTATTAGTTTTCAGTAACCACAATGACTACAGCTGCTAAAACGGAAGCGAAAGTAAAATTTAAAAATTATTATAATTTACGAGAATTATTTGAGTTTCTGCCTTGAAAATATAGATACTCTAAATAACATCGATTAGGAACTCTTTAATTAAACGCAGATTCTAACTTATTTTTTAATCAAAAATGTTATTGCAACAAACTCAGTGCATATGTCAAATATTAATTATAATAATACAACCTCCTATACATGCACGTATATTATCATCGTGTCAGTTGTAAAAGGACTTGTAAACTGAGGTTTCTCCAATACTGCAAAATCAAAGATAAAATGGTGAAATTGGCAAAATGCATAGGACCATATGTGATACAAATTACTCGTCTAAAAATAGATATGAGTGTAGTTTTAACAAGTGGACATATGTATACAGCAAGGATACTTTATATATTGCATAATGCAGATATGATGTAGCTTATTTATCCTTTGGAAGCATTTACTCAATATTGCCTGCATATTTTAAATTATACTCGAGTTTTTTTACATTAGACATGAGTATTTTAACACTAGACTTGAATATTTTTACATTAGACTCGAGTATTTTGACATTAGAGAATTGAGTATTGCCGCAATATTCATTGTTACAGAAAATGATATTGCCTCAGAAATGCCCAAGTCAAACGATTACAGTACATGGAATTACTTTCGGGGATGCTATAGATAAAACTTGGGACGTTATCAAGCACCGATGAATGTATCTCAGTAGTTATGGAGACGGCGGATATCACCACACCCAGTTCTTCCTCGTTCCAATCCTTCGGCCCGAACCCTAATAGGTTCATTCCTCAGTATTTTCACTTCGGTCTGACTGGTTGTCTTGATATCAGCGCCGTATCCCTGACTACCTATGGGATTGAAACCGACCCGGTCATCATAGTTGATGAATAGCAATTTTCTCCCCCCCCCCCTATAATATAGTATTCCTTATCTCTAATTGAAATTATTATTGTTATTCTCTGGTTCGTCATCATCGTCATCACAGTTGTTAAATAACAATTTCTCCCCCCCCCCCTATCTTAAATGTTTACATAAAATTGATACTTGGATTATTTTATAATAATAGTTAACATAAAAATGATGATCAATTTCCTCCCCCCCCCCCATCTTAAATGTTACATAAAATTTGTACTTGATTATTTTATAATAATAGTTTACATAAAAATGATGATCAATTTTAATATTTTTTCCAGAGTTATCATACAATTAATATATGTTTTACTGTCTAAACACCATTGATCCGTTAAATATGACGTTTTATTATATAAATTATATAAAATTACATCTTGAAATTTAAGTCTGATAATAAAATTATTATTTTGAAACATATTTTTTGTAAAAACATCACTAGAATCAACAGGATCACTGGATAGTAAAAATTTAGTAACTAAGTTTGCTTCATCATGATCATCATTCACACTTGGTATTAACATACTATTCTGATTTATTTCATCAGAAAGAACAACATTAAAAACGTTTGATCTACCAGGAAGAACAACATTGAAAAATAAACCGTGGACTGTTTTAGATGTTTTTATTTGGATGATATTTCCGTATTTTAATGTATAATAAATTTTAATTATTGTGTCGTTCATCGTGTTCATATCATAATAGAATTTAGAATTTATGTAAAATACCGCGTTATGTATGATATGGCAGTCTTCTGTGCTCCCTTTAGTTAAAAAATATTTTATAATCGGGCACTCTTTGCTTATCATTTTATGCTTTAGTATATATAGTATCATATTTTTTTTCATATTTTAATAATCTGTTTGGGGCAATATCTACTAACATATTATCTTTGGTTTGTAATTCATGTATTAAGCCAATAATCTCGGATTTTTTACCACGTAAATAAGCTTGTAATTCTGTTAATATTTTTGAGTAAATTGATGCAGCTAATTTGCATGATGATCTTTTGTGTTCAAGTTTTGGTTTGAGATGGCGACATCCAGCACTAATAAATATTCCAACACCTGATAATATTAAAAGTAGTGGATTAAGTGAGCTTCCAGCTGAAACAATTCCGCTTGTGGTTAGTGCTAGTGGTGCGTAAAATATCAGTTTCATTAGTCTACTGTAATATTTACCTGCTTTTTTGGCGCAATACGCTTTTTTATGATAAGTATAAAAATATGCCATTAATTGATCGCGTTCCTCTTCGCTAATTGCTGAAGAAATATGATTGAAGTCGATGATTTGTTTCATTGTTTATATATTATTTCGTTTATAAAATGAATGTGTTAACTCGTGATCTTTAATTTTGTAGCAGCGTCTGAAACTAGTGCATTAAAATCCGCATTTCGAACATCTGTAAGTACTGCTCGGTGTTTGTTAAACATGTTAGATGAAGGGCGTCGAAGTTGTTCTTCTTGTTTGTCAGTGTATTCTCTTGTTGATTTGTGGTCCAGTGTATTTGAAACCGTTTCAATATCATTTATTTCACCAATATTGTGTTCATGTAAATCAATAAATTCGATAGCCGCTTTAACAAAATCGATGTTAATATTTTTTGGAATAAAGTATTGGCGAAGTATTACGTATGCGGTTGCGAATCTTTCTTTTATATTTGATTGCGGTTGATCTGATAATAAACCATTATTTAAAACAGTTTTTACTATATCATAACCTTTATCAAGACTGTGCTCTAAAATTAATTTATGTATATTTTTAATTTTTATATCATCATAAGGAAGTAAATCACGGTGCACTGGAGCAAATATATCTAGTGGAAGAGGAGCATCTTTTATAATATAATTAATATGTGTAAAAATTTTTATTTTATTTAAATATTCTACTTTAATTTTATCTTCTAAATGCCTATTATTTTTAAAATAAGACTCAGCGTCTAAAACACTGTATCCAAAAACGTTAATCATTGTTTCATCATAATATGGAGGCAAACCAGGATCATTAAATAGTATCGAATATTTATCAGCAAACCAAAGTGTAAAAACAGCATCAATGAATTTGTCAACATCGCTATGGTATTTAATAACCTCCTCAAATTTTAATTTTTCTGCAGCCTTTGCAACTAGGTCTTTAAACTTTTTTTTTTTATATCATCGATAAAATCTCTGTATTTTCCGAATATTTGTACTTGTTTATCTTTTATCATTTGATCTTGTTCAAACGAATACGATAATTTATATTTAAACTCGAAGGTTTCTGGAACATTATTTATTTTGTTTACATCAACATTTTGATTTAAGTCAATAAATTCCATAGCTGATTTTACAGCTCCTATTGGTATAGTATCTAGCGCTAAGTATTGGTATAATATTGTATACACCGCAGCAAATTCACCTAGTATACTATCTTTAAGCAGCAGCTCTTTTATATTTAATTTTACTTTTATTAGTTCACGTAAATTTGCATATAGTGGTTCACTCATGAAAGCGTCTAATAAACGATTATCATCTCCATTAATTATTATCTGATTATATGTTTTTTGTTTTAGATCTGTATTCCAAGTTATTTCATCTAGTATATCATCAAGTGAGTTTAGTTCATCATAAAAAGTGGTTTTTTCAGCTTCCGGTGCTACTTTTAATTTTTTCTCAATTGTTTCAATAACATCAAATGCGGCTGCTATATCATCACCGCCGTATTTATTTTGAAATTCTTGTGTTTTTGATGATACTAACACTAAGTAACTTGTGGCAAGACCATGAGCGTCATCAGGTTCGTTGTGGACTGCAACAATTGTTTTAGTGTCATTGTAATCTAACCCGAGTTCTCGGAACAATCGTCGTTTAGAAAAATTATGAAACGCTTTTTCATTTCGTCCGAGGCTATGACGCTTTTTCTCAAAAATTTTATCTAAACAATCCAACCTATCTTTATGTTTTCCTGATTCTCCTCCAGTAAATTTTCGTTTTTGTACTAACTTTGACCGCAATATTGTAAATACATTATCTCGAGATAATTCTATTATTACATCGTGAAGTAGTTTTTCAATTTCACTCTCTAGTATATCCATTTCAGCTTGAGTACAAAATTTAACAAACATATCGTATTTGTCCAACATTTCTTTCATTTGAGTTTTTCTCATTGCAATAACCGATCTTATGTTTTCAATATTTATAGTTTTTTCATTATTTGGATTTTTTAACGTATTTGATAATTCACGAATAGCTGCTCGAATACTTTCTTGTCGTTGCGCATCAGTTTTTTCTTGAGGTGTTTTACCAGGAGGAATTGGTGCATTAAATTCGGGTTTATCCAATTGCGAGTGATCAAATTCGAATATTTTATTGTAAAACTCGCGACAAACTTCAACAATTTCAGGCATTGTGATTATATACAAGATTTTAGACAAAATCGCGATTATACAATAATCAATTATACAATAATCGCGTTTACATAAAATCAATTATACAGTATCATCCAATGAAAATATTTGAAACATACTAAGACCAGGATTTGTTGGCTCAGCATTTACCACATATAATCTGAAATACGAATATTTAGTTGTATTAAATAAAGTAAATTCTTGAAGTGCTGCTCCGATGTAATTAACTCCTGGTGCGGTTGTATATAGCGTTGTGTATCCTACATCATTGTTGGAGCCCTCAAGTCGCCAATTATATATTCTCTCTCCATTGCTAGCTCGTCCACGAAGTTGAAATTTCCATATAGCAACCGCAGACGGGCACTGTATTTTAATCCAGAAGTTAGCTGATATACCATTGGTAGCCCATTCGTTTACACTTGGTGCCGAATATAAATGATACGAAAACAAGTAAAAAGGATCAAACCCAGAATATGCTGACGATGATGTAGCAAAAAATCCAGTACGACTGTTACTATTTCCAGGTAGTGGTGGAATTAAACCAGCACTATTTTTAACTTTAACACCGCCTGCAACCTTAGAATCAACATATGATTTGTTAGCGAGGTCATCTACTGCTGTTGGCGCTGTTGTGCATTTAACAACACAATTTGTCATTACTAGATTGCCTGTCATTGTGTCACCTATTTTGTTGACCACTGTGCTTTTGAGATTGACAAGTGATGAGTATGGAACAGCATCACCAGGATTGGCTGGTAATGGTACATTTGTTATGGCTACATTGTTCATGTTTAAAATTCCCATCATTGTGCTTCCGGTTCTAAGAACAGCATTATCGTTCATGTATTTAACATTGACAGCGTTATCAAGTGCCCATGATAAATATGTGTTGAGACCATTTAGAACAAATCCACCCATATTAAGTGATCCAATCATTGTTGTTCCAGTTCGTGGGACGTATTCGGCGAGTTTTGTGGTGACTTGTGCATAAGATGTCGCATCGGAAATATTTCCCGGTGGAAAAGTTGTTGGTAATCCAGTTATTTTAGCGAAGTTAACCATTGTTAATGTTCCAGCCATTATATCTCCGGCGCGACTAATATACTGTGATGTAATATCATCGACGTATGTTTTGTTTACAATATCAATGCCGTTTGCAGGAATTGCCGACGATATTATTCTGTTTGTGCCCATACTTAATGTGCCAATCATTATGTCGCCAGTTCGTTTGAGAAATATTGTTGATTCATCAACATATAATTTATTGACGAGATCTGTATCATTTATTGGAACATATGATGATGATATTTTATTTGGGCCCATTATTAACGCGCCTATCATTGTGCTGCCATAACGGCTGACATATGTTGATGCAACTGTGTCGGCATATAATTTGTTGACCATGTCTGATGGATTTGTTGGCACATATGATGACGTTATTTTATTGGCGCTAATATCAAAGACTCCGGTCATTATGTCGCCGGATTTATTGACTTTTCTGTCGTTGATTGACAGCATTTGAATCAGACTTACCGCTTGAGTATTATCGGGATTTAGTACTGGATAATCGGTTTCCAAACCAAATACTCTGGAATTACTCATTTTTAAGTTGCCAGTCATTGTGTCGCCGGATTTCTTTACTAGTCCTGAAATATCTGTGGCAACAGCTTTTGTTGCTAATGAATTATCCGATGTTGTTTTTATTACTGAGCCAAATTTACTATAATAAGACATTCTGTTTTATATAATAAACGCAATTATATAATAAACGCGATTTTGTGTAAATGATTTTTATAAAAATTGATTATATACAAACTCAAAAAAATGTCAATTATAAATTTTGATGATCCATCACGAGATATAAAAACAAAACATAAGAACGAGTTGCCGGATACACACTATTTAATTGTTGGGCGAACGGGATCTGGCAAAACCAATTTATTAATGAATTTAATAACGAGTAAAATATTAAAATATGATCGTGTCTACATTTACACTATTAATTCGCAACAACAAAAATACGATTTATTGCAGCAGTTTAATGATCAGGTTTTAAAAAAATTTTTAATCAGGATATTATTACGTTTCATTCACCTGATGAAGTTATTCCTGTTGCCGAACTCGATGATGCGGAGAATAAGATTGTAGTATTTGATGATATACCTCTAACAACCAAGGACACTAAACCAGTAGAATCCTATTTTGCGCTGTCAAGAAACAAACGCTGTAATTCTATTTATCTCGCTCAAAGTTATTTTACTGTTCCAAAAACGATAAGACGCAACACAGGCTGTTTTATTTTATTTGGCGGTCTTGATAATAATGACATAGGTAGAATTGCTAACGATTTTAATGGTGGATCGGTTGATAAACAACAATTTATTAAGATGTATAAATATTCAACAGGTGGTAGATACGATTTCTTTTTGTTTGACAAGTACTCATTTGATCCTGAAAAAACGTTTCGAAAAAATCTTAATGAGTTTTTATAACCGTTGATAATGTATAAACAATTACTATACATCAATGGAACGATATTATTTGGAAAAAGTACACGGAAATAATAAACGAATCGAACTATTAAAAAAACTTACTGAAGCCAAGTATAAAAATCAGAGATTGTTTCAGACGGGAAGATGGAACGAGCAAAGTCAAGAAGAATCTTTGCTTCGATTTCTTAAGCCTATTCGCAAGTTTTTTATTGGAACATTTATTGATGATAAAACTAAAGAGGAACACGAGATGGATATATCAACCGCAATTTCTAGAGGTTTTCAACGAACTGAAACCACACTGGCTGAAATACGAGATTTATTAGCTAAATCAGATGATGATAGTAGCAGTAGTAGCAGTAGTAGTGATTACAGTTTAAAACAACCTCATGATATTAGCAGTGATGATCGATTTGGTTGGTTTGGTGGATATGATGAATTTAATGGATCAAAGAAAATTGATCATCAACCACTAATAGCTTATGCCGAACAACAATTACCATCACCATCACCATCACCATCGCCATCACCATCACCATTACAACAATTACCATCACCATTACAACAATTACTATCACTATCACTATCACCATCGCCATCGCCATCACCATCACCATTACAACAATTACCATCACCATCACAACAATTACTGTCACTATCACTATCGCCATCACCATCGCCATCGCCATCACAACAATTACCATAGCCATTGCTATCACAGCAATTACAATCAGCTCTACCATTGGGAATATTTGTACCCGAATTTCAGCAACGACGGCAGCAAATAGTAAATGCACAAATAGAATATTTACAGAAAAAACATAAAGATGTAGAAGACGTAATAGCGCAACAAATATCATCAGAAGAAGAAAAACGTTTATCAGACGAACTAGAAAACATCACACAAAAACTGGAAACAACATCGGCTCCAATAAATATAGAACGATTAAAGAAGAGACAAGATAAAATAAAACACATACTATCAGTCCAGCGAACACAAAAAGGCCGCGAACATCTGCGTGATGAGCTAACAGAAACAGAAGATCGACTGAAACGGTTTTTACCGTCTATGGTAAAGACATCACCAGTTGACCGCGGTCAGTCGCCACAGGATATACCTATAGTAGATTCATCATTTAGTCAGTCAGCTACTCAATCTGAGATTGATCGATCCCCGATTGATCAACCATTAGAAACATTTATCACAACAACATCACCTCAACGAAGGACAGAAGCAAATGAAGAACTAGAACGTTTGCGGGCTGAGCTAATAGAAATAGAAAACGAATTAGCGCAACAAATATCATCAGAAGAAGAGAAACGTTTATCAGGTGAACTATACAACATAAAACAGAGCTTGAGAGTAACATCTTTACCAGCAGATATAAAACAACTAGAACAGCAACGCGATAAAATATCTCTTATACTCGCAATCCAGCGAACACCAGAAGAACGGGAACGTTTGCGTGATAAACTAGCAGAAACAGAAGATCAAATCCAATTGTTGTTACCGTACATGGTAGAGGAATCACCGTCTGACCGCAGTCAGTCTCCACAAGATCAATTTATTAAACATGATCCACTACAACAAATAAAGCCACAGCTAATACAATTACCAAAACCTAAAACGCCGTCACCAGTCGACCGCAGTCTATCATCGGCATCATCAGCATCATCAGTATCACTGTTACCACTGTTATCGCAATTGTTGTCAGATAAGCAAAACATACAACCACAACAACAAATACAATTACCAAAATCTAAAACACCGTCGCCAGTCGATCGCAGTCGATCACCAGCATCATCATCGCCAATATCACTGTCATCATCATCAACAAAATCGTCGTCAACATCATCAGCACTGGAAGAACAGGGTCAGTATAAACTTTTACAACAACAAAGAAAAGCGATCGAAGAAGAATTATCGCAACCAAATATATCAGGAATAAAACGAAACCGTTTAAAAACACGACTAAATCTAATAATAAAAAATCAGGAAATAGAAAAACGAATACAAAGGTTGGAAAAGCAAATATATAAAGAACAGAATTTACGTAAAAGACAGGCAGCAATAGAAGAAGAATTATCGCAACTTATATCACCAGCAGAACTAAAACGTTTAAAAATAGTAAGACAACAAATAACCCAAAAAATATCACCTAAAGAAGTAAAAATATTACAGGAGGAACTAAATAAACGACCAAAAGAAGTAAGTTTACTTGACGAATTTGATAAACTAGAACAATTAGAATACGATATCATACTAGAAGAACAGGATACTATAGAAAATAAATTGTTATTATTAGAACATAAACAGGCTATAAAAGAAGAAACAGAACTAACACAACGACTATCAAAGTTTTTTCCAACAGAACTAGAACGTTTAAATGAGGTGCATTTAGAAATAGCTAATATATTATCGCGACAAATACCACTAGCGGAATTAAAACGTTTAAAGTTAAGACGAAATGCAGTAGAAGAAAAACTGGTAGAATCAGAGTTATTAACGAATGCGGAATCCAACGAATTAATGATAGAACTAGAAGAAATAGAACAACAAATATCGCGGCAACTAGCACCAGAAGATAAAGAATATTTACAGGACGAACTAAACGAGGTGAAAAGAGAAATATCACGAAATTTAGTAAAACCCGAAATAAAACGTTTGCAGCGAATACAAACGCACATATTAAAACAGATATCACCGGAGAACCTAAGACGTTTGGCGCTAAGATAAAATAAAATAGAAGAAAAATTGAGAGCAGTGGATTTGTTAGTAGATGAAGAAGAAGAAAAACTGCGAGAAGAACTAAAAAAAATAAAACAGCAACTACTACCAGAACATAAACAACGATTACTGGAAAAATTGGAAGAAGTAAAACAACAAATATTAAAATTAACACCTAAATCAGCGGCTGATATACTACGGGAAACAGTAGGCAGGTTTCCAGGAGGCGATGGTGATGGCGATGATGATGGTGCTGGCACAGCAGCAGCTCTATTTGGACTCAAGAGAGCACTCGATGATATAACATCACTATTTAAACCGCAATCATCACCACCGCCATCATCACCACCGCCTGCGGCTGATCGGCCAAAACCAAAATCAAAATCAAAACCAAAACAACAACAACCACAACCACCACCAAAAAAGAAAAAGCGTTAATAACATATAACTAAATTAATTATGAAACCAAATTGTGACTGCAATCACATAAATTTAAAACAGTGCGAGTGTCATCAAAATCGAATAGAATTACTGAAAAACTTGCTGAAGTCAAGTATAACAATCAAAAATTATTTTTATTTACCGCAAGTCACAACCGATTGCTAATGGCCGGCAATTAATAATTAACCGCCAAGCAATTGATAGCAATCAGGTACTCAACAATATTATTGATAAAATTAGCGGCGGTAATAATAAAGAACGATATTATTTGGAAAAAGTTAATAATCGTGGTGAGCAAATAGAACTACTAAAAAAACTTGCTGGAGCCAAGTATAAAAATCAGAGACTGTTTCAGACTGCGAGATGGAACGAGCAGAGTCAAGAAGAATCATTGCTTAGATTTCTTAAGCCTATTCGTAAGTTTTTTATTGGAACATTTATAGATGATAAAACTAAAGAGGAACACGAGATGAATTTAGCCACAGCAATTTCTAGAGGTTTTCAACCAACTGAAAAAACATTGGCTGAGATAAAAGCGCTGCTAACTCCACTAGGAGACGGTAGTAGTAGTGATGATAGTGGCTCCCGGCTGCAATCAATTACAGGCGGTGATGATGATGATTTTGGTGCTTCTATAAGAAATTTATTTCGCGGTGATAGTCAGCAATTATTTGGTGATGAGGGCGACGATCAACCTGTTGCAATTGATGAGTTTGATGAACTATTACCATCACATGATGAACAATCACCTGGTGCTGGGGATCTATCACAATTATTATCATTACCTAGTGCAAAAAGTGGAGCGAAAACAATTGATGATGTTGCTAGTCTACCATCATTTGAGGCCACTGATGATCAGCAGGTCGCTGATGATCAGCAATTATCTGGTGAAGACAGTCAACAACCAATCGCAATCAGTCAGCAACCGATCGCAATTAGTCAACCGCCAATTATTGATACCGGTGATAAGTATAAGTTAGGCGCTGCAGCGGATGCTAATTTTCAGCGAATGGCAAAGGAAACTCCGCGAGAAGATCGCGGTGACATGTTACGTATTTTACACGGCCAAAATATAATTTTAGGAAGACAGTCCAAACGAAATCCTGAGGATTCTACTGTAAAAGCTAAACTCGACTTTAACAAAAGAAAACGAGTAATATATAAAACAGTATTTCAACAGCTGGATACTAAAGAAGAGGCTGAAAGAAGAGAAAGAGACGTACGAGAATCACTTGGTCTGCCAAGTCCATCATTAATCGGTGATCGACCGCGGTCGATTGGTGATCGATCAGCAATTGACCGACCAAAACAAACGTTTATGACCCCAACACAATCATCAATAGCAAAACAAAAATCACCAGTATTGTATCAAAAGAAATCATCAATCAACCGCGGTCGATCCTCAGTCGACAGCGCTCGGTCACCAAAAGATCGGTCACCAAAACAAACGTTTATGACCCCGACACAATCATCAATAGCAAAACAAAAATCACCAGTATTACATCAACTGAAAAAGCAAATAAAACAGCAGTCATCACCAACACTATCACCACTATCATCAGAACAAGCGCGACAAATAGAAACCATGCCAATCTGGGATTCTCTTGATGCACGGAATGACATGCGTAAGCAAATTAAAGCTGATGAAGAAATATTAAAAAATGATCCAACAAATGAGGATCTAAGACAAGACCTAAAAAAACTTAAACGACTAGAAAAGAAATTCACACAGGTGTTAGCAGAAAAAATGAAAACTGGACACGGTATTAAAATCTTTAAAAATGTACGAGATGTAATTAATCGGCTAACAGTGCTTGCGGCATCAAAAAAAGCTGGCAATACCGGTGTGGAAATTGACAACGAAATCGTGGAAATACTCGATTATCTTAGAAAAAGCAAAAATATAACCGCAAAAATGTACAAACAATTTGTAAACGCTATTATTAATAGTAATTGTAGGTGATCAATCATCGATCAATCATCGATCAATCATCGATCAATCATCGATCAATCAAAGATTGATTAAAGATTGATTAAAGATTGATTAAAGATTGATTAAAGATTGTATATATTATATAATCATCATTAATAATGGCAGCAGTCACACTACTACTTGATTCAACTGCAACATCACAGAATAGTGCAAATTTTAGAGTATCTTATTATCCCGCAATTGAGCTCATTTCCAGCTCCAATTACGAACTCGGACTAATATCCGCAACAATGTGGCACTCGTTTTATAACATTAAAAAAGACGTAGATGATCGATTAGATATTATCGTCGGCGGAGTGCTTAAAACAATAAAAATAATTCCTGGTGCCTACAGCATGGAGGACATCAATCAGTTTATTAAATCGGAGATATCCAAATTGGGATTTAGCGGCGGTGATTTTAATATTGACCCTAATTACAATACACTTCGTTCTGAGCTACACTTGAAAAATAATTTTCGTGTTGACTTTACTTCGCAAAACACAGTCGGTGATATGTTCGGTTTTTCACGTCAAATATACGGCTCTTTAACTAATTCCGATGTAATAATACGTGGCGAATTTCCAATAAACATATCAGATGTTAGTACGATTTTAATTAACTGTTCAATCCTTTACGGATCGCACACAGCTCAAGGCAGTCGCGGCCAAACAATTTATTCGTTTAGTCCTGATGCTCCTCCTGGAACACTATTAGTGGTGTCTCCGAAACAAGTTATTTATTATCCGCTTATGAGCGACAGAATTTCAGATATTACGATGTCGATCACCGATCAATCAGGATATTACAAGGATATTACTTCAGTTGTTAGAAGTATGCGGCACCGAATTGAGTTAACAACAGCTGAAACAAATAATACAGTATTTAGAGGCAACGGAGTGCATAATGGCCGATTTGTTATTAGTTATGCATCGCTATGGCTGCCAAAAGCAGTACCCGCAACGTTAATGTCTTTAGAGCTTGAACAAGCATTAACATCATATACTCGAAGATTATATTTTGAGCAGTGGAGGACATACGATCATAATATGCCAGCCGGCAGTCATAGCGGCACATGGAGAATCGATACTGTTCCATCGGAAAGATTGCCTCGTCATGTCTTTATTGTATTTCAGCTAGCAGACAGACTTAATAATCAAGAGCAGAATAATATGATATTTGATCATATGTTTGTCGAGCGAATAGTTGTGAGAATGGCTTCAAGACAGTATCCTGAACGAGCTCTATAATGTAATTTTGATTCTGGAAGCAGAAATCTGGCTCGCGCTTACTTCATGCTGATGGAAGCTATGCAAAAGTATCAGGACACCGCTGACGGATCTCAAATATCCGTTGACGAATTTGCGAGATTATATCCGATATTTCATTTTGATCTTACAACACACTCAGAACGATTAGTTGGCACCCCAGCAGATATTGAAGTTCAGTGGAATTTTAACGCTGGATCGTACGCTCAGGCTATAACTGCTGCAGCTAATGTGGGCGGTAAAGTATTTGGCGGTGTCGCCACAACAGGTGGATATAACAGTCCAGCTTATAATATTTACGCGTTAATAACATTCGATAGATATATAGTTCTTGATGCTCTCAAAGGTAAAATGTCTATTAAAGTGTAATTTTTGAAAATTCAAGAATTTTGTATAATCAATTATAATAATGCCGCGCAAAACAACTAGATGACCGACTGTTTGTCGATCGTGTCGATTTCGCTTGATATCAAGACCAAGATACGGATCCGGCGGGGGAATTGGGTCCGCAATCGCGGTTTTAGCCAAAACCTTATTACCAAAAATATTACCAATATTAGGAACACTTGGTATGGCTGCAGCATCAGGAGCAATATCCGGGGCAACACAAAATGCAACAGGAGGATCATTAGTCAATCGGTCAATGACCGATCGTCAGCGACGCCGTCGAAGAGTACATTCTCGATCGACTTTTAGTCGATACAATCGAGTGTACGGCTCCGGAATTAAGCAGTGTCGATGCTGACGTCGTTGATCGATCACGATCGATTGCTAATCAATTTTTATGTAATTATAGATATATAATGAGCAGAAGCGGAGGATTTATTGGACCATTATTGGCTGGAATAGCAGGATCACTGCTTCCAAATTTATTAGGTATTGGACGAGGCGATAAAAAAGACAAACGCGAACAAGACGAACTCGGTCGGCTACAAGCAGATTGCGAGCAAGACGGCCACGAATAAGACGGCCACGAAAAAAAGGACACGGAGTAACTCTACCAGGAATGAGACAACCAGGATATTAAATAAATCGCGACCGATCAACCGTGTTACTCCATTAAGTAACTTTGAAATCATGGATTACTTAAAGAATATTAAAAATTTTAGCGGTGTTTTTAGTAAGGATCAACTAAATCACCTATCAATTAAAATTGATCGGGATCGTCAACCGCTTACAAAGTCAGCGATTATTAATATTCAGGATTTTAATGATGGATCGGGAACTCACTGGGTCGCATCATATGGCAACAATTACTTCGATTCGTACGGCATTCCGCCTAGTGATGCTATTAAAAAGTATATTAAAAGCGACCTAATAAATTACTCATCAAAACAAATTCAACCAGCAGGAACAAACAAGTGCGGCTATTACTGTATTTTATTCATAAGATGGATGAGCTCAAAAAAATCATTTGTTGATTTTATTCTGCAATTCGATCTGACTCCGACGATAAACAATGATAAAATGTGTATGAAAATGTTTCGGCGTTTATATCCTCGATCAATCAAATATTGACGATCAATTAATTCTTAAATTTTATATAATTAAATAAAATAATGTTGTCATACTGCCTCAAGTGTAAAGCTAAAACAGAAAGCCATAATGAAATAACAACAAAAACAAAAAATAATAGAACGATGATCAAAGGAATATGTGAAATATGCGGCGGAAAAAAGAGTACTTTTATTAGCGCTAACAGCGCTGTGCTCAGCGATCAGTCACGGCTGATTGACGATCAAGTAATTGGCAGCGGTAATAATATTAATCTAGTAGTTGATGATCTTAGCGATTACGATGATTATGTGTAAACGCTGTTATTAAAATTCTTGAATTTTCAACAATGTCTATCAATTATTGATTGTATTCGTAAAATCGATTTTATATGTAAAATTATTAATATGAATTGCAAATGTAAAATGAATGGTAAACCATCACAAAAATGTCTCTGTGTGGAAGGTAATGCAGTACACGTCTACTGCAAAAAATGTAAACGAAATAAAATTGTCGGTGGAATAATTGATATACATAATTGGATTGGAAAGCTACCACGACCAAAAGGTGGATGGGTACTACCAGGACATAAATACACTGGACCATTTAATCCTTTAGATGATCAAATCGATGAAAACAACCAACCGCTGCCAGGACAAGAACCGTACAATCAAATAGACGCCACGGCTATGAGGCATGACATCTGTTATCGCGATAATGTTGTTAATGGCAAAGTAGACAAACATGAATGTGACAAAAGAATGCTGGATGAACTACGAAAAATAAAACAAGAGAATATGCGAGAACGAATTGATAGAATGTTTGTTCGGGGAATAATTGGAACAAAATATAAGCTTGGTCTTGGTCAATCAACATATCTCAGTAAACTTGCTGAGGAGCTTCACAAACCAAAAAAAAAAGTTTCAACGTCGGCGTGTTGTCGTAAACGCCGTAGACGACACATGGGCAATTGATCTCGCTGATATGTCCGCGCTGGCTGATGATAACGATGATAACCGATTTTTATTAACTGTGGTTGATATTCAGAGTCGGTACGCTTTTATAGCAACAATAAAAAATAAAATGGGTGCAAGAATAACATCCGCATTTAGTAAAATCATCGAGGATAATACAAGGCAACCAAACAAAATCTGGACCGATCACGGCGTTGAGTTTTACAACAAGCGATTCGAGGACTGGCTAAAACAACATAATATTAAAAAATATACGACTGGTAATGAAGGGAAAAGTGTAATTGTTGAGCGTTTTAATCGAACTATAAAAGATCGAACTATAAAAGAAAAATTGTATAAATGGATGACCGCTAATGACACTCGAAGATACGTCGATGTTTTACCGCAGACCGTGACTGAATATAATAATACAGTACATAAGTCCACTGGAATGACCCCTACTGAAGCGCTAGCCAATCCGATACTAGCAGGTGAAAATCTGTATCGCAAGCACAAATTCGATATTGGCGATCGCGTTAGAATTTCAGTATCAAAAAAGCAATTCGAAAAAGATACACTCCGAACTGGAGTGAAGAGGTGTTCGTGATTAGTGAAATATTAGCAACAATTCCTGTTACATATAAATTGCAAGATCAAAATAAAGAAACAATAGGCAGTTTTTACGAGCAAGAACTGCAGCGCACTGATCAAGACATATTTGTGATTGAAAAAGTAATAAAGCGACGCGGCAATAAATCGCTGGTAAAATGGCGCGGATACAGCAATTCCTTTAATAGTTGGGTGCCAACACAATCAATAACCAATCAATTATAATCAACAATCAAAACCATTGCATTTCATGGCAAATCCTAATATAATCATTTAAAATGTGTTTACATTTCACAGGAGCGCACAAACTTATTAATTCTTGACGTCGTTGATCATCAACATCTAGAAATTCAAAAATCTTAACAAAAATATAATCGAATTTAATATTCTTTTTGCGGCCAGTGATCCGAACATTTAAAAAAAATTTAATTTTCGTTGAAATTCTGCACGCTCACTTGATGTAAAATTAAATTTAATAGTTTTTTTAATTACATGATATTTAGCGTTGTAACGACTTCTCTTTCTAAAATTATTATATGGCCGATAATCAGCGACTGTTATTGCGTCATATTCGTCGACGACCTCTCCGGGTTCTAAATCATATGGCGGAACATCATCATCAGCTTCATTTGCGGTTAGTACATATTTACAATTAATATAGTAGTAATTTTAATTTTGCCAGCATCATATAATAAATATTATATACATTTATTACATAACAACGATGGCAATAAGATATCATTATAAAGGTTTTATAGAAAATACGTCGGATCTTAATAAAGCAATAAAATACTGTTTTGCAAATAATAGTACTCAAGGAAGCGTAGCAATCAAAATAAATAAAGTGAGCAACGAAATTGGAGCAGAAAAAAATAATGTTCTGTTAACATCAGACGAATTAAAAATATTTGAGGCGTGTAGAAGTGTAATCGTCGACTGGAATATTGAGGTGGTGATGCTGTATGTTCATAATTGTATCTCTAAAAATGAACTAATAAGAATACTGAAAACAGATTAAACATATTCAAATTTAATTTGACGCTGTAATTTCTCGGAAAACGCTGATCTTTGAGTTCCATCAGCAGCTTTTTGTACAGATGCTGAATTAATATTAAAGTATTTAGCTGCAGCCCTTGCGGAATTAAATTGTAATTGTTCTTCTGTTTCTGAATCAGATGATGTTACTGGACGGGCTAATCGAGCACCACCAGCACAACCTCGTCTTGTATTTTCTCGTTGAGTAACTAAATCCAAATTTTCTAACCTATTATCTGTTTTGATCTTATTGATGTGATCAATAACCAATTTTGACGAAATAATATCATTAAAAACCTCATGCACAAATCTGTGAGAGTAAATATTTTTAACAGGATTGTGTTGGGCAGTAAAACTTAGATATCCAGTATTAGTAATATTACCTACCACATTCTTTGTTCTCACATGTCTAATCATTCCTTTATCATTTGCTTCATAATTTTTATAGACTGGATGTTTTTGATATTCATCCTGTAATCCAAGATTGTCTACGTTATTATCCATAATAGAATCGTTACATGATAAACTCGCTGACCCGCTGGAATTTCACCAACAAAACAAGTATAAATAAAATCTTTAAGAAACATCTCTGTTTTCTCGAAAATAATTTTATATCCCGCACGTGTTGTTGCAATTTCTATGTGAATTTCATCATCACAGGAAACCTCACCCATCATGGTGCCGTACAATCCAGCAAGTTCGGGATGAGAACAAGGAGTACTTAGTTCATTATATTCTGGAATTCTAGAATTTTGCATGATATATAATATACATCAATAATTGTTTCTCTAATTGATTGTTTTATTTACCGCGATGTTTATCATATTAGCGTAATAAAACAATTAATTAAAAAAACAATATAATATATATAATAATGATGCGGAAAACAACACGTGTTAAGAAAATTGCATCAGCATTTGCTGGATTCGATAATTCGTGGCAAATTGATCTAGCGGATAATATTGTGTCATTATCTCCATCCGAATTGTACAACATAATATCACCAACAATAATACAGGAACGGGCTAAACATCTGAGTATCAAATTTTTAGTACAGTATAAAGTATTATTTGCAAAAGCATCAAATAAATCATCAAAAAAAATTGAAGCATATATTTAATCAAAATCAAAAATTGCTTTACTCGGATCAAACTTAAATAAAATAATAACAAAAATGATATTCAATGAACTCGAGAATAAAATATCGGAATATGTTTCATTATGCTCATCCTGGATACGACAGCGAATACTATCAATACTTGTACATACTCATAAATTTAAACCATTAAGAGGAAAATCTTATGTTGATTTGCCAAAACAAACTAATAATAGTAAATGCGTAATAAATGTAAAAAACACTCATAATAAATGTTTTCAGTGGGCGATTCTATCTGCACTTTACACACCTGACAGAAATCCGAACAGAATATCGCAATACAAACAGTATGAAAATTCATTAAATTTTACTGGAATTGAGTTTCCCGTTGCCGAATCACAGATTCCAAAATTTGAAAAACTTAATGGAATCAGCATTA
This sequence comes from Margaritifera margaritifera, assembly GCA_029931535.1. Classification (NCBI taxonomy): domain Eukaryota; kingdom Metazoa; phylum Mollusca; class Bivalvia; order Unionida; family Margaritiferidae; genus Margaritifera; species Margaritifera margaritifera. Next base: position 843,850 of record JAQPZY010000985.1, on the reverse strand, counting down.
ATGTGTTCGGTATCGAAGAAACCGGAAACAAAATAAAATATTATCCACGACTAATAAGCAAATTAGCATCACAAAATACAATTAATTTACTCTATTATAAAGAACACTATTGTTATATCAAAAACTTTGATGGATTAGTTGCATCGCAGTATAATAAACACAAATCCAAAATATATTTTTGTTATAAATGTTTGCATGGATGTCAATCAAAGGATGTACTAAGTAAACATCTCGAGTACTGCGTAGAAGTTCAAAAAGTAAAACTACCAGAAAAAGGAAAAGAATCATTAAGTTTCAAAAACTATAATAAACAACTAAAAATTCCGTTTGTTATTTATGCGGACTTCGAGTCATTACTCATTCCAATCGAAACGGTATCCAATGATCCTAAAATATCATCAACAACATAAATACAGGATCATGTCCCCTGCGGTGTTGCTTACAAAGTAGTGTGTACAAATCCAAGTCTTTCAAAAGATATTAAATTATACCGTGGCAATAATCCCGCCGAATGGTTATTATCAAACTTAATGGATGAAGCAAATAACATACAAGTGATGTACAAACGACCTAAAAAAAATGATACAGCTAACATGTCAACAAGAAGATGAATACAATATGTCAAATATCTGTCATATTTGCCAACAACAAATAACAAACAAGGATAAAGTGAGAGATCACTGCCACATTACCGGTGAATATCGTGGGCCAGCACATGATAAATGTAATTTGCATTTCAGGTGTCCAGATTTTGTTCCAATAATATTTCATAATTTACGAGGCTACGATTCGCATATTATCGTCGGCGCTTTTGATAATGTTAATCTTCGTGATAAAAAAATCAGTTGTATTGCAAACACTGATGAAAAGTATATGTCAGTCACAATAGGGCCTCTACAATTTATTGATAGTTTACAGTTTAAACCAGCATCACTTGATGTACTAGCAAAAGGATGTGCGCAATTTACTCATCTCGAACAACATTTTAGTGCAATTGATAAATTAATAGACGGTAATATACTAAAAAGCAAAGGAATTTACCCTTACGAGTATATGGACGACTGGAGCAAATTTGATGAAACATGTCTTCCACCGAAAGAAAAATTTGATTCGAAACTAAAAATGGAACAAATATCCGACGACGATTACAAACACGCGCAAAAAGTCTGGTCAGCACTAAATTGTAAAACACTCGGTGATTATCACGATATTTATCTTAAAACAGATGTTCTACTATTAGCAGACATTTTCGAGGAATTTAGATCGACGTGTTTAAACTATTACAAACTCGATCCCTGCTGGTATTACTCATCACCAGGATTATCATGGGACGCCGCATTAAAACTAACCAAAGTAAATCTAAAATTGTTGACGGATCCAACTATGTTTTACTTTATAGAAAAATCAATACGTGGCGGAATCAGTGTTATTACTAAAAAACATGCGGTCGCTAATAACAAATATTTAAAAGATTATGACGAAAGTAAGCCGTCGAGTTATATCACATATTTGGATTCCAATAATTTGTATGGTTGGGCTATGTCTCAACCGATGCCTGTTGATGAATTTCATTGGATAACTGGAGATAAATATCTAACCGAAACAAGTAACAAAATACCAGACGATGTTGGATATTTCGTTGAAGTCGATCTGATGTATCCAAATCATCTACACAAATTACATAATGACTATCCTTTCTGCGCTGAACAACTACTAATCACCGATGATATGATATCTCAAGAACAGCGGATCTAAAAGCAAAATATAATCTCGATAAAAATGTGACATACAAACTTGTTCCAAATTTAATGAATAAAACTAAATATATTATTCATCATCAAGCGCTAAAACAAGCTGTAGATCATGGTATTATAATAACAGATGTTCATCGCGCATTAAAATTCAGACAATCTTGTTGGCTCAAAGAATATATTGACTTCAACACAAATAAAAGAACAGCAGCAACAACTGAATCAGAAAAAGACTTTTTCAAGCTAATGAACAATTCCGTATTTGGCAAAACAATGGAAAATATAAGAAAACGTAGAAATATAGAACTAATTAATGATCCAGTACGACGAGATAAAGTTCTAGCCGAAGATACGTTTATATCAATGAAAATATTTAAAGAAAATCTGGTGGCGGTACATAAACGTCAAACCGAACTAAAACTAAACAAACCAATTTATGTTGGATCCGCCATACTTGATATATCAAAAATATTAATATATGAATTTCATTACGATTATTTCAAACATAAATACCCCGACTCAGAACTATTATTTAGCGATACAGATTCTCTCTGTTATCACGTTACGACTGAAGATTTATATCAGGATATCTTTGACAACAGAGAGCTATTTGATCTATCAGATTACCCTAACAACAGTCCGTTTAAGTGCGAGAATAATAAAAAAGTGATTGGTAAATTTAAAGATGAAACTAACTTCACTCCAATCAAAGAATTTGTTGGATTAAGATCTAAAATGTATAGTATGAAAACTGATGATGATAAAATAAAGAAAAAAGCTAAAGGAATTGTAAAAACGGTCGTCAATAAATGTGTATCATTCGATAATTATCTTAGTGCGTTACAAGGTGAACATAATCATATGTCAATGGTGACGATAAACTCGACAAAACATAGTATTAAAACAAACATTATCAATAAAGCTGGATTATGTAATTTTGATGATAAAAGAGTTTGTCATGACGGAATTAATACATTTGCGTTTGGATACGATCATGATGATAGCGAACCAGAGAATATTCTTGATGTAATATTCGGAGAATAATCATCATTTTTATGTAAACTATGATTATAAAATAATCAAGTATAAATTTTATGTAAACATTTAAGATAGGGGGTGGGGGAGAAATTGCTATTTAACAACTGTGATGACGATGATGACGAACCAGAGAATAACAATAATAATTTCAATTAGAGATAAGGAATACTATATTATAGGGGGGGGAGAAAATTGCTATTCATCAACTATGATGACCGGGTCGGTTTCAATCCCATAGGTAGTCAGGGATACGGCGCTGATATCAACACAACCAGTCCGACCTAAGTGAAAATACTGAGGAACGAACCCGTTAGGGTTCGGACCGAAGGATTGGAACGAGGAAGGACTGGGTGTGGTGATATCCGCCGTCTCCATAACTACTATCTCCCTAACTCTATATTTGATTTGCTATCAATGAAATTAGGGAATTCTCTATGACTAGTTTATATCATGTCTTAAGAAAACGGATATGTCTTTAACATATATATCCATCAGCATCCATAATGCATGTCCTTATTATAATCCAAACCTTAAATTATCAAAACCAAAATTAGTTCAAAGTCTATTACTCCAAAGAAGAAACCGTTTACCATTAGATTCATAAATCTGTTTCACTAAGTTTTCTATATATTGTTTGTATGTTGTTCTTATGAAGAAAAACTGAAAGATGCGTTTCACAAAATACTCCATTTATTTTTGATCATTTGAACTTTGTGGATTATGATGGCCGTTTGGATCGTAGTATGCCTCTGTGTATGATACGTTTCTGTTAAGTGGGAAAGTAGTAACGAGAATTACCTTCGACAAAATTAGAGCAATTCCGAAAAACAGCTTTATTTCTCTCCCTTTGCAATCTACATGCAGTTTGTTCTTTTTCAGACCAATGAAGTTGATTCTAAGGGAAGTAACTAATAATGGTGTATTAACCTGAAGGAGAAATGCACCTACACAACGTTATTATCGTAGTCGGTGTTTCTTGGCTCCTGTCTATTCTAAACGGTATGCTTTCATGCTATTTATACATCAATATAAGCTGTCATGTAGAGATACGTTTGCCCTTCATTAGAATAACTTTGAAGTAATTTTCATAATACTCAAATGGATCTCAAGGTAAGAGATGAAACTATTATCTGATGTACAAATAGTTAGGTACTTGAATATTATCTGAAGGAGACATGAACAACGTTATTATCGCAGTCTGTGTTTCTTGGCTTCTGACTATGCTAAATGGTATGCGTTAGACTTTTTTTATTTTCTCGTTTACATGCCATCTATACACACCACCAGAAGGCTGATATCAACGTATAGTCGCCATCCACCCATACTCAGTTTAATTACATTTTATATATTCTTATAAGCTAATAGCTTGATTCTTCATCTTAACTTGAAAACTGTAAACATATGTAGTCATGTTAAATAGTGGTATTAAATGTACAAAGTATGACGCTTTTCTACGAAATGTGGCTATTTGAAATAATATCACAGGAGATGATCTAAACCAACCTGAGTCAGAAAGCTGATTTTAGACTTTTTTCTTCAACAATAACTATCACTTCTCGACATACCTCGAGAGAATCTTGCATAAGAATAATTGGCTCATTAAATCCAAGGATACATTTACATTTTACACTCCTCTATCCAAATACCCTTTGCACATGTTTTTGGATGAAAACTGTTTTTGTTTTTTGTTTTGTTTCTTTAGTGTGTGTTTAAGGCGGTGGAGTGGGGGTGGGAAAGATGCATGCTCACAGATAATGTATTATTTCTCATGACGACAACCGCCAAATGATCTTAGCTTAATAAGACGTAAACTACGTCGCTATTCAGAAAGCAGATTTGCACATTCTGACATCCTCGTACAAAACTATATCTGTAATCCACACCCAGCACCTACGTCATGTGAATAAATTAAAATAAATTGTTTCATTTCCTTTAAGATTAAATTACCTGCGATAAAATTAGACGTGATAACATTATGACAACAGACAAAGCACGAGGTAAAGCTTTACCCGCTTGAATATCTAACAAAGTGTTATGTTCATTGTCGATTTCTAATTGGTGGGACCCTATTTATTCGATAAACATTACAGAGCACAAACAACTTTTTCTGTTATAGCAACGTGAATAAATGTGAATTGTGTATTTAATTATTGACTCTTACTAAAAAGAATTTAGTCTAGACTTAAACAAATTAATATGGTATAATTTTACCGCCATTTGCAAGACAATGTGTTTCCTAGATACCCTCTGTGGATAAATATTACCCAATTAAAACAGTCAAGCGGAAGGATATGAAGAATAATTATGAGCAACTGGTAATAATGTATAAAGTACATAGGTTTTGTGGGCGGTAACGGTCTTATTTTGTTCTGAGAAAATATCAAAATGTTCAAAATTGATATCTGATCAGCGACGTAAGTTTAAGACATATAAGATGAGGCCTGTTCGAGAAGTTGGTCCTAATAGTCCTATGCAATATTTGTCACTTGCAATTTTCTATCAGAACATTAATACAAAAGCTATCGACAAGAAATATTTACAAACGTGTATTCGGACAGAATATAGTATTACAATTCTTGAACTTCCCTCGTAGTCATATTCGCAGTCATTACTATTATTTTGTTTATATTAAGACCTTATAAATTGGTTTAGGAATTCAAGACAAAAATATGTATGAAAAAAGTAAATTGAACTGTATAATTAATATCTAAACGTTTTAAAAATTTTACAAACAAAAATATCGAATGACAATTTCTTTTACAAAGTTCCATTCATATTCTTACAGGTTCAACAGATGCCACAATGATAGGGATTTCACTAGAGGGTATGTACGCAAAGGAAACAATTTTTTTTTTTAAATCGTGCTTTTTTAACTCGTTAGATCAGTTACTAGAAGTTAAATGTACACATTTAAACAAATCATTATCTTTGACCAAATGTACCCGTCTGTTTTTATTTATTTTTCAGTAGGCGAGTCCTACGTTGATATTAGCGTACGTATACAAAGCTTACACTTGATAATCGCGATGACTCGGGATGTGGCGATAGGTGGTCATTGAGTCCGTAATTTATTATACAGCTTCCATTTAATTGAGAATTTGAGATTCTAATATAAAACAAAAAGAAAATTGTGTTTCATTTTGAGTTTCATACAAGAGAATAGTCTAAAATTTATGGCAAATATTATCGGACTTTGCTATACTTGATCTTCAATTACTGAATATTTAAAAGATATTGAACATGGATGACAACATTAGAAGAAATATACAGCATATCAAATGCTTGCCATTGCATTGTTTGGTCTAGATTGATTCTTATACACCGAATTTAAAAATAACATTTGCACAGAACTATTGCTAATTGTAGTTAGGAAATATTCAAAATCAGGCATGTCATTTTAAGTCGTCTAGTAGTTGACAAACCTGAAGGCTTAAAGTTAAAATATTTAGAGAGCATGTTTAAAGAACAAGAGCTATAACTGTACCACAAACACTATGGCATATGCAAAATATAACTGTACCACAAACACTATTGCATATGCAAAATATAACTGTACCACAAACACTATGGCATATGATTTTCATAACCATAAGGATTAATATAAAAATGATGTACTTTTTTTAAAAGGAAAGGACATGAAAAACGGTTTTTAAATGAGAACCTGCAGAACAATATCACTGAAATAAAATAAATGATTTGTCAAACACACTCCTCTCCTACGCAGACGAATGATGTACATTACTGAGATAGCGGTATTAATGAGCGTTAGAACATGGAATTTTCATAACAACTGTCTCAAATGTTACAGAACGAGAAAAAAGAAACAGCGCATTAGAAAAGGAAGATACTAAAACATCCACGTGAGGTGAATATGTAGTGATCACAAAATCAGATGGAGAAAAAAAATTGCATCCTATTTCAATGACAGGGAAATAAATAAAGGATACCCACAACAAAAGAAGAAAGAAAGAAGGCAAAAATGAATAAACGGTCTCAAAACGGGTAAACTACATATATATGTTATGCTGCCATCAGCCCAACAGAGTTGTATAGCAAAATTCAAAGAAGGGATTATCGTGCCTATCAGGCGGAGGACCAGATTGTTTTAACCTAATTCCAAGCTGAGAACAAAGGACAGACACCATGCGTGGCGAAAACTCAACACCATCATCAAAATGTACAATATAAACTATATCCCTGTTAATTAACATTACGCAATATTGAATAAATACAGTGGTTTCATTTATTTTTTCACAGAATTGTACCATGCAAAATAAATTTAAAAGATATGCTTGCAAGTTTTTAGTTATACAGTTTGCGCTGTAGAAATGTTTGTGTTGTCTTTTTTCGGTATTTTGTTATAATTGTTTTGGGTTTTTTTTTTTTTTCTTTTTCTTGGAATTCAGATAACGCTTCTGCCAGGATTGATATATTAGTATGTTTCCAATCTGCCCAGTGCACAATAAATAAATTAGAATGTGGTCCAGCATTTTGTTTTATGGATAAATATGAGTGTTCCAAGGAGTTGAATTTATTACAGTGTAGATAATACATTGACAGTGCTGGTATTTACAGTTCTGGAAATTTTTTCAAGCATTTTAAATTTATACGTGTTCAAAAGGCGTTGTACAACTGTCGAAACCTATCTTTTCATATCTGCACTTTTCATGCATTTCAGTGAGGGATATGCATAAGAACTAGTGTTACAAAGGGTCATATAATAATAACTGTGGATGACTTTAACACTCCAGAAATAATGAAATATATTTTCTGCGTATACTTCCTTTCTTCTGTTTTGTACATTTGTCGCAATATATTCAGAAATTGTAATGCAAACTTTGTATACATCATGTAACAACAGAGTATGTTGACGTCATAAATTTACATTTATGGTCTTCTATGTTTGATTTGTATTATTCATAGTTAACAACACTTTTTGTGTGGGGGGGGGGTCTTTTTAACCAGGGCATCCAACGGATTTATTTTCAGTGAGTTGCATATTGACACTTTGTTTGGAGAAAAAAATAATATTGGAAGGGATTCAGCAAAGTCTTTTAACTGAAATTAAATTTATCAATTCACATCCGGATTATTTTACGGAAAAAGAAAAACAACTACAGAGTTTATTTTATTATCGCTTGTTTTCGTTCTTGCCCTGTTGTATTTGACACGATACAAAATGTTATTTGCAAAATGTTTGTTTTCCAGCAAAAATGTCGTAGACATCCAAAGTATCAGCACACTTAAATCTCCCTATGAAACCGAAGACAAATCGTTTATATTACACTTTATTTATGCCAAAAAGTAACATATCTTTCGTTGTCGTTATAACATATTTTACTCACGATACTGCTAAATGTGTACAGTTTATTTACAAGATTTAGCACATATTTACTCTTAAACAAGACGTATTTACAAGATTTAGCACATATTTACTCTTAAACAAGACGTGATCTCTGTCTGTCTGTCTGTGTGAGCGTCTCACTCTCTCTCTATATATATGTATATATGTAAATATATATATATATATATATATATATATATATATATATAAATGCACACATACATACACACACACTTCTAACTTGTTGTCAATCCACTTATGCTGTAAAACATGAATGATACATACAAATCGGTATCAACCAGTTTCTTTGTGTTGTTAATTTCCGCTTCCGAGTTTTTGATTCCATACGTATTTATTTTTTGCTCGGTGTGTAAGTTTGTACCATATCTGGAACTAGCTTAAGCGCAAATTTTCACAGAAACTGCGGTAGCTTAGTTGATAGAGCACAAGGCCCGTAATCTAAAGGTAGCAGGTTTGATACCAGCACATGCCAGCCCTGGTCGACTGCCTCTGTGTTTCTTGGGAAAGCATACACCGCTCATTTCCTCGACATGATATAGCCAATATTATGTTTAAAACCAACAAAAACAAAACAAAAATCACATGTGCAAATTTTGTATGATATGCACATTTCGGCATGTGAAAAAATTGCAAAAAATACACACTGATGTATTTAAATTATTCTATTTAAAACTATAGAAATAAACTGTCCACAGATTATTTTTAGAATTTCAGCAAAGTTCAATTTGGATAAGACGTATTTTTACGTGACTACATGGTTATGGTAGCAATTATTTTAGATATGCATACATTTTTATATGTCTGTCTGTCTGTCTATCTAAGTGTTGCATCCAGGCATGATATACATTTGATGATGGATTGTTGGTTGGATGTTGGGATTGTATGATGGGTGTGTGAAAGTCATTTGGAAGGAGAAAACTAAATGATATGTAAATATTCTTCAAACCAAAGCTCAATGATGGATATCAAAATGCTTTAAATTAATGAAGTGAAAACCAGTGTTGTTGTTGTTTGTTTGTTTGTTTGTTGTTTTTTTGTTTTTGTTTTTAATGTTTGTTTGTTTTTTTTTTTTGGTTGTTTTTATATAAAAAATTTGGGGTGGTATTATAATAAAGTAAATCGAACGGAAGGCCATAAATTTGAAACCTGATGTATTGGTAAAAGGTGCAAATTGAACCTGATCTATGTCTTCTCGGTACTAAGTTGCAGATTAAATTATGTTTATGTTTTACTTCATCCAGTTATGTTTCACTCCATCAAATCCTTACGAATCTATTCAGCGCTCATGACGTAAGGTCGGATTTACCGTCTTGAGTAGTACAACATGACATCCATAACATTTTGCCGGGGGTGGGGGAGGGAGAGGGGTGCAAACAATCATGGGTCATGGAAATAAAAGATCGCTTTCCATCTCCCCTCTCCTTGTGAACAAAACGATAACAACGTAACTTAGTTTGAAATTTATGGTAAATTTGCTGACCGTCTTTTCATGCGTCTGAAAGCATTTCAGGGCCATTGTTTGTTTTTGTATTGTTCATTCTAAAAAACAAGAGAAACTATCTTCTAGGACGATTGGAAAAAAATAACAGGTCATATGGGAGTCTAATTTATGTACAACTAAGTGCATACATTTGTAGATGGCTTTACATGATGAGATTGTGTAAGTGTGTAAGCACGGTACTGAATTACATCTCCAAATGTTGCTGAAAAAAAATGTATTTAGATTATCCATACCACTGAGGTACTGATTGACGATGATGACGATGATGATGATAACCTTTATCAGTGAAAATAAATAGTGTTCTTCTCATCATCATCATCATCATTATCATCGATGCTGTTATTGATGGCAGTTGTTGAAACACATATCACAAAATAACTGGTAATCGGGTCCCGCAAAAAGTCACCTTAAGTTTGTAACTAAACATATCTAATTTTCACATCCGTCCTAAACCCATATGCAAAATATGCACGCTGTGTGCCAATTTTATGCATTTAACAATCGCATTTACTTCCATCTTAAAAGATGAAGAGTTCCGATCAAAGATGGAAAATATTTTCTTAAAACGTAACACATGTGCACAGCAAAAACAACCAGTTATACCTGTCTGAAAATCATACATTGGCAAATTAAATACTGTTGGTCAATTTATTCAATAAAGTACATGATAAACTGACGTTTATAACCCAAAATGAACAGCAATTACTATCTGCGTTGGAGTTGCTTTAAAAAAGAATTAAAAACAGTCTTGGATTATGACATGTAAATGCATTCAAACTGGTTTCTCTAATTTGTGGAAGTTATGTCGCTGCTTTGCTTCCATTATCACAGAGTACTCTTTTTTTTATTATTTCACGATTACTTGTATAGATACCAACATTTCTTGTATGTTTATTATTGCAGAAAATGTATTTTTTATTTCTATATTCATAATTTCGTTCGAAGTCTAAATGATTTTAACATGTATATGTCGTACAAACTACGCTTTTAAATACACGTATTACATTGATTTGCCATGTGTATGTGTTTATTTTTATTTAAACACACGTATTGCATTGATTAACCATGTGTATGTGTATATTTTTATTTTCCCTAGGTTGCTACAAGAATTTATCACATTTTACAACTCGTCTTCACCTGTCAGACAAAAATGGCCCAAGACATTGCTTTGATGAATGTAAAAACTCTGAATACATAGGATTGCAAGTAAGATTAATTTTATAGCTTTCAAATACATTATATGATTATAATTTCCGTTTTGATTTTGTTGAATACCTTACCCATATGTAATCTTCACTTGTATATGACTTTTAATTTGACCTTTGAGAAGCATGTACCTTAATAGCCATGTTTACAGAGCACAGATACGATGTTAATTTGAGACATTTTACAGCAATGATGAGTGATTTATATACACAAAAATTACATACATTTTTTATTCTGAATCCACGGAAAGAACAAGTTGGGTATGGCGCCGTGATACGTCGAGTCCATCAGGCTGAGACGCATTCATGAGCAAGATCAAATTAGTTCTTTCCTCCAATTCGGAATAAAACACGAATGCAGTTTTGTATTTATTACATACCCCCTCTTTTACGCGTTTAAAATATATTTAACTTTAATGTATGAATGAAATTGAAAACGAGCTGGGATTTATAAAGTTCGATTCACTGCGTAATAACATATCGGCCAGCGGACGTCAAAGAAGACGCCTAAGTAGTTTCAATATGTTTGTGTGATACGGAAATACAAACTGAACAGCTTTATCGAACGCCGGATGAAGCATGCAAGGTTACATGTGTATGTAACCCAAAAAATTGATTTACCTTGTTTATATGTGTTTCCCTGATATTATGCATTGTATGTGCTATTCCGGCTATTTTCAACCGACCATGGCCCATTCTTGTCATAACAGAACTCATTTCGAATTAGTGTTTCAAACGATAAAAGATTGATGTGGCATTCTGAATATATGTAACTCGAAATCCAGAATAAATGACACGATGTACTATTTTCTTCAGTGCCATCGGTTAAGATGGTGGCCTCATTTTCACCAACGATTAGTATCTAGCTTAGATAGGGGAACACGAATAAGGGTTTTGCTTTGGGTATCTCTTTGTCGTATGTATTTTTTTCTCTATATCTAGGAAAAGGACTGTATTTGTAATGCAACACGGGGCGCTTACGCCACTGAGAGAGACTGCTATACTGAATGTCTCGGAGAAAGGAATGTTTCGTGTGGCTCAGTAAATACAATATATGTGTATTCCAAAGGTAATAGACATTACACAATCATAATGAACAAACAACTAACATATAAATCTAAGCACCCTACTCTCCTTCTTATATTCTATTGCTGAAATGGTGATATGCTTGCACTCTAAAAGAATTATAGTAAATGAAATTGACATATCGACTTTATATAACAATACTCCTCCAACACTTAAGTACAGCTGGCAACGTTTTATGCGTTGGACTTGAAAATTGCAGACATGGCCAATACCGATTCAGACTTTCTCTAAATTATTCAAAATTTATCATTCAGACCATAAGTGTAACTTCGCGATAAAATTGTATTTTTGAATTGATTATTTGTTTCATTTAGACGAAGGACCTTTATAGATAATGCCAAATTAAGCGATTGATACAAACAAAAAGACACGCACAACGCTGTTTGGGACGATTTTACGAATTGTACCTTATAGCTAGTAAATAAAATAAAACTCTAATAGAATTGATTGGAAGAAATACAGTAATTCAGACCGATAAAGGGTGCGTGTGTGTATATGTGTGTTTGCGGGGATCCAATATCATATGAGGTTCGTAGGATAAGACGTTCGCCAAAATTTATATTTACCACAAAATATCCCTGTTATTTACCTAACTTTCAGCCCATTTTATCGATATATAAAGTAGTTTATAAGCAAATCGCAGCCTATCTGAGCAAATATAACTTTTCAATCCGCTTATTTTTGAGAAAGGCTTAATTTTGAGAAGAACATAGTTTCATAAGTATCCTAAAGTACAATGCAACGCATTGAAAATATAAAAGCTTTATACTGTTCAATATACAGTTGATGGAGAATATGGTTGCTTAACCTTAATTGCTACCAGGTACTACGAGTAGATTCTTCACAAAAGTTTATAAACAGATTCTTCCCTAAAGTTTATAAACAGTTTCCCAGCGTTTAGAGATAAACAAGCTCTTCGTCAGTGGAAGAAACAACTTACATTAACAAAACAACCACTAAACACAAAAGCTAAGAGAAATTCTTGAGTCCTACATGTTTCAATAACGGGGGGGGGGATCTACAGATAAGTGATACAACAAAATAGAAAAAATATGAAATAATTGGATACTGTCTTTAAACGGGTATACTACATGTCTATTTTGCTGATATAAGTTGTTTCGTCCCCTCATGAAAAGCTTGTTTAGCTCGAAACGTTGGAAAACTGTTTGAGCCGTTAAGTTAAATTTTTGTGTCACTATATATATATATAAATATATTGTTATTGCTTTGCATTCCCTTGTCCTCTTAAACGAAGACCTTATGATTTCGGGAATTAGGTCGTTGGTCGTATTGGTGTCTGATATATCTATCTATTTAATATATATATATATATATATATATATATATATATATATATATATATATATTAGGTCGTTGTAGGTCGTTGGTCGTATTGGTGTCTTATACATATGTATATATATATATATATATATATATATATATATATATATATATATATATATATAGAGAGAGAGAGAGAGAGAGAGAGAGAGAGAGAGAGGGGGGGGGATTTACAAATATGCACCAAACAGAGCGGAAAGTGATATATCTGGATTCTACAGGAGAATGTTTGATAACATTAACAGAATTTTTAAATACGAATAAACAAAATTATCATACAGGTTAGAGAATTTTAATTCGTACTCTACAGGCAAGCGAACCCGGATCCGCGGGTTACGGCACCCATCGCCTTGCCTGTAAGCACCAGCCCCTATACCATCTCGACTATGCACACATCACCAAAAAATGACGACGAACCGAACAGTGCAAAACTAGATTTTAACTAGCGTAAGCGCTTTATACTCTCACTGAGTCTTAGTCAAGACAATTACAAAACAGACGCAAAAACAACATACAAAAGACACAAAAGAACGCGCTGTATTTACAAAACATTACATGATTGTGTGTCTAATAGAAGTGCTGTTTGAAAATTGTATATGTCGCGCCTTATTATTTGAACTTCAATGCTGTTTTGAATCTTGTTTGTATCTGTTGTGTAATTGCTTCTGACAGAGAATGAATGAGAATCGATTAGAACAGAAGTCGCTTAGGCTAGTTGAAAACTAGTTTTGCACTGTTCGTCTTCATATTTTGTTTTCTTTATTCATTTTTTTTCAATCAATCCCTGACACACGTGATCCCTTGCTGAATCGATTGAGTTTTATACATGAGAAGGTAGTGTTCATCTTAAAAGCTGACGATATGCTACTACTGTTTAAATATTCGAGAGCGACCAAAATACAAATTCAGGAGAAAAAATAAATCTAACATTTTACACGACTTCTTATCTTACCTGAAATCCATGCACTATGACTGATAATATCTGGCCGCTATACTAGATCGAGTAGTGAATATAATCTGCCTGTAAAATTGTTTAGTGTTTATAAACCTCAGCTTATCCTTATCAAACTATAGCTGTTGATTAGTTTGGGAATGTGGTGTTTGCGGGTGTTCATTGGTATTTTTGTGAGTGTGTGTGTATTATTGATCGGTCGAGTGATTCAATAAACTGTGTATTTGTACATCTACCTTGCACAACGTATGGAGATTCAAAATAGATAAGTTCTAATATGCACCTAATTTAGTAAACCTCGTTTACAAATTTGTATTATTATTGTTATTATTATTATTATTATTATTATTATTATTATTATTCATAATATGTTATCAACTGACTTAATGCCCGTTTCCCATGATAACAGGAATTAATTTACTTGATAAAAGGAGAATATAGGTAATTATAGGAATGAATTTTTGTACAAGTTTTTCTAAAATATGCCATTCACGTAGGAAAGATCTGCAGTTGTATAGTCATTTATAATACTCAAAGTTCTCCGGTTTATTCAACCTATAATACCACTGAGGTAAACATGTGTGAAGCCAAGGACTCTTTGTTTTAATTATGAGGATATTTCTCACTCATAATCTATGTTAGTAAATGAAATTTACAAAATATGTTGACAACATTGCAGATATTTATGAAATCCGAGTCCGTCATCAGGAACTATGTTATATATATGTTATTTTACTCTCTCCATCAAACATCGCGGATATAATATATTTCATAAGAAGTTTTAAGATAGAACGCATTACTTAAGGGCCTGTTTTGAAAATATAAGGACAAACACTTAAGTAAAAATCAAGTAGCCAGGGCCATTTAACTTTATAAGGACTAATAAGTTTCCAAGTGATTACTCCCTTTTTTATGTAAAGTTTGAATCACTAATATAAGCAGAGAGAGAGAGAGTCTCAGGAAATATGTTATATATAATAGGTAACATGTTATATATAATAGGTAACATAAGTAACAATCTTGTAATTGGATACAGAAAAGAAAAGGAGTGGATAGATATTATTTGTAATATCTGCTAGAATGGTTGTGCGGTCTATCTAATTTTCCGGTGCATTTCAGAGAACACAAATAGTCCATTAATCTGTTGTCAAATTTATATTTTCAATTCATCAATCAAGTATTCATAAGTTTTATATAGGCTTGCATGAATTAACAATAGTATAGCCGAGTTGTCCTTTAGTTGTTTTCCTAATAAATTGTTACATATGGAAGTCCTTTATTTACATAAATATAGTGACTAAGTCATACCTATGTGGTGTATTCTATAAGTGATTCATAAATGTCTTAATCCTGAAATACTATAGTTACCTTGAACGATACAATTCATGAAGAAAGACGCCTGTTGGCAGTGCCGTTTAGAAATATAATCCTAACATAACTAATGGGAAATGTACATAATTTTAAGCGATTTTGAGCAAAGGAGTTGAGGCCATCTTGAAGAGCAATGAAGGTAAAGGAAAATATGTTTATTCATTAAAAGGAACACTATTCTGATCATATCTTATTAATTTACCAAATGTTAACCGTGAAATTGAATTTTAGTTAGGTAACTTTACTTAATAATTAATCATATATCCTATAGCTATCAGTGCTTCAAAATGTAAAGAAAAGCTTCTACTTTGATATTTCCTATTCAGTGCAGACAAATATCAGCGTATCTGGAGAGTTTGGATTTGTATACCTTCATGTATACAAGGCAGCAGGTGCCGTTCACTATACTTATGAGATCAATGGAACAAACAATATCACAGAAGAACGCAGCTACATATGTTATGATGGTAACTATTTATACTATGATGGTAAAGAGACTTGTACTGTCTAGGATGGGTATTCATCTATTAGCCTTCCAAGTCAGTTTGTTGTTTATTTTCATTTTAAAAAGGGCTGTTGATCTGTCGCTGATCAATAAATATCTATCGCAGACTAATATCAGCAAAGCTTTCATAGGTAAAAGAGTCAACTTGTAATTTTGTAATCATTCAAATCTCATGCTAACCGTGCTTTTTTGAATATGGGACAATATCTTAAATATGGGAAAGTATAATGATGTACTTTAGTCTCATAATTAATCAATAACCATATATCAGAGACTAATGTCAGCAGATCTTTCATCGGTAAAAGATTATACTTTTTGTAATTATGTTATCATTCGAAACTCATGCTAACCGTGTTTTGTTTTTGTTTTCAATATGAGACATTTTTTTTTCTTTGTTTAGAATCCAGCAAATGCCACTTTCAGGCAGTAGGATTTACAAAGACTTGGCTGAACGCAAAAGCTGATTGTTTACTTAAGAATCAAGGCCTTGCCCCATACAATATTTCTGTTGAAGAAGCAATATGTACAACGCCAATACTAAACGGATTCTTCTGGATAGGGATGATCTGGTCCATGCCAGGTATATCAATAAATCTATATATTCATCTATATATTGTATCTGGATCAAGGTAACCTTTTTCACTCTCTAGTGATTTTTTTACTTGACAGAAACATGTGTTAATTATTGTAAAAAATTATCAATTTCATGTCTTCTTTACCTTTTCCACATTTTGAGGATAGGAAACGTCATGTGAATGTTATCATTCTGTAGAACTCCCTTGTTAGAATTACTTGACATATTCATTTAAAAGTTTACCACTCCCTAGTAATACGTCGACAAGTGTGGTCATCTAAAGTGTTACGTTATCAGTCATACATATTATTTTATTTTCTCCATTGGGACTAGGTGTACGTAGGAATTATTTAGGATTTCAGAGAGGATACAAATAATTGAAAAGTTACTCATTTATTAAGTGTTGAAGGTATAAAAAGCAGGTAACATATATTTAAAGATATATCTACCTATTAAAATACTCAGCTAGTAATTTTGTTCTTTTAATAGAGGTTGCGAATCTCTATGCATGATATTTACAGGTAGCTAATTGATAGAGATCAGTGAGCAACGAAGAAACTTTATTCAATTTCATCTGAGTGGTCTTAATATGTTTGTTATTCAGGCAAGGCAGTACCGATGATCTTGTAAATATTGTTGAAATACATGCATTGCACTATTGCCTGCATTGACTTCGATCAGCTGGTAAGCTAGAGATCAGCGTAGGAGTCTACTTTTTTGTTTTGCAAGCTGCATGCCAAAGACTGGTGACTCCTGCTTTGAAAATATTTTAGGACAACATACGTTCTTTTCAAGCGGTTCTGAAGGCTGTTGCCACTGTTCATGTTAGGCTTTCGCCATCATTTTATTTCGTTTGAAATAATGACACCGAATTATTGCAACGAGCAGACGGAGGTACCGAGACAACGCTCAATTATAATAATGAAAAGCGGAGTACTTTGAGGAACCCGTTTGGAAATACCACAAAGAGAAGTACAGTCATTGGCTTAGCTCCATCTTGTTCCACACGATATCTGCCCAAGATACAAATGTCCTTCCCTCTCTTTCGAAATATTTGCCAGATTCTTAGCTTGAAAAAACTTCATCTATGTGGCACAGCTAGCAAAGAAAAAGATTTTAGAAAACAGGCTACAGATTGCTCGATGGAAAATTATTTTTTATTATGTGACAACTACACGTATGTATCATATATTAAAAATGAAAACAATATAAGATCAGTTTGAAATACTGAAAGTCAAAATTAACTATGAGCATTCATTAAAGCTAGCAAAGCTGCTCCTAACGTTATTATCCTAACTGGTAAGAAGTAAAAACCTCCAGCGTATTGTATTTCATTTTCTTGTTTTGTTTGGGGTGTTGTTGTTTTTTTTGTGGGGTTTTTTGTGTTTTTTTTTTATTTTTTTGCTCGCAGGATTTATCATTTGTTTCATATACGTTGTTGTATAGCTTTGAATTATTCCTTATTTGGTGCATGCATCTATGAATCTATGATGATACTTTCTTTGACAACACCATATGCACCGTCCCTTAAAATTGATTGACAACTATTCAAATATAAATATTTAAATGGAGCTAAGTAATAATTATTTAGCCGTTTTTTAAAATACTACTACTACTACGAATAATAATAATAATAATAAAATTAATAATAATAATAAAACTGAAATTATATTATATGGTAAGAATATAACACTAAAACCTAAGCATAGACCATTGTTAAATCATTCTTAAAGAACGGCAGAATTACGATAAAAAGTGTGATGTTACTCAAACGCATGTTCTATATAATGGAGAAAAAGAGTGGGTGGACTGATTACAATGAATATAAATGGTACATAGGTAATCATTCAGGAATATTTTGTAAAGTAAGGCACTGATGCATGTGTATATATATATATATATATATATATATATATATATATATATATATATATATATATATATATATATATATATATCAGGAAAGAAATTTGTTGAGAATGAGGAACTTAAATTGAATTCTTGCATACCCAAACGCAAAGTGTCGTAATAATTTGAAAAGAATAACTTATTTGTCACAAGTTTTTTGCTGTTCGGAGACCACAGTGTATATAGTGTGCCATGGACCACAAGTGTTCTAGAAAGTCTAGAGGTACAATGAGAAAAAGTCAAAACCTTCTACCGATAAGACTTTACTCCAAGTTTGGAGCGAATTCCGCGAGTAGTTTTGATGTAGTACACGTCCATCCATTATATTCGCAAGAAAATGGTTATGCACGGGGAATATGATGTTTTAGCTAGATTAACATGGCCTGGCCGTTTGATTTTTCATTAAAATAGTCATAGATCCACAATGATAAAACCATGCAAACAAACAGATCTGAAGGGTCTATTGTGGAATGTACACTGGTGTACTGTGTGACTTCAGGTGTGCAGAGTAGTCACCTTGGTAACGACACGTACGAGTAATGAATTTACCTTCGATGCCGAATCTTATTGTTTTCCGCTTGCGTGTAATTAAAACGCAAATACAAATAAATGCTAATAAAAATGATACAATAATCACCTCACTGTTTTCTTTCTTGTCAGTAAACAGTGTTTATTTACGCTTCGGTCACATTCAACAATATATGAGGAATAACAATAAACATCCAAAATAAACAGTACGTGCGTGTGGTTAAATATGGAGATAATAAAATAAAGTAAATATGATGAAATTTATACTTATCCAGACTATAAGGAGTTTAATATAATTTTATAAACCAACATAATTGTTTTAACTGTACAACATTTTTCAAATTCATGATTTGTCCACATTTTAAAATGATACATCTTTTGTAAAATTTCCAATATTTTTGCTACAGCTAAAGTACACTTTCTATTGTTTTGATGTTCCGTCCCACCGTCCTTTCTAAACTGGAAATCTATGATTACTTGTTCGAAATTTTGTAAGAGTTTTACCTAGGTTTTTGGTTGTTAATTTTTTTCAGCAAAATTAAAAGAAAAGTGTCGAAAATTAAATCGGTCAAATATTGAATTAACAAAAATCTATATAACTTATGTTTGTGTTCTTTTCAGCACTACATTTCAGAATTATGATTTTAAGTCAAAACTAATCATTTTCAATCAAGTAAACGTCTTTCTCTTGTTTGTGTCATTGTTTGTGTTTTCTGATGGAAAACATGACAAATTGAATAACTTGGAATATAGTGTTGTTTCACCGGCGGTTGTCACTTAAAATTTAGAACAATTGGTCTGGACTTCAACCCCACACGCCTAATCCACTGATTACCTTAAAGAGTAAATAAGAAAACCGTGAGGCAAAAACGTCAATTGATCGACTTAACAAAGTAAGGAATATTCGCTGAGACAATGTACAATGGCAATCTGTTGAAATATGTTTTGTTTGACCGACCCATTCTGAACATCAATATGCAATTTATATATCAAAGCAAGAAATTTTTTTTTTAGATGTGATAAAGAATGCATGCAGATTGGAAAAAGTAAGGAAAATATTATTGAAAAAATTAATCATGTGAGTTTACTGCAAAGTAAACTCAACTATTTTTCCACAATGAAAAATCATTGCTGAGTAAATGTTACTAAATTAGTGACAAAAAGAGAATATGTTATAACTATTTATTTTCCTCGAAATAAATCATTTCATTGATTGCCAAGAAAGGTGAAGGTTTCTTTGCGCATGCAAGACACAAATACAAAAAAATCATTATGACGATCCAAGCAAGATAGCAATCCTAGATGAAAGATTACGATTCTAAATTCAAAACCGATTATCCTTACGATTAAGGGTGTGGAATATTGTGATCACCTCCGTTTATCTATTTGTGTTTGATATAGAGTTAAGCAATGTACTCCTCCATCCTTCCACGACAAACAATAATTACAATTTGTTGCTCTTTTATCTCTCTGGTCAAATCAAGACAAACTATGCCGCACATTATGTTCACTTGCAACAGTGGCATTTTATGATTATTATATTTCGATAAACTATTATTTCTATACTACATTTTAATTATTTTCATGCATTTAAGTATGATACATACTTCAACAATAAAGTAACGAGAATGAATCGTGAGTTACCGTACTTCAGCAATCCTAATTAGTGCAAGATTATTTCAGTATTCACAACCACTATTTCTACAACATCAAAGAAAACGACAATGCAGACAACAACAACAATACGAAGGACAACAACCATGACAACTGAAACATCAACAGAAGTAAAAAATGTAACTGTGGCATCATCTATCGCACCTCCCGTTCAGCCCACTTCTAGCGATAAAGCAACAACTCTAAGTATGTATACACACTTTGTAATACTCATTTATTTTCCAGGCCAGTGGTAGTAGAGAGATTTGAGAATATACTGGGACATTTTTTTAAATTAAAATTTCCGAGGATTGTAGTATAGTATAGTATAGTATAGTATAGTATAGCATAGCATAGCATAGCATAGCATAGCATAGCATAGCATAGCATAGAATAGTATAGTATAGTATAGTATAGTATAGTATAGTATAGTATAGTATAGTATAGTATAGTATAGTATAGTATAGTATAGTATAGTATAGTATAGTATAGTTAGTATAGTATAGTATAGTATAGCATAGTATAGAACAGCATGGACGGATCCGGGAAGTAGACGTCAGAACCGACCGCCCCCCACTAAAGAAAAAGAAAAAAGCGCGAAACAACCGAAACGTGTCCTAAAGTATTATATATATATATATATATATATATATATATATATATATATATATATATATATATATATATATATATATATATAGTTAGATGATTAAAAGTATTCCCTGGTAACACTCAAAATGAAGAAACTTTTTGGGGCTTCGCCCCCTGTGCCCCCTCCAGGGGTTCTATTCCTGGATTTCTCTGCGCAGCACGGAACAGTTCAGTATATTATGACATATCATATCAATAGAATACAGTACAGTATAATATACCATATTATAATATATTAGAGTACAGTCAGTACATTACAATACAGTTCAGTATAATATAGTAGAGTATGCAGACTCTTCGTTGAATAATACTGTCATACCAAACTTTAGCTTATAAAAAAACAAATTGTTATAAAAGTAGCTACATGAACCCGTTGACCTATACAAGGTAGGTATTGACATTGAGAAAAAAATTATTTCTTCTACAATGTTTTAAAGGTAATGACCAGAATCTTACGAATAAGTGATTTACACTGAACGTTGGAAGAACTGATTGTATTTCATAGCATGTTAAGCAAGTATACAATATCCTAGCTTGTGAAAAGAAGACTTCTTAATGCTGTATCACGAAACTTAGCTTCATTAAAAATATTTTCAAAAAAGACACTTGTTGTGCTGGCGATAACCCGTCAAAAAGTCTAAT
The DNA here is from genome assembly GCA_029931535.1 of Margaritifera margaritifera. Lineage (NCBI taxonomy): Eukaryota > Metazoa > Mollusca > Bivalvia > Unionida > Margaritiferidae > Margaritifera > Margaritifera margaritifera. The sequence goes on along the minus strand of JAQPZY010000985.1, from coordinate 821,779 downwards.
TTTAATGTGAGATGTATAACACGTAAATGAAGAGATTTCCTTAGGGAGAAACACATGGAATGTCGCTTTTATTTCGCAATATAAATTATAGATCTAAATCTAAAGCACAGTTTCAAAATTTCTAGACACTAGATTTTAACAAGGAATCAATGTCATAGTTCGGAGACAAGGAAAATTGCAATGAAGTCAGGTCTATGAGAAACTACATCAATTCAAATTCTGTCCGTGTCTGATAGTAATCATTAAAGACAGGTGGAGCTCTTAATCTATGAATTACTAATTACAAAAGCCTACAAATGGAAGTTTAATGCCTGCAATTTTTGTTTTCATCTACGTTTTTGTCTCCTTCATGATAAACAAGACTTGGTTTTTTCAATCCTTGTGGGAAGATTTAACAATTCAGGTTAATTAAAATTCGTAAAATTTAAAATAGCAGGGAATTTTAGTAGTTCTAAGACATTCAGATACCGTATTGCATATACCATATAGCGCGCATTTTCAGCGGTAGAGACATTGTAATGCCTTAGCAATCTCCGAGTTATATTGCGAAAATGCATCATGTCACAATTTACCACTTTAAATATTGTAACCTCTCTAGATCAGCAATTGCTAAGATATAACTAGCCCAAATCAATATAGGTCATAAATGGGGACAGAAGTCTTTGTTTCACTGTTTTATTCTAGTCTTTCATTTGCTGCTTCAAAATGTTGTAATTGAACCACATGTTGTCTCTAATGAACATGCACAATTTTCTTTCCTGAACTATTGACAGAGTAACGAACTGAGTGATATTTGAATTTTGTATGCATTTTCCACGAAAACACATATCATTATATCTGGGAACAAAGCGACCATTCAATTTGACCTTGGTATAGAACATTATGACAAGACCTTGTCCACTTTAAAAATAGGTTAGACGTGTCATATTTTTTACAAATACGTTCCACCAACGTATCTCTGAACACATATATATGCAAATCACGTTAAACGTTCTTTATATATTTGAATCAAGATTATACATACATGCAACCTATATTTAGTCAAAGAAGATAAATTCCTAACTTATCTATATTTTGCATGACTGCATTCACTATGCCTTATGGATACTAATTATTAAGATTTGATGAAAATAAAATTAATTTATCTCCAGTTGCAGTTTCTGTGATCTTATCTGTAGTCCTTATAGCCACGGTGGTGTCAGTTGTCATTTGCTACTGGAAAAAAATGATGTGCTTCAAACAAGGTTCAAACAGGTTTGTGAACGAATTATTATTTATTGCAGATGTTCTGTTGTTGTAGCCATGCACGAGTAAATGATTGTAGTTTCGACTGAGGTAAGAAAAGCAAGTGTTAGGAAGAGTAAGATTGAAATAAATTCAATGGAAGCTGCATGAAATAGGTACTAGTTTAGCCACGTATTGTTCTAGATATTCCGTCTATGAGGAAACTGAATAGGAACCTCTTGCGCAAGGAAGGAAAATATACGATGTGTAATGTATTCGATTGTACCAAATCAACTAACTCGCTGTTTTACGTGATCATCTTTCACAAAGGATATATGACAGATATGAAATCTAATTATCTACAATCCCGATACTTAATTCTTTCCAGACATCTTTTTTCCAATCTGCCATTGCTCTCTCTTCCTCTCTCTCTCTCTCTCTCTCTCTCTCGATCGATCGATCGATCGATCGATATCCAAAATGCTTCTAATGTAGATTTATTACTGGAAGGTGAAGGTTTAACTAAAAATCGAAACAAATGCTGCAATATTTTTAAATGTTCAGAAATATGTATCCACAAAACTGGACGGTTTTAGTGGTTATATTGTAAATACGAATTTTATCAAATGCATGAAATGGACTCAGTGGTTGAAACCAGTGAAATGCTTTTATCTCTCTCTCTCTCTCTCTCTCTCTCTCTCTCTTTTCCTAATTGCTGATTTATTTAATTATGCATGTACGTGTTTCTGTCGTTTTGCTTTGAAATATTATGTTTTTGATCAGTGTAATTTGACCTAGTTTTTAGATGTGTTCCAGGTTTGTAAAATGCACGTCAACTTTGGAGCATTTTGTATGTTTTGGGAAACAACCTGGATGTTTTAGTTAACTATTGTCCAATACCATATTATTTTAATTAAACAACAATAAAATATGTTTAAAACAAGCAAAGAACACAGTGTTGGGCGCATATAATAGCAAATAGCTATTCCGAATGTGAATAAAACGTACCCCTGCGATACAAAGATGCAATCACGATATAATTTATTTTGATTAATGGCAAGTATATTTCCCATAAAATAACCATTTTGACGTAGTTTTGAAACCTTTAAGGTTTACATGTTGTTCTAGTAACATCCTAAACGTAAGGATACATATAAATGAGGGTAAAAGCACAATGCGCAGGTCATTAATTGAAAAGAAATTATCATCGAAAACCTGACTAACTCGGACTTAGCTTACACATTACTTAAAGTTGAAGGGACATTACTTCCTTGAATGAACTAACGCATGATTACTCTTGAATCTCACATCCGATTGAAAATACAATCTGAAATGAATGAAGTCAAAGCGACAAGAAAACCAAACATATGAGCAAACATACAATTAAATATCTAAAATGTCATATAAAATACAGTTTGCAGCCATAAATCATGCCTTCTTACCTATACGAGTATGCGTCTAGTACTACTACAATGCTGTTCATTGTCATTAGCAAAATAATTAATTTGTTTCATTTATCTAATGTGTCATTTTTTAAAGTATTTCTATATGAAAGTTAGCTACATTTACCAAAGTACTTATATGAAATTAGGTCCAATGGTTTTGGACGATATCAAGGAAATGAGTTATTATTTCTCCTTGTAAAGGAAAGGAAAAACTGCGACTTTTACACACAGAGCAGGATTCCTATGGCCCTTACGTTCTATGTCGGCCTGATCAGTTATGTTTCCAAAGCAAATTCAATGTTCTTTAAATACACTTTGATGAAAAGTGTATTCGTTTCATGTAAGGTTTCTTAAATTCCACACAATGAAATTGTCGTTAAAGGTAAAATATAAAATATAATGTTGTTTCGGTCAGGGTTTGTTTTGTACTATATATAATTTCTGGCAAAAAACATACCTTCTCGGACAGAATGATATCCCGCTGATGTCATATTGTGGGAATTATTGAGAAATAATTGAATTATCTTTATAATCAGCTGTCTTACAAATCCACAAAAGGATTGTTTGGAAAGTACTTTTCATCTTTCATATTCTCTGTCGTTACATAAGCCTGTTATCACTAAAGCACTTAAACGTCAAATAAACAGTGACCACGATTTGTTGAAAACGTGTCCGATTTGTCAAAACTCCTTGACCATGTGTGTCTTCTATTTAGTTACATTTTACATGGGATTACCTATTGATCCCCACTTGTTTTACACATGGCGTTTGCCATAATGTGGCATCCTTACATTACCAAATAACGAAATAAAGAAAATACGTCATAAGAAATATTATTTTGTATTGATGATAAAAAAAAAATGAACAAATTCTCTTTACTTAAAGTTTCTAACCATCCATTATTGACATGTCCCTGTTCTTCGATGGTTGATGTAAAAAATACGAATATTTAATCACACAACCGTTTTCCAGTTATTTCTATCCTCAGATTCCACTTACAAGTGACCTTTACAGATATTGATATCTGTTACATTTACTTCTAAAGGCATAAACACTTACCTCTATACAAATGATTATGTGGAAATAAATATTACACGAGATGCAAGTGAGGAATAGTGTAAATTTGATGCACAAAAACTGCTTCAGACATACAAAATATGGATTCTCATCGCTAACATAATTGGCAGACTTTCACATAAGCCAACCAAAACAGGAATTTAAGAGTGAAGTAAATGATTAGAGTTTGTCAGCAAATTTGTTTACATGCCGTTTAAAATATATATTTAACACGGTGCTTTTTGTCAATGTTTGCTATTTGCACGAAAGCTCTGACAGAAAGGTAACATATTGATCTCGAACACTTTTTAGTAAAGGAGGTCAGAAATACACAACCTAAGCGCTCATTTACGAACATCCTTGCTTCATTTCTATCAAATGATTTTATAATAAGTTCTGAAATATTCTCGAAAAAGAAAAAAAACGTTTGATAAAGGTAACGTGCAGCGCTCTTGTTATATCTCAACATTTTCATATAGGATGACTGGTACAAATATTAACTTCCAGAAAGAGACATATTTGCTTATTCCTGTTTTGTTGCATTATTCAGGGATTTCTTTTCTTCCTGCAGAGTCGGAATGGACGAGTCTGCACCACCGGAAATTGATCCTCTAAAAGCTGAAGTTATAATACCAAATGTTCCACCAAGCTCAACATTGAAATGACAGACTAATAACGGCAGGACAAAGGAACATTCGAGAAAGTTTATTTCTAGGCACTTGTGAGTGCCCTTTTGGAGTCTTCGTGGTGCTGTTGTTCGTCCTTTTGTAGATCAATACCAGCTATGTTGCCATTATATCGTCAGAGTGCAAACCAATAAAGCACCACATCGAACATTTTCGAACAATATTTCCATTTGACATAATCTTGTAAACTTTTGTAATTTCAACGCTTTCTCTTATGTTTATTGTTTGTCTTGTCTCTGTTTTTAAATTGCCTTTGACGAAGTCTTAATGAGAGTCGAAAGCGCTTAGGCTAATTAGAACTAGTTTTGCACTGTACGTTGTTAGTTTGTTGCAATTATCTAAACCAATCCCTGCCACACGCGATCCCGTGCTGGGTCCAGTGCACATGAAAGGACTGTTTTTCGCCATTTGATTTATATATATATATATATATATATATATATATATATATATATATATATATATATATATATATAGATAGATAGATAGATAGATAGATAGATAGATAGATATATAGATAGATAGTATCTGTGTATTTAATTAATATTTTGCCCATAACAACTAAATGTTATTTTCAGTGTATTTTCCCTCCATTTTCTGTGTACCCTGACACCTGACAGAAAATCTTTTGATCAGCCTATTGCTGATTGGCATATTTCGGTACATTTTGTACTAATCGTATTTGAGCAAGCTTATGCCAAGAGATGATTCCTGGTAGAAACTAGAAACCTTTTTTATTCAGATGAACATTTCCACCTTCGACGGTGTTGATCATATGAAAATGACTGCTTTTCTAAAACTTTTAAGAAGGACACCGTAGCCTAGGTCTTGTATTTCATTAAGTTTAAACGAGGAAAGCATTCATTGTTTTTTGTTTTGTTTTGTTTTGGGGCTTTTTTTTGACATTTGTTCCTGAAGACTGATGCTATATCATATCTTGATCTTGACTAACCCAAATTGTCAAATACTAGTAAATACGGGAACAGTCATGGGAAGGATCGTTACTGGACACTACGCTATATATGTATTCAGGATGCTCTTTTGTCTTCAATATATTTAATACGACTATGGGACTAACTATCTAAAATGAGCACTAATATCTACTCTTAAAACTATCTAAAATGAGCACTAATATCTACTCTTAAAACTATCTAAAATGAGCACTAATATCTACTCTTAAAACTATCTAAAATGAGCACTAATATCTACTCTTAAAACTGTCTAAAATGAGCACTAATATCTACTCAAAACAATGGGGAATGTGAAACGTGTCAATTGGACAAATGTCTTTTCTTGGTGAAACCATAGACTACTAGTAGTGTGAATGGTGAACGCTGTAACATCACTGTATTCGCTCCTTTTCAAGAGTAATGAACTTTTAATATTTTTGAGGCAATTGAAGGTCACATATAGAGAAAGCCTTCAAAGAGTAACTTTGTATGCCTTTGATGGAACAATATGTGTAACATACAGATCCGATTTTCCTGTACGATTCATTCCCATCGAAGTCCCGTAATTAGTGTAACATTAGTAATGAGTTAGATTTAAAAACTGCATTATAAACCTTCATTTTGGCTTGTTTTGTCTGGCGTCATTCCAGAACGAAACGACCATCTATTCTTGTAATATCCAATGAAAACAATGTCAACTAAAACATAAACAAACAAAATAAACGATTTAGAATCAGACGCAGGCAACAACTTACACATTATGTTGGGAAAAAGGAGAGAGGCGGGGAATGTCGTCTCTTTTGATGGGTAACTCAAGGTATAACTCAAACCGCTTTTTCTCATTTTATCTTTTTCTCTACCGATTAATGAAGAAGACGCAAGCTCAAGGACAATACCATGAAATATAATAATTTTGCAAAAGGATGATTTATAAACATAGTTCCCCGATCATAACCTCAAATGAATGCAGTTATTTATTCTCAGAGAGTTATTGTCTATAGTTTTCCTAAACTTAAAAATTTGATATACCTATTTACTCTTAGTGAATTATATCAAGATTAAAGAAAAAATGTACCTCACGTGGTAGTCGAGATTGTACTAATGCACTGGATTGGATAACACTTTTGCGATTTTTCCAAACTATTCTCAACATTCAAGGTTTGTGGGTTTTTTTCCACCTATTTATTGACATTGATCACAATATTATCTGCAGGATTACCATAAGCCACGTCACTTTTCTTAATTTCTACAAGATCGCTGTTCATTTCTCAGCCAACAGCGAATTCGTTTTCCTATAGTATCTATGTTTTAGCTCTTTAAGTTGTTTGCTCCTAGCACATCACCTACTGACGCGTATAAGACTGATAAAGCCTTCTTGTAAAGGTGACACATTTAAGCATTTATATACACGAAGATTCCTAGTTATGGTTAAACTGAAATAACTATGTTTAATAATTAATGTACAACACGAGTTGAATTGTTTGCAATTTTTAATAATTCTCCATACTATAATTACAGATGTTAAAAAACTTGTAATTTATATGTATACAATATATAGATTTATGTTCTCTCTGTTTAGCCAGGATAACTGACAGTAACATATGACTGTGTAAAAATTAAATCCAAGATTAACCTAGCGCTGTTTGCATAGGCCTTGAAGTAAAAAACAGGGTAGTTGTATACTAGAAATTGTTAACATAAATGTGTGGTTCGCATTTATTTATTTCATTTTCTTACATTTTATGACGATTTTTATATGTGTCTTAATGTACCAACGTTTTAAGCTAAAGTTTAAAATACTGACTGGATTGATCTGTGATACAAATAAATGTTTTGCATGTAAAATTTCGTGCTTCAGAATTGTTCTTACGTGATTAAGCTTACTTGCATTTTACATAGACCTATGATGAAAATGTATTCAGCTTAATAACTGCATTAATATATGCAACACACACACACACACACACACACAAATATATATATATATATATATATATATATATATATATATATATATATATATATATATATATATATATATATATATAGTGTTACGACTCTAGGTCTTAAAACAATATGCAACAGAAAGAAAGTGAAACCAACAATGTAAAGTAATATCAACAAACAATTTATTTCCCTACAATACAAAGTGAAATGCAGGAGATACCTACAACATTGTGAATCAAACTCCAAATAATCCTAAATGTCCTAATGACAAGTCCAAAAATATAGAATTTTCCGAATAAGTTCCAATAGTCTAGAATGTCCTGATATAACACAATGATACAATCCAAAATGTCTTTTATGAGTTCACAAAAGTCCAAAGTAATGTATTAATTAAAAGGTCAATGAGCAATTTAGTAATTCCAATGAATATATTAAGTAAATAATTCCTCTCAAAATATATCTGATTTCAATTGCACAAACTATACATTCTGATCTCAAATGGATTCCCACAGACTGATCTAAAACATGAATTAATTATTTGTTTACCAAATCCCTATTTATACACATTTTCAAGTGAGCTATGTCAACAGGATGTGAAGGAATAAAAATGACACATAAAAGGTGTAACTGTCAACAAGATTGGTCTTGAGCTCAAATGCTTATAAACATTTTGTTTACAAGTGACCAGAATATAAAGTACAGCTTACCTTCATTGACAAGATTTAAACACACATTATAGATTAAATATACATAACACCTCCCCTCATAAAGAAAAAGAAAGATGTATGCAATAAAGCTTTCTTTTATATATTTGTCAAATATGCATATGGTACTATAATACACAAAATTACATAAGAAGATAACTTATGAATGACACTCAGCTGAATTACATAAAATATACACAAAATAAAGCAATATAGTACTTCTATACACGTGAGAGTACATTAGTAATCACATTATCTTCTCTTTCTCTTTCTGAATTTGCATTTCCATCTTTTTTTCCCTGAAGCTGAAGCTATCTTAAATCCAATTCCATCTGGTTTTGAGCTGTAATTCCTTTAATTTCCTATCGAAACTAGGTACAGACTTCTCAATAAATTCCAAAGAATTATTATCCCAAATTCCTTTCTCACCATATACTGAATCAAAATATTCCTTATCTCTTTCTTTGTTAACAATGCTTTCGCTTCAGAAAGATCATAATGTCGGGCAAGTTCCAGCAACTTATCCTTTTTCTCAGACTGTAACCCTACCTGTTTAGGATTTGAAACAAAATTCTCAACATTATATGACATTATGAATGCTTGCTGGTTTCACTAAATATTTCTCAAATATGTGAAATACAAATCTTTACCAGGGACAATGAAAATTCCGAAACAAAGTCAATTTTAATTCTAAAGACAATTTTTAATATTTCGGATATGTTTTAAACAAATTTAGATCCCGAACCAGCCCCAAATTACTCATACGACTCTAGGTCTTAAAAAATTATGCAACAGAAAGAAAGTGAAACCAACAACGTAAGTAATATCAACAACTAATTTATTTCACTATAATACAAAGTGAAATTCAAGAGATAATTATGATATTGTGAATTAAACTCCAAATAATACTAAATATCCTAATCACAAGTACAAAAGTCGAAAAGTAATGTATTAATTCAATAGTCAATGAGCACTTTAGTACTTACATGATCTGGAAACATCATTACAGGGAGATATCTATATAGAGGTAGATGAAATGTCTTTATTGTTTACATTGTTTGCTGACGATTAAGTTTGATTTTTAGAAAATATTGAGGGTTTACTAAAGCTCATGGATAATTTGCACGACTACTGTAATAAATGGAATCTAAATATTAATCTTGATAAAACTAAAGTTATGGTCTTTAGAAAAGGTGGTCCATTAAGACAAGACGAAGTTTAGAATATAGCCGGGAGTAATATTGAGGTGGTCGAAACTATTAATTACCTTGGTCTTGTTTCTCAAACAATGGAAAATTCTCCAAAGCTCAACAAACATTGGCTGATAAAGCACTAAAGGCAATGAATATGTTTATTTGTAATTTGAAAAAAATGTTATTTAAATTATAATAAATGTTTACAACTTTTTGATATTCATGCTGTTCCAGTTCTGAATTACGCATCAGATGTATGGGTTTTTTACCAGGCTGACGCCATTGAACGTTTACACCGACGGTTTTTAAAATATTTGTTAAATGTAAAAATATCTACTTCTGACGTCGGTGTATACAGCGAACTTGGAAGAATCCAACTTAAATATTTAAGGCTGGTTAAGTTAGTTAAATATTGGTTTAAAATTTTGCAAGTATTATACTGAGTACTGCATATAGGCAGTTATATATTGAAAATGAATCAAATAGCAGTATCAATTAGGTTACACTCATAAAATATACTTTAAGCAGATTTAGTTTTGACGATGTGTGGATGTTTCCTGATTATGTCAATTGCTCCAAATTTATTCCAATTTTTAAACAAAGAGTTACAGATACTTTTATATCAGACTGGAATAATAAATTACAAAATTCTCAAAAACTGTCTTTATATAAACCTATCAAAAATTACCTCGGCCTCGAAGTTTATTTCAAATTCTTGTGTAACCATAAACGTCGATCAACTTTGACAAAACTCCGAGTGTCTTCCCATAATTTGAGAATTGAAACTAGGAGATATGGAAGCAATAGAATCAAAAGAAGTGACAGATATTGTATGCTATGTGACAATCATGATATTGAAGACGAATATTTTCTTTTAGTATGTCCTGTGTATAATCACTTGCGTGTAAACTAAATCCAAAAGTACTTCTGGAATAAAACATCCATGCACAAGTACTTTGAACTATTAACTTCTAGCAATAAGAAAATAATATGTTCACTAGCTAAATTTGTTTATGAAGCGTTTAAAATAAAAGATACATTATTATGTTTACAGTAATTTATTATCAAGATTGTGTGTATTTGTCCTTCCTCTCCTTTCTAGCTCTTGACGATTACCTTTCGGAGTTAATGTTTAACGTTATATATACAGCATTTGATAGCCATGCAATATTTGTAATATGTAATCTATAAGCATTTAAATGTTTATGATAACTATTGAATTAAATTGAATTGATTATATGGTAGTATTGCACCTTTAGTTTTGAAATGCATGTAAGGAAGAAATCTGCTAGAGAACGTCTGAATTGAAGCTGTCCACGTTGTCATAATAATGTTGTAAAAAACTCGTAAGCTTGCATGATATTCTGACATTTTTATATCGATTAATGCACACTTTTTAAATTTGACTATTCATTTTAATTCGGTAGTTTACAGCCTGACAGATTAGACTTTCTACAAATATGAAGTTATCTTGAATCTGTGAAGACTATGATATGCGAAACGAGAAAGATTAGTCAATATAATAAACAGTATGCAAAATCGAATAAAATTACAAAAGAAAAAAAGAATCTCAGGTTAAAATGTAATCTCAGAGTTCTATTATCAATGTTTACAGGAAACTAAAGCTCATCGTAAACTCATGTCATAATGCATAGATAAGCATTGTGCTAAGCTAACTATTTTACTTGTAGACACTATTTAACACGAATTAGGTCTAAGTCAGATCAGAACTAGACTTATGCGATACAAGGTTGTCAAGGATTGACGGTAGCTGTTAAAAAGTTTAAATGCTTCTACACTAGGACACCATTAGCGTGATTAATTTAAAACTAGTGTGAAATGATAATTGTCTTATGTTATGCTTATCATTCTGGTCAAAAGTCGGTTGTTTTAACAGGTGCTTAATCCCTATAAAAAATGCCAAATTTGAAATGGACATCTAAAATTATTTTAAAGTTTTTTCGTTATATTTATGTGTGCAGAAACCATGAGAAAAGGCATGACTGAAGTAAAATATCACCTTAATGCATTTCAAAACGCACGAAAAGTCAATATTAAAATCAAACTGCAATAGGGCAGATTATCTGCTTCAGAACGGTGTAAATTTACTCATATGAAGGTTTGGTTTTGTGGGGTTTAACGCCATTTTTCAGCACATGATAGGCTATACATGGGGGCCAGTATATTTATTGGAGGAAGAACCCAGGAAAACCCCGGGAAGAACCACCGACCCAAGGGAAGCTACTGGTAAGCTTTCTCACATACCCACGTTGGCTGAGCCGAGTATTCATATGACAATTAACTCACTAAAAAATCACTTGCCTGAAAAACTGGTACTTGACAACTATTTGCTGATAAACCGGACATTAAATTATTTATTCAAGGTATTCAGCTGATTAACATTTTTGTCAAAAACGTTTGAGACAATTACAGATGAAAATCTATATTGGAACATTCATATTGATCAGCTTTATTCAATAATTTCAGATACAATTCCTCTGCTAAAACGTGTAACCTCATCGATTCCAACTAATACACGTATTGACTATGGGTGCAATATTTTCAGTAAAGCATCAAAATCTGACATTGAACGAATAAATAAACTCCCAAAACGAGCAGCGAGATTGATATTAAACGCTGACTTGCAAGATTGCATACTTATGTATATGCGTGTACTATTTTTGTGACTGTAGTTGAGTTTGATAGGTCTTCATAGTTTACAGTATACTAATGTATTTTATAAGAATGTAATTGTACTTGTAATTATGTGCGCTGTGCATATCCGTCTGTGTGTTTTGTGTAATGTAAATACGTTGAGGGCTATATGTTAGACTGGCTTATTATCAAATGTATAAGCCTCTAAAAAATATAGTATAAATATCTAAATAAATATTTAAACAATTATGTAACCTAATTGCGTCCCAGCTTGTAAATTGCATTGTCCCTCCGTTGGTCCACCTCGAAATAAATAGTGAGGGTATTTTTGGGCACCTATCTCATATCCATGAAATGACAAGTCTGCCACCTGCATTTCCGCTACAATTGGTAAATAATAGTGTTATTGATTAACGTCGCTCTAGACTTTGTTGCTTTCTGAGAGCGTGATTATTAACATATTCTAGATTTTCTATTTTTGCTTCCCAACATCAGTGGCAGTTACACATCGGGCACATGAATGATCACAATGACTTGATTTATCTGGTTTTCTAAATTTATCAATTCACAAGAATTATATCATACCATTTTACTAATAGTTTTCTTACATATCCTTGAAATTATACCGGTATAATATTCTCAAGGGATCTGCAGCATAAATAAAGTAATTTTACTTTGAGTTTTTAAGCGAGGTACTTTTCATTCAATTGTTTCCACGTTTTACATTTTACCCGACAGGAAGTTATGCACTTCAGAGCATTCAATGCACGCCAGTGTACCACCTCTTTGGATGCATCTGTTTTGTGCATCAGTCCACGTTACCCGATTGGTATTAATCTGGTAGCAATGCCATGAGCTCTGTCTTCTATCCACGACTGATCACAAACTGAGCCAGAGATGCCTGTTGAAGAAAACAAAAATGAGACAAATGTTAAACAGACATAAATATTGATTGACAGACATGCTGACTGACAGAGACATATAAAACAGAGATTGCATAATAACACTGGGTTCAAATTTATATTTACGACAAGTTTCAAAATGTAAAATCAGCCAAAAAGTGAAGACTTAAATATATGTTGAGTTAAATGAGGGTTGTGGGTAGAATTATACAGTTACTCGCTTTCTAAGAGCAGTACATGACTTTATAGTTCTAGTTAAATTGATATTTTTACAGACCGTGGTAAATATTGGTTTGCCACGTTCATATAGTTCATGTACATACGGTATTAAAAGAGTATTAAAATTATGTGATACGATGTTATTTAAAATTGGTTCAACAAACAACAAAATCATTTAGAAATATGAACAAATTATATGTATAAAATACATTAAATTAGCCTGATTGTTCAATATCTTCAGTGAAAAGGACTCATAAATCTTGCTTTATGTACATGACGTCACAAAAGATTAGTCCCAGACAACGGGCCTATTGTACCATACTATTTTCTACGTGTGTGAAGTATATCCGATAAAAGAATTTAAGAACATTTTGAAATCACTGTGTTTTAGTCTTTATAAAAGTCTTTAATTTCTAGTGAATTGGAGAGCAAAACTGTACAATTAGGCCCCTTAAAACCTGGAACTAATCGTCATTGCCTTCTGCAAGACCAATTGAAGGTGGTATCTGGTATCATTCAAACATCGGTAGTCAATAAGGGAGTTACAGTCGTTCTAAAACTGCTAGCAATCAATTACAATTTTGAATTGATTGAAAGTACTGTGAGATTTATTATCTGAGTACATGAAGGAATAATATCTTACCTCTTATACCAAAGTGTAATGAAAGAAAACTTAACATAAGTCAATGACCGGCTCATTGCCGTCCAATTCAGTTTAGGTACTGAAGTGAGGATCCAATATTAATACTCGGACGCTGTAGCTTACACGCCGTTATAGTGATTCATACGACGAAGTTAAAATATTTATATCAGTCACATTTTGTTTGATTGGTTGAAACTGTATGCCATTAATTGTTCTATGTACCCAAATATTAGTTTCAGACAATAGGCCATTTGTATGATAGGACTTTCTATGGTCATGAAGTATGTCAATTGAAGAATTATGTATCAACAAGGCGTTATTAATTTCGTCTTAAAAATATTTTATTCCCAAGATATTGGAGCAGAAAAAGAAACTGGACAATTAGGCCTCTTAAAGTCTACAACCTAATTTCGTTTCCTTCTGCCAAACCAGATGAATGAGGTATCTGGTATCATTCAAAAATCGGTGGTCAATAAGGGAGTTAAGATCATTCTCAAATTACATTCAAACAATTGCAGTTTTGAACTAACTAAAAGTACCGTGATCGTTAGTATCCTAGTGCATAAAAGGTAGAAGAACTTACCTCTTATACTAAAGAGAAATGTAAAGAAAATACTGGATAACCAGATCATTGTTTTCGAAATCAATTCAGGTACCGAAGTTGAGGATCGAAATGCCAATGCTCACACGTTATCGTGTACAAGGTATTATATTGATTCATAAGTGGAAGTTTAAAGTAGTCATATTGGTCACGTGGTGCTAACTGGTTACAATTTATATCTTATTTGAAATATCTATAGATGACTAAACCGAGTTATCACGACCGCTTAATGATAAAGTTGCGTGACTACTAATAAACAACATTTACGTACGATGATTAACACAAAAAACGATTTAAATTAGTCCTCAGTAATCACAACTAAGTGAAAACGGCGATGTTTAGGTTTTTGTTTTGATTACAAAGGATATGTGCGACATTTATTCATGCGATTTTGTACAATCTCTTCACATTATTTACAAAATGTAGTTACAAATTAACGTTTATACTCTCTTATAAACCGCATCCAAATGCAAACAACATAGACCCTGGTCTGCCGTCGCATAATGCGCCGGCAGATCAGGGTCTATGTTGTTAGTTCTACTGATTAGCCCTTACAAACTGCATAGACCCAGATCTGCCGGCGCATTATGTGAAGGCAGATCTGGGTCTATGCAGTTTGCAGTTGGTATTGGTTTATACACGATTATATACGGTAGTGAACAGTTTTCTTCATTATTATTCACAGTTGACACATTATTTTAAAACAGTATTTTGCATAAAGACTGCTAGTTCCATTTTCTCGTGAATTATTTTGTATTGAGTTATGCTGGCGAATTCTACATGATGAAATACTCAGTAAGTGTGTGAACTAGTCCATTTGAAAATTGGCCAAAATTTCTCTTCAGGCCTTTCAAAAACAGTGATTTCTTGTCGAGTTTTGAGATTTAATTTCTCTCTGTTATGTCACTCTGCTCTGCTTAATCGTTTTTTGAAAACTTCTTATTGTGCTGGGATTTTTAAGTGTCGATGAGAGTATATGCATATAGACACTGAATTATAACTTTGTTGAGACAAATATTTGTTCAACTAAACAATCGAAAGTTGCTAGGTTTCCTGGATAAACTTCTTAGAGGTGTTGCTATTAGTGTTTTGGTCAACTTTTCGATTGAAACAGGTATTGATGTTATTCCAATGCTTGTTCCATAAAGGATTTGTTATGAAAAGTATAGAACAAAAAAATCATGATAAATGAATGTTTTCATATATCGATTAACGAGAACACGCGAATTTTCTTGACATTTTACTAAAAGGCGGACATATAAATAATGATAAGACATGTGTAAAAAAGAATACGATTAATCATATTATAGCATCTGTGACCTTAAATAGTGAATAAAACAATATCAGACTGTCATTAACTCAGTGTATCTAATTCCAACTACATCCTCTAGTGAAAAATATCGCGTTCATTCTCTCATTGGCCCACCATACAACAGGTAGTTAAGTTTCACGCTAATCAGAAGTTATTTAGGCGTCACAGAACTAATTTTTTTGGAAAAATTTATCCTGCAAATTCGTGTGCTGCTGCTATGTTTGATTCCAATTCGAATAGGGCCGAAATGGCACGACGCAAACGATTAACGATAAAAACCAATGGCATGATTTTGTTAATGCGTCAGCCAGCTTGTGATTGCAAGTTGAGTTGTCTCCCTTACATCACAACAGCTTCCAAATATTGCTATGTGATCAGATCAGTATTTCGCTAAGGACGGAAATAATTATCTTCACCTAAATGTGGGGAAGACTACCAGGAAGAAAAATCAGATAGGCAGACAAACAGACAGACACGCAGGCTAACTGATGGCAGAGGCAAAGTGAAGCGAGTTGCTGGAATAATTCGGGTCCCCACTACTGTGTTTGTACTGTTGATTGTTGCTTAGATTTTGTTTATATACATACAGTTTAAAAAACTTCAGAACAGCATCATATAACTTATGCAACTTATTAGCAAAGTGTGCAGTATACAAAAAAATTGGTGAAATATTTTCATATTTTTTTATTTTTATTTTCTATATTTTCACATGCCAAAAATATTTCCAAAAATTGTCATGTGCGAAAATACAAGATTTCTCATCATACCATAACTGTGTGTGCCTATAGAAGTTATACTTACAACAAGAAAAACGAGCATTTTTGTGAGCTTTTGTAATAAATAGAAACTGCATTACCTTTGAGACATGGACGTTATTTTGTACCTAAAACATCAGACTTATCACCGTTTGATTCTTTATGAAGTTATGTCCCTTGTGTATCCTTGACAACAATGTTAAAAAGCCGGTTTGTTGCTCTATCTGAATTGCTTTGTGACAGGTAGGGTAAAATAATTTACAAATGTCAACATTTAATTTATTGCAACATATTAGGTCATCACACGCTTAGCGTTATTTAAAATTGTTGATATTTCTTAGCAGCAGCCAATGAACACTATTGAAATTGAGGTGGACTTACGAAAAGGAGGGTGAGGTGAAGTGGAGAAGAGAGGGGGCGGAAGTGCTGAAGACTGAATTTAGTTTTGTAAGATTTGAATCAGAAGCATGATTGATATATAATGTCAAGAAAACTTGTGTTTTTGTTTTGTTTGTTTTTTCTGCGTAACTACTGGATGTATTTCACCTTTTTGTACAAAAAGGATGTATTTATAACTTCAAGATTTTAAATCTTGCCAACAAATTCTAGTAAAATGTACTACAGGGATGGCCGGAATTTACTAAGAACTTGAAAACCGATACAATTTAAAATGATATACTTTCACCAATGTGGTATAATTCAAATACGTTAGGGTCACAAAAGTTTTGTTAAACGATTGGCATGAAAAAGGCATCCACAATGCATGAAAAAGTCATCCACAATATTATCAATATAATTGCATGTAATGGTTGCCTCTATTTTCATGAAGAATACAAATAAGTGTATGGACTGAAAGGAACCTTTTTAAAATGTATGACGGTGAGGACAAAAATTCATAAATATTGGAAAGATTTATATGTAATTGAAAAGTTTACTTTTCAAGAATATAAAAATCATTTTGTAGGAAGTTGTAGTGTCTATTTATCATATATTTTGAGGAATAAAAAAGGATGTATAATTGTCTATGATAATATTATGCATATATATAACAACAACAAAAAAACACAAGTGTACACGTAAATGGTAATGAGAGTTTGATATTATACTTTCAGATAAAACGATTACTTTTTTTCTACTTGCTCAGATTGATGATATGAAAGTAAGGGAATAATGTTTAATATTGCATAAAGTTATGTGTACAAATTTATTTTGACACAAAGTAGTTTTTGTAAATTTAATAAAGAGTCAATTGTATATTTATTATTTGAATGTAGAAAAATAATTCAATTATGGACTAAGTAAGTACACTGGCAATAACTTTCTCTTAACTATTATATTTCGTACTAATGGTTGATATGTTATATACTTTCTGGCTGTTATAACATGACACTTTGTCTATGGTTAAAAAAGTAATGAAATAAGTTTAAATTTTAAGGTTCTGATTCAGACTTTGGTAGATATTTTAAAGTTGAGAAATATATTCAACATGTATCGCAGTACAGTAAAACTGTAACAGGATGAAAGCGGGTTGGCATTGGATTTACAGAATAAACTGAAAGACATTTCGTGAATGAGATGTTTACTTATAATGTAATTGAACGATGAATCAATCTGAGACTATACTCATGCGCATAAGTCCAACAATGGATTTAACAGAATGATGCGCACAGAGTTCAACAACAAAAACAAGAAAATGATCCTAAATGGAACTAATCAGAACAAGTAACTTCAACGAATAATCAAACGTTTGGAAATTATAAACAAATATGATTGATATATGGATCTATCAACAGAGATGATCAATGTATAACATTGATAAACAAATTTGATTGATATATGGATCTATCACCAGGGATGATCAATGTATATAAATTATACACGAATTAAATTTCTGGTATCCTCTGATTTTATCGTTAAACCATATAATATATTGGATATGTCATTAGGAGGCGCACTGCATATCTTATGTATTTGTGAGAGTGATAGGTGTAAGATGAAGTTGTTTGAATTTGCAGCATGCACAATGAAGAGAATGTTTGCATACCTCTATCCTATTTTCATGTAATGTAGCTGAAATTTCTGTACATATTGTACTTGTGGAAATTGTACATGTTCTAAGCACAGAGCTGACAAAAATGGCCGCTTCCATGTGCTCGAAAAATCAGCCTGAGTTAGTCCAAAGTACACTATATTTAGCAGTTATTAAAATAGGGAAAACGAATTTTGCCAGAGTAGGCAATACCAGCTTCTGAAAGTATAATAAATGAATTACAAAATATACAAAAAGTGTAAAAAAGTTATCGGCTCTTTTTTCTACAATTTACCTTTCAAGTCCAGGAAGTGTAAATGACCAGCGGAGCTGGCAGTTTTTTTTATAGGCGCACATCTGAAGCAAAACCAAGCTGTATGCTCTATAACCCAAATTGCACCCATCAATCATACACAAAAAAAAAGAGAATTAAAAGTTCATTTAATAATACCTAAGATATACAGGGTCTTTATAAATAACCAGGATAACTAGTGAGGAATACCTGGGAAATTCTTTTTCTTTAAAATTCTAACCTTATGCAAAATACGAAACTGTAGAGCGCCACCTTAGGAGATATTATAAATTTTGGGTATCCCCGGACTTTATCGTTCAATCATATAATAATTTTCGGATACTCTCTGATTTTCTCATTAGGTGATATTAACAATTTCGGATATCCTCAAATTATATCGTTAAAATCATGATAAATTTCGAATATTTTTAGATTTTTTCGTTGTCAAATTCTAAATTTTGGATATTCTCAGATTTTGTGGATATCCTGGGATTTTATCATTAGGTGATACTTTAAATTTCGGATATCCTCAGATTTTATCGCTAAATCACAATAAAATCTGACGTCCTTGGACTTTATCGTGAAGTTACATTATACATTTTGGATATCTTAGCATTTTATCGTCAGGTCATATTTATTTCGGAGATTCTCGGATTCAATCGTTAATGCGTATATACATTTCAGATATCTTGAAATGTATCGTAAACTTTTATTTAAAATTTTGGATATCCTCGGATTTATCGTTACACCATATTTGAAATTTTGGATGTCTTGGGATTTTATCGTTATTATAAATTTAGGACATTTCAGATTTATCATTGAAAGGTATTATACATTTCGGATATCCTTTAATGTTATCGTTAAGTCATTATAACTTTAGTTTGTCCTCGGATTTGATCGCTGAATTATATAAATTTGTGATATCCTTTGATTTTATCATTAACTCATATTATAAATTTTGAATATCCGCGGATTTTATCGTTAAGCAAGATTTAAAATTTCAGGTATCATTAGATTTTATCGTTAGGCATATTAAAAAGTTTCCGTGTCCTCGGAATTGATCTTTAAATTATATTATAAATTTAGGTTATCCTCGGATTGCATTGCTTAGTCATTTTATATGTTACGGACATTTTCGGATTTTATCGCTAAATCATATTGTACATTTCGGATATCCCGGATTGTTATGTTAAACCAACTTATAAATTTGAGATATCCTCGGATTTTATCATTCAGCCATATTATACATTTCAGATATCCGCGGATTTTATTATTAGGTAGTATTAAAAATTTCGAATATTCTCAGACTTTATCGCTAAGTTATATTTTACATTTTAGATAACCTTTTTTCGTTAAGTCATATTATAAATGTCGGGTTTTATCTTTGACGGCGAATAATTTTTTTTGGTGTGTGTGTGTGTGTGTGTGTGTGTGTGTGTGTGTGTGTGTGTTGTTGATAAAATCAATTTCATTGCATTAATTTTATTGAAAAAATGAAAAGCATATGTTTCAAATAGAATCCTATACCTTCTTACCAAGCCCTTAGTTCGCTCCTTCATCTTCGCTTTTTCCTTAAAAAATTTTTTTCTTTATCTAGAGTATATATTTTATTCAATAAAATAGATTTCATTTAATAAGAAATTAATTTATATTTCACCCCTCGCCTCCTTTTCACACCTTTCTCTCCTCCCTCTTGTCTTAGATAAAAAAAACATTAAGAAAAGAAATTAAGCAAATTAAAGATGAAAATAAAAATAACAATAAAAATAAATTAAAATAAAAAAATAAACAAAATTGAACGAAACTAAAAAAAACGTCCCATCTTGATAAACCCCTGGAATTATACAATTAATGAAAATTGGGAGAAACGTTACTGTACTTAACCAATAAAGTCAATAATGGGAAGGAAGTTATGCTTACAGAATTGTTAGAAGCTACCGTTAAAGTTGATTACAAATTTTACTAATAATGTTTTAGATATTCGTCGTTATTGGTTATTGGTTATTGGTATCCTCCAAATTATACAGATTTGCATCGAACTTCAAAAGGTTTTGTACTAATACCTGATGATTATTTAAATTTTGTTTAAGTGAGTAACGTTTTGAATAAATACCATCTTAAAATGTACCCAATTTTTCTAAGAAATATTTTGTATGTATTATCGAAAAGAATTGTAAAAAGCTATTTATTAGTGACTAAGAATCGGGAATTATTATTTCATTTATTACGAAGTAACATTTTATTTTTTTATATTATGTTGTTTTGCATAAAAAATAAATAAATACATAAACAGTTAGATTAAAGCATTTATTCAAAAATATGTTGTTTTTTAAAAAACTACCTTATTTAGGAACTAAGCACGTCCATCACAAAAGTATGTATAAACTTATTACATAATGAAAAGGGAGCAACAATAAGTGTGGCATATGCATTATACTCTTTTGCTATTCTTCTTAATACGAGTGTAAGGAAGAAAAACAAAATAATATATTAGGGAAACTTTATTAGCCTAGGAGGTGAAGATATACTTTTAGTATTTTCACGCAGAGTAAATGACCAATAGTATTGTATTATTTACGAAATGTGAACAAAATGATCAAAATTATTATATTATTTGTGGAACATTTATAATTTTTATCAAAGTTAATGCATTATTCGCAGAAAATTATCAAAAATGCCAAGAAAACTAACACAAATTATTAAAATTAATGTATTATTTAGAGAAAATTACCCCCCAAGAATAACCGTATCATGGCATGCATTTGTGTGATGAAGGTATATTTCTATTATTTTTGAATTTGTATGCCCTACCACGACATCGGTAGAGTCATATGGTGTTACCCTAGTCCGTCCGTCCGTCACACATTGGTTGAGTTTTGCGTTTAGGTCACTTGTTATGGACTTTAGCGGGGCATCTGTATTCCATTAACACACTTGCATGTTTGTTTTTTCATGTCTTACTTAACACTAATGAGGTGGTCAGAGAACAAAAGCATTAAGCATTCCGTTGATGGAATGTAAGCGTCAAGTGTTGTTAACCAAGTTTCTTACGATGACTTTTTGTACATATTTTTACGACGATATATGTGTTTTGAATTTATGAAAGAAAGAAAAAACAAAACAAAACATGAAAACAATCTATCAAGACACATATTTAAGGTATTTTCCTTTACCCCACGAGTCATCAATAACTTTGGAACGAAAAATAAACACGTTCTCATTTCAAACAGAAGCATGTAAATATACAGTACTTGTAAAGTCTTTAGAAACCATTTTTCAGCAAGGTTTTGCATTCAGTCCTCATAAATATTGTATTCCTTCTGCGAATTAGAATCCATTTTGTGACAACTCTTGTTTCCATTCAACACTGAACCATGTCAAATGTCTACCGTTTGTACTCGCGTATAACTCGTGTCCAAATGCAAACAACATAGATCCTGATCTGCGTCGCATAATGCGCCAGCAGATCAGGATATATGTTGTTTGTTCTACTGATTAGTCCTTACAAACTGCATAACCCAGATCTACCGGTGCATTATTCGACGGTAGATCTGGGTCTATGCAGTTTGCAATTGGTTTCGAGTTTTACGCGAGTAAAGACAGCATTTTTAAATGTATCCATAGAGATTATATTCCTTAAAGAGTTTGTGCAACAATATACTAATATTTATTTATGATCACTACACACGTTGTCTAAATCCCATTATTCAACACAGATCAATGTATCGATATTAATATTTAAATTCAGTCTGAGAAAAAAAAATCGTTTCTGTAATCCTTGTAGGGTGATCAATTAGTGCAGCCATGTTAAAATTATTCTTAAGGTTTCTAATGTATTTATATTTGCTTGGCAACAAAAAATATTAGTTAAAGTCCCCATATGATTATAATGTTCTCACAGTTTAACTTGTTCTACCAAGAGTTCCA
Organism: Margaritifera margaritifera; assembly: GCA_029931535.1. Lineage (NCBI taxonomy): Eukaryota > Metazoa > Mollusca > Bivalvia > Unionida > Margaritiferidae > Margaritifera > Margaritifera margaritifera. Next base: position 799,239 of record JAQPZY010000985.1, on the reverse strand, counting down.
CGAAGTTCTAATTGTCAAACCCAGGATGAATGTAAAAGGTACCTATTAAAAAATTTGGTACATTCATATATCATTTTGGTCCGAATTCTCTCAAGGTTTAGCACTGTCAAGTTATTTCTTTCAATAAAATTTAATTCTCGTTTCGAAATAAACAGCTACACAGCCCCAGTTTATATTCCTGTCAAAGCGAATCGCTGGTTGAAAATCGTTTTATCAAGCCAAATTTGACTGACTTTTATAACGACAAGTCAGCACGAATTTGATCGACGTACACACACACACACACACACACACACACAAACACATATGTATATATATATATATATATATATATATATATATATATATATATATATATATATATATATATATATATATATAATCTGAATAATTACGTGGCAAAATGAAAAGACTTTTGGAAAGCTATTATTAGTGGGTCGTCGGGCCAGGATTACTTTCAATATCGTTAGGTAATAGTGAGACACTTTTACGAAAGGTGCTTGATTTCTTAGTTCGATTTGATATAAATTGTTGAATTGTTTCAGGCAAAGTTAAATAAAACATCGGTGAAAATATTTGCCACATATGAACAAATAAAGAAATAATAGGAAACCACATTTGACCGACCGAAAATACTAGCAGAGCGTATACATAATGTACGTACGTTAGTTTAGTCCTATCTTTCAGTTTAGTGGCACTTGCATAGAAAGACCCATCAAAGGATTTGTATGGCTCTAAATCAATGATACTTAATCATGCAACAAATAAATTGTGATACACTTGCAAGATGTTGACTCTGAAGGCAGTAAGGTGAGATATGTGTCAGTGATGGTATACTCGTATAAATCTTGCTAATTAGATTCGGCTGCAAGTAACAGTTCTTCAGGCTACCCCACCCCACCCCCACTGAAAGATCACTTTCATATAATTCCAGAGGGTTGGACAGCAGCAGCAAGTGTAGTAGAACTTTTGAGAATACCAAAGACGCGCAGAAATTGACAAGTTTTGTATTCTATATCTAGAACACATCACAGTGAATACCATAGTGCTTCTTTTTTGTCGGAAACAATTTATTATGTCACGTTGACCGATTTGGATATTTGGAATTTCATTACTCACATTTGTAATACGTTCATCTCTAATTTTAATTATAATCTTCCGGTATAACAAAATCTCTGAGTAAGCTTACAACACTGAAAATAAAATGTAAGATTTCGCAATTGTTCTTTACTTAGATTCAATACGGTAAAGACCCCAATGATCTCCAAGCACAGTACGTAATTTAGATTTGTAGCTCACAATAGATAATGTCACGTAGACTGTCAACGTATTGTCGGTCGCGATAAACCATCTTTAACAATGTTACAGACTTATGCCACGTGTCCAATTAAAAGCACGTCTGCATTGGCTCTTAAATGTGGGTCAATTTTCGCTACCAATATCGTGCTTATGTACTAAAGCAATACCAAATGACCCGCTAAGTTGAAGGCGGAACTACAATATATCGGTCAAAATATATAATGTCACGTGAGCTGACAAATGATTGTACAAGGGCAATAACACATTCCTTTCTACTGTGTTCCTCTCTAATACCAGCACCTGAACTCAACCAGTAATGCACACACTTCCCCATTTCGTGTTTATTCACTACTGGTATTGGTCGATTACACCTGCTCAGCTTACATCACATGCATAGAAGAAAACAATTGCAATATCTATTTCAAGGTAGGGCTATACTAATTAGATGGACATACACAGTAGTTTTAAAAAAAACTACCGTGTGTGTGCGCAGTCTATTTTTACCGTATGTCATCGAACCGTTGATGTCTGAATTGTTTACAAACAATAGAAGGGCTGAGCTACCTGCCTAAATCTGTTTTGTACTAGGAAGTATTTTTATTACCCTTGGATCGGAAATGACAATTATCCGATCTTAAATCCACCTGTTGGATTAAATGTGTAGATTCTTCAAGACTGTTTCGACATCCCACAAAGTACACCAAGAAACAGTCAGTTAATATCATGTGCAAAAACTTATATGCATATGCAATGTTTAAAGGCGTATGCATATAATAGTTAAAGAACCTTTATTTTTACAATTCCCGTAATTAACAGCTTGACACTAATATATTTTACGTCTGACTCCTGCGTATCATGAAATCAGAAACACAGTGTGTATGGCTTCCTGCAGGAAGTTTTGAAAAAGAAGCTAAATCTGGCGAAATGACATGTTTCCGACAATAGATTAACATTTATGAAATTTTAAATGTATTAGATCTTCCTACGTATACGTAAGCAAAAACCCAATGGGAATTTTAAGAATAAACTTGAAATAGTGTTACATACAGGGTGCACTTACAATCCAGAATCTTTTTAAAAACCGGCAGTGGAAAACATCAGGTTTACTTGGACAATATCTACCATCCTGTGCTCAGATGCCAAACTCAAAATATTTCAGGTTTTGCTTGAAATAAAGGACAGAAAGTCGGCGAAATAAACATTTGAATGCTTTCCAGGGCACGAATTTCTCCAAAAATACACACCATCACTGTTTCGGATCATATTGGTCACTGAAGTTATGGTTGCTATAGGGATCAGCACCAAGTAAATTACCTACTGAAATTAGAAGAAAAACAATTCTGATGGATTGATCTCAGAGATGACGTTGACGTCAAAATTATGGATTCCAACCAATTATAAATCTACTGACAAATAGTTTTTAAGTTCATGAGATTAACTTATTGATGATTACATTCCTCCGATACGTTCAAGTCTATCCGTCACAAATAGGAGAAAATCCATATACATGTATACAAAAACATAGTTCTAATTTAAATATTCCAGATGACGTGAGCTTTAATAAATCTGTGATGCTTCGCGAGAACCACATAAGAAGCAACACTTAACAATAGCACTTTTTAGATACTAAATTAAAACAAATTATAATAATTTAGATTGGTTGCTTTACGGCAAAATTGGACCAGATTTGGTAAATGCTTTTGAAAATTAAAAATTAAAATGGAAGAAGAAAATATAAAACAAATAATATACTTCCCCAACACCCCCACTCCACCCCCACCAACCCCAACCCCCCCAAAAAAACCAAAAAAAAACCAATCAAAATATTAAAATGCAGATGCCAAAGATCGCAATATAATGCTTATAATTTACATTACTATTTAAGTTTGAGATTTGTCCTGATATTTTTCACGATAATTGGAGTTTATGGTCCATCAAAATTACTGGTATTTGTTTAAGTGACATCGATGTATCTCATAACGGCCAATTCAAAGATTTTATTCTAATAAGATTTAACAAATATACAAACAGGTTTTATATGGAATATATAAACTGCTATTTTAAAGATATTCACATTGTTTTTTCACCTTTTATTCGCAGATTTGTGTATAATCTAAACCAATTAACAGGGCAATGGGCGGAAAGAATGGCCAGATAACATGGTGGCGTGTTATACATTTTCTTTTACACATAAACTATTTGTGTCTTTTACATAGATGGCCGACTTTGATAAGATGTAACTGCCCTAATTAAAACAAAAACTGACTTCACGTAGGCAGTAATAGGACATTTGAAGAAGAAAAAGAGTACTCTTACGACCGTAAGAAAACACTTTTACAATAGCTCTGCACGGGGTACGGGCATACAATGTTAAAATGAGAATTCTGTCTTGACTGGATGACACAGCTCATGCCTATTATAAACACTAAAGCGAAGACTTTATAAACAAATATGTCGATAGCATTTTGTTACGTTTGTGAATGTGGATATGCCACTGCAATGACACTTTTACCTGTTTATTCACAGATGTGATACTTACATTGCCAGGGCAGCATTTAACACAGTGCATCAGTTATACACGTAACACCTCAACTCATTTAAAGTCCTTTTCCTCATCGTGATCTTAGGTTACTGTTTTTGAAACCTATACCGATACACTAATATCATATGTCTCCATGACCTTAAAACATCCCCTACTTTGGGACTCATATCTCATATATGTAAGGACACCTTACATCCCCTGCCCTGGGACTCGTATCTCATTTATGTAAGGACACCTTACATCGGATGACACCACTTCTCGCCAGTTAAAATAAAACATTATCGAAGGGTAAGATTTTCATTAAGGTAGGTCTCCACATTTATAACATGACGTTGTCTTACTGGATAGGCTGCTGTAATGAAGAATACGTTCAGTAGATTGTGTGACATGGACAACTTTAAAGAATAAGATACAAAACAAAAAACAGCTTAAAAGCTTTTGCCTGTTGAAAGGAGGAAAGCTGAAAAGGTTTACTGTTTTACAGATCCCTGATTGTGCTACATATACATAGCCATGTTATCTGACACCATGCTGATTATTACCATTTTAAGATGAATAAATGATCTAAAAATACTTACAAGTATTTCTCTCTGGTATTAAAGTAATACATCTCATATATTTCTGAGACTTCTATCTGGTATCAAAGTAATAAATCTCATATATTTCTGAGACTTCTATCTGGTATCAAAGTAATAAATCTCATATATTTCTGATACTTCTATCTGGTATCTAAGTAATAAATCTCATATATTTCTGAGACTTTTTCACAACATGGCATGACCCTATATTCTCCTAACGTTTTGAGAATAAAACGAATTCCAAGTTTAAAATTTGGACAGTCTGTAACTTTAATGGGGATAAAGTTAAGAGCAAATGTCTCGCTGGGTTTTCTTCATTTAAGTCCCCCCCCCCCCCCATATACACTGCTTATATGCATCCAGCTAAATATATACTCCAAGTATCATCTCATATAATATGTATATATATATATATATAGATATATATATATATATATATATATATATATATATATATATATATATATATATATTCTCAGACATGTTAACCTAGTTCAAAGTGTCTTTTGGTCTTCTAAGAACCTTTTTGTCACACCTTAGCTTAGGTGTGATATATATTCAAAAACACATGCGTCATACTTTCCGACTTAGGCTTGCTTGATGATGTGTCATAGATTTGCGTGTGAAATAGTCTGAAATTTAGGCCGAAGTAATTCGTTGGATATGGTGTAAATATGGCGTGGATAGTGAATACAGATGTATTTGTTGCATAGTTAGGAACTTTAATTTAATAGTATTTGCTGATTTTATTAGCTCTCTTTCAATTTGTATTGGCAAAACTTATGCTAAAACTTTGAAAATTTAAAATTTGATATCCGGTAATAATGGATTACACTTAACCATGTAAAGATTGTGAGCAGAACATAATTGTCTTGATTATACAGTTATGGGAAAAAAATCTTAAAATTTAACAAATTGAGAGAGAGAGAGAGAGATCATGCGAGTTTTATTTTATATGTAGTAAATGCAAACAGTAACATATAGACCTTGTTATTGCAGTACGTAACAATACGCAACTTAATCAAAATTGCATTCTAAAAACCTATATATCAACCTGTTCTATCAATCACATATTGTAAAGGTATATCATTGCTTCTTATCGGTGTATCACATTTTCATATTTCAAGATTTACCTAAAATGTAAATAAGCCCTTATTTTACAAACTCGGATGTTATTGCATTGTATATAGAGAGTAAAGGAAATATTTTTGAATTAGAAATGTATCACATTACTGAAAACTGGATTGTATCAATGTAAATAAAATTAAGACATGGATAATACAAAGTTTCCTTATAGATATTTAATATGCAAGATGCTTGGAATAAACCACAAATTTATATTAAAAGATGTTTGTTTTTGCTCATTTAAAGGGGATAATGCAACTTTTCAGCATTTTTGTTTTAAAAATTGAATTGAACGAATTCTACCAAAAATATCAACAATGTATTGATTTAATTATACCAGCAAGCAAACGTTCCAGATAGGGGTATTAATAAATACCTACCTTGTAATTGTGGGACATCCATCACTAACATCATTTTCATGTTTCTATACGTTATGAGAGCAAAATTTGACCATGTTCCAGCTAGCATTAGTTCCTTCAAAAACAGAATTTATTCTAAGCCGTTAATTTAAATTGTTCTCCTAAATGTAAAACTTACCTAATTTACAAACCAGGATGTTAATGCCACATGCATGGTTGGTGTAGAAAAGTCTTTCAAATTTTGAAATGTATCACATTATTGTCCAATCGATGCATTAATGTAACGAAAGTTATGACAGGGATAATAGTTTCCTTGTGGATAGTTCTTGTGTAGGATCTATGGAATGAAGACCAAATTTATAGTAAAAAATATATTTTTGCTCAATAACAAGAAACACATTTATATTTATTAAACTCAACGATATTTACTGTAAATTATGTTGTTTTAATTGCATCGTAGGACGCTAATCTTTAAAATAAGGATATTAATGTTTACCTATATTGTAATTCTGGGTCATACATCACAAAAATCAATATGAAATATTTTAGACACGAAATCTAGAAAACCACCACATTTAAAATATCTGTAACAGTGTTTCCACCACCTCGTATCTTTGCCAAAAGTGAAGTTCCATGAAATTAGTTTTATGTAGTCCAGGGCTCAAGCTATCCTCAGAAATATTGCAGTCAATATTGTTGCCAATCCTAAAAGATTGTCACCATTTCATTCTTCATGTCGCCACATTTTGGAGCCACAATGTCTCTCCCTGAATCGCCTGCATGTAGCAGAAATTGTATTGGTTGTCTGCAGTCATTGAGCAGATGGTTGATTCTGCTCCTCACTTCCTGTCTGAATTGCATCACGAACATCAGACAATTTGAAAAATGGAAAAACTGAAAGTTTTTGCTCCACACTGCACTTTGGAGTGACCGGCAGCAGGTTAAGCTTTATCTTCCCAATTGTACACTGACCAAAATTTGAGCAAGTGAAGAATGTGAGTGAAATCTCAATATTTATCCAGGGGTTACACTGAATTCAGTAGTTCGTTGTAAATAGGCTAAGTGACAGGAAAATAGGAAGTGAGTTTTTGTTTTTGTTTCTGTAAATTTACTTGTCTGAGGTCATGTACATAAATACTACTTCATTTGGAAGTTGAAAAATAAAGCAAACATTAATATTATTAGGAATTCACGTTACGTGTATTTGATGTTATATTTTCAATTTGTTTCGTTCAAATAATGCAATCGATGCTACTGACTACAGATACATATATCACCCAGATAAAATCACAGAACAGCCAATGGCAACAGAAGGGGTAAAAGTGGAAAATTATTATATTCCTATGATTTATACACGCATATACTTATACACTGACATATACCTTCGTACATGCAGCTGTTAGAATCGTATGCATATGCTATAAATATAATATTCCATTTTAATTAATTTTTAAAAAAAATATACAGAAGCACGACTACATGTTTGGAACGAATTCCAAGCTAAAATAAAGCTTTATATATTAATTTTTTATGAAGAGAAAAAATGTTGATCTAGCTTTGATTGCCATATGGAAAGGTAAAGGCTAATGTATTCAAATTTATGATTCACATACAATACATAGTATTTCGATCTATTTTTTAAAATGAGGTAATTGCTTTCAAATGTACAATTTCAAGTCTATAAAAGATAACATTTTTTCAGTTCCCGCGATTTCTTTTACTTCAGTATTAAGTGCATGTATTTTTCGACAAGTAACATGTACTAAATATAAATATAAATACACTATTTAGATATAATGTGTAAGAATTATTATGCTATAATTTTCGATTATTACCTAAGTTATATGATAGAGCACGTAATCCTGAATATAAAACGTTTATCTTCTCGTTTGTTTTGTTTTTGTTTTGTTTTTGTTTTTTTTTTGTTTTTTTTTTGGGGGGGGGGGGTTGTGTCACGTACAAGCCCTTTCTTTACTGATGTGGCAGTATACAAATTACGGTGCTAAACTGGAATTATCCAGGATCAATTTGACGCTTTAAGCTACTACAACACCTTTTTTAAGACTGGACATTTTAGGTATTTCCCCTTTCCTCAAAGAAGTGTCATTCTATTGGAATGTTAATAGTAAATACACGTTTCATAGTTACACATTATGCACAAAGGAAAAAAAAAAGTATATTTGAAATGCCGAAAGAAAATTTCAAACAAAACCCGCATTTAGATTTTAAAGAACAAAAAAAGACAGAGCTTGCCAAATATTTGACTTTTTGAGGGTCATATAGAAAGAGGAACTCTTCCGCCCATGAAGAAGACATTTGATTTGTATGATTTACTGCAGATTAGTAGACGTAGTTTCTTACGAATGCCTAATTAGGCACAGTTCGGCTTGATGTTTTAGTGCCTATTTACGATAACATTTTAAATTTTTCATACATTTATTTCTCAATACATTTGTTGGTGACAGATTTCAACCATTTAAATTCTGAATCATATGAGATGTTCATTACGTATGTAAAAGCCAATAATATCAGTTAACAATAAAATATAACATTTGTTGAAAAAAAACAATTGTTCATTTCCATAAAATTAGTCAATGGTTTAAAATAGTTGAGATTGGGAAATATAATGTCTGAATATAGTATAATAAAAATAGCTAAGGATTTCATTTTTTTCCATGTATTGAAATGAAATTTTTTTATGAGCTAACGTGGCGGTGACATATCATCCTTCCAACTCAATTATTTTTCAAAACAGCTTTTAATACGCCTCAATAATTGTGTTCTTAACATCGCGTTGCAGATTTTGTTCACTTTTGTATATGTTCTAATACTTTAGACTGCATATTAATTTCTTATTAAATTCAGGAAGTTCAACGCCCTTTAAAATCTCAAGTTCATTCAATACGCTTTTCACCCGACTGGTTTTGACCTCAATATACCTGTCAGTATTGTCGTCTGCTACCTGTGATACAGTAAAGGTAGTTTTCTGCGCCTGTTTTCGCACAAAACATATATGACAATCTGTAATATATCGTTTTTAAACAAAACACATAAAGATGAATTCAAATAGCAATTTATTGGAGTAATATCTGGGACTACAATTACACTGGGATATCAGGGATATACTTCTCCTTCTCTGTCTCACCAAATATCTCTGTCGTGCTAGCGGGGCTTCTTCCAGAACTTGGCACATTACATTACATTACCTGATTTATACAACAACTGCGACTTTATTTATTTAGTTATTTATTTACATACATTATACAAGTATTTTACATTGATAAAATATATGAAAATGTACTGATGCAATTTATTTTGACTTTGTACGATAGCTATCATGAAAATTTTTAATGACAGTGAAACCATTAAGTAGATTGAAAATTAGTCTCATTTGTGGTACATACATTTGTATAAACCACTTTGGTCATTTTGTATCTGTAAGAGAAGAATTTAATTTATACAGATATATTCAACAGGCAAAAAAAAATTTTTTTTTTCTCAAAAATAAAAGATGCAATAATGTTGTTTTTATTTTTTATACTTTTTCACTTTAGCCATTTCTTACCCATTTTAAAAAAGACTTAACAAAACAGATTTGGTAATAATTATGATACTATTTGATTTTATGTTCTAGATTAATTTTCAAACACAAATTATTAAAAATATACAAAGATGAACACAGGGATTTGAATGTATATTGATGCAGTATAAAGTTACTGCTTTTATTTAAGAACAAGAATGAAAAAGTATCCCATCTATCACAATGCACAATTTCACCTTCGGAATCCTCTTCCATTGGTAATACAAAGCCAGATAAATATCCCTAGTGAATAGAACCTTACTGGTCCTTCGATGGTCCTTTGATCTCGAGTGCTAAGGTAGTGACTCATGACCTCGTTTGCATATCAATGAGGAGTCAGTTATAGGGTCAGAAAGAGCTAGATACCACTCCCTGTGTATGATTCTAGTCCCAGAACAAATTATGGAAAACATTGATGGAAATTATGGGGGACATTCTAAATGATGTCATCAAGATTCGTCCCTCATCTATTTCTTGCTGATTACAGTTAAAATATGCAGGTTTTGGTTTACGCTTATTTTTTAATCTTGTATACCTGAAAACCTGAAACTCGTTATCCTTATAAACTTGTGTTGCGGTAGCTTACAAACTATTGCGTTTAAAAGTGTTACTCTCACTAAAGTTTGAGCAGGCATTACCACACTGACTCTTGTACTAAAGCTTTAGCAGGCATTAGCACACCACTGCCTTTTGTAATAAAGCTTTAGCAGGCATTACCACACCACTGCCTTTTGTACTAAAGCTTTAGCAGACATTACCACACCACCGCCTTTTGTACTAAAGCTTTAGCAGGCATTACCACACCACCGCCTTTTGTACTAAAGCTTTAGCAGGCATTACCACACTGCCATTTGTACTAAAGCTTTAGCAGGCATTACCACACCACCGCCTTTTGTACTAAAGCTTTAGCAGGCATTACCACACTGCCTTTTCTACTAAAGCTTTAGCAGGCATTACCACACCACTGCCTTTTGTACTAAAGTTTTAGCAGGCATTACCACACCACCACCTTTTGTACTAAAGCTTTAGCAGGCATTACCACACCACTGCCTTTTGTACTAAAGCTTTAGCAGGCATTACCACACTGCCATTTGTACTAAAGCTTTAGCAGGCATTACCACACCACCGCCTTTTGTACTAAAGCTTTAGCAGGCATTACCACACCACACTGCCTTTTGTACTAAAGCTTTAGCAGGCATTACCACACCACACTGCCTTTTGTACTAAAGCTTTAGCAAGCATTACCACACCACCGCCTTTTGTACTAAAGCTTTAGCAGGCATTACCACACTGCCCTTTGTACTAAAGCTTTAGCAGGCATTACCACACCACGCTGCCTTTTGTACTAAAGCTTTAGCAGGCATTACCACACTGCCTTTTCTACTAAAGCTTTAGCAGGCATTACCACACTGCCTTTTGTACTAAAGCTTTAGCAGGCATTAGCACACCACTGCCTTTTGTACTAAAGCTTTAGCTGGCATCACCACACTGCCTTTTGTGCTAAAGTTTTAGCAGGCATTACCACACTGCCTTTTGAACTAAAGCTTTAGCATGCATTACCACACTACTTTTTGTACTAAAGCTTTAGCAGGCATTAGCACACCACTGCCTTTTGTGCTAAAGATTTAGCAGACATTACCACACTGCCTTTTCTACTAAAGCTTTAGCAGGCATTACCGCACCACTGCCGTTTCTACTAAAGCTTTAGCAGGCATCACCACACTGCCTTTTGTACTAAAGCTTTAGCAGGCATTACCACACTGCCTTTTGTACTAAAGCTTTAGCAGGCATTACCACACTGCCATTTGTACTAAAGCTTTAGCAGGCATTACCACACTGCCTTTTGTACTAAAGCTTTAGCAGGCATTAGCACACCACTGCTTTTTGTACTAAAGCTTTATCAGGCATTACCACGCTGCCTTTTGTACTAAGAAGTGATGTATCAGAGGAACTCGCTTAAGTGGAGATAATATAGTAAATGGCTCAAGGTGGGTTATAAATTGAACAGTGATCTTGTGGAAATTGAAGAATTGAAACGACTAATGCTACACCTACAATCAATATAGTTATCCATGAGTAAATAAATAAATAAATAAATAAATAAATAAATAAATAAATAAACAAAATAAATAAATAGATAAATAAATAATTTATGAAACCGATAAGAAAACAAAGTGTATTCCTCCCTCTCTCTCTATTTTTCCTGATATCATCTCAAACTTAAAGGTGACACTGAAGTTGTTGCCGAAATCTGTCTAAATGTCAAGGATTAGAGGGATTAGTGATGATTTGATCACTTTAATCATGTTTGGAATTAAAGTTAGAACGGGCAGTATAGTTGGAAAGCTATTAATGATACTGACAAGTTGGGCACAGTTTTTAAATCAGTCGATCATTTTTTTCTGCTTTTTCTTCGCCAAGAAATTTTCAAAGAAGAAAATAAATGCCCATTTTCAGTTTTTATCATACGTTGTGTCTATAAAACCCATTATTTGCACTTGAAATAACCGTTCCATCAATACAGTTAGAATAAATTCCGACACATTCAACAATCTACAATGAGGTCACACATAACACCAAACCAGGTCAATGTCAAGAGAGGTAATGAAGTTTGTACTTTTGGACAATCTTACTCGTCACTAAATTTAGCGCCTTATTTTGGGAATTATTTCGGAGTCAATTGCACCGGACTAACGAAGTTTTAATATGCACGTATTAATCTACAAAATGCAGTTACAATTGGAAATGAAGATTTTATGCCTATTTTACCTTTAAGAATTTTTATCTAAAACATATAGATATTACTAATAACATAAACCAAGTAAGAAGCAATGTTTTGAGGTAATTTTTGAAAATGTATTGCACAATCTCAAAAGTTTTCCTTTGAATATCGGGTCAGTAAATTATTAAAACAAAATCAGTGATAGCTGGCGATAGTTGCTATATACATTTTTCTGTGTGCATTTAGTATTTGCATGAAATTATGCTGATACTGTATATCCCAAGCTAGTGTCACAACACAGCATGTAGTAACCGTACTAGGGATAACATGTTTTACATTTAGGACGCAAAATTTCATCAAAGTTTTTGCTAGAACCAACAAATCCGTTTCATCTTAAATACTATGAGACAAATTACCGTGTTATAGTTACAGTCAGCGCTGGTACCATGCCTATGTATTGATTGATTTGGACACATTTTAATCTTGGAGGAAATAAGTTGTGAGATAATTTTAATCGTATCAAGAAATACATGTTGATATACCAGCTTATGCGTCCTTTCTCTTACAGCGACATCCCGCAATCCCATTATCCCATTACATTTATAGGTGTACATGTTGAATAATATTTGCAAAACCTTAAGAGAGCATTTGTTCTACTTACGTTTAAAAGCTGAGATGTACCAAGAAATTATCTTATAGTACAATAGCTATATATATAATTTTTGATATGGTAATTTTTATTTCAGATTGCTGCATTTTACATTCAAGATCCATGCTAATGTTGTAATGGAATTTTTATGTTGTTATGAGTTTCGTAATGTGAACTGTAAGCAATCGCATATTTCGTCAGTATTAAACAGATCAAATTGCGAGATACAACTTGTAAAACTCTTCGAGAAGAACAAAATTAAACACCGTCGATTTTTGTTATTTCGTCAGTAGAGGGAAAATGATTGTCAGGGAACTGTGTGCACGAAAATACTTTTGTACTATACATGAACATAAATGTAGATGGGTTCTGTTGCCGAGCACAGCGTTATCCACGGTATATGGTTTCAGCCTTGGCGATTTAAAAATACTGCTTTATAATCACTCACTGAAGTACACACAAGGTACCGTCAGTCGTAGATGGGGGTTTGTGTAGTTTACCCCGAGTTATCTTGCCATGGATTTGACCACGTCTATAGTACTTATAGTATTTTTTTTATATATGCAGACGCGCCTTGTAAGGAAGCTTAACGGAAGGAATCTCCAGCTGTAGATGTATGTGAAAATGTAAAACTTTATTCCTTTTTGTTTATTTGTTGAATCTGTTGGAATTTATTCTAAATTTTCTAGAAAAGTCAGATCTATTCCACATAACGCCATGCTATCAGATAGAATATAGGATGTTTCAGCTTAGACATTTTATATCTGAACTGACAAATTGAATATTCATTTACATGTTGCTCGCATTAAATGATGAGAAACGTTTGAGTTTTTATTAATCTGTGCGAGTATTCTTGTAGTAGACAGATTCATGTACAAACGTGGTTATTAAAATAATAATATCCTACAGTTGTTCTTATTAAATAATTATTAGGTTTTCGACCTAAAATTCAATGTGTAACAATGTAATGCACCATCATACTTGTTCATGAACAATACATCGATGATATTCGATGATAACTCCATACATTGATCATAAGTGTCGATAAATCTATACATTGATCATATCTGTTGATAAATCCATATATCAATCTTATCTGTTTATAACACCCTTGCATTGATTATATCAGTTGACAAACGATATAATTTGTGATAATTTCTTGATGAACTATGCTTTGATCGTATTCGTTGAGGAATTATACCATTTTGTTATATTTGTTGATGAACTTTGTGTGCACATGTAAGTTAGGGTTTTCATTAGTTTTAGTTAATAACGGTGCGAGCTAGGGTGTCAGAAATTCATTATCGTCAATTTTCACTTCAAATAAATATCTCATTTACGTGCTTTTGTTACGCGTTTTCGCTAGTTTCGATCCCACCTGGTTTCATCCTGTTACAATGACAGTTCTGAGATACTAATTAAATTTAAAATAACAAAGGACAATAAAAAAACCAAAGATTATTCAATGATTACATCGAATGTCAGAACTGTCCATAACCTATATTAGACATGAGAAGTGAAAAAATTACCAAACTACTGCATGAAAAAGAACTATCATCAGAGTTGAAACACTTACTAAGCAACTGCATACAAGCAAAAGAAAACCAAACAAAACAAAAACAAAACAAAAAGAAACATAGCTAAAATACTTACTTAACATTTCCATAGAAACAAAAAACAAAAGAAATTAATAGGTGAAGCACTCACTAAACTATTGAAATCTTACCACTGAAACACAACTAACAATTACTGCATAATAAAAACACCCAGATAATAGGGCCATTTGATAAATGTCCAAAGAAAACTCATGGATGGATAAAAATAATTCTAACTGCCTGACATATTTCCCTCGTCCGAGTTCAACACTGCTGTTGGTATCCTCTTCTTTGTTGCAGTTCTTGTTGTAGTTGTTGGTGGTGGTTTGGGTTTTTTAAAAGGTGTAGATATGTTCTTGCAGACATTTGTCAAGACGTTTGATATAACTCTCTCGTCTCTTTAAGTTCGGTCATAATCTGATGTTAGACTCAAAAGGTTTCACTGTTATAATTTTCATTTCATGTTTCCTTTTCTTTCCTTGTATTTGCTGGATGAAAGTTACTTCTTCCTCTTCCAACTTTGTACAAATCTCTGGAACTCTTATTCTTTTTTCTTCTTAAATTCATAGCATTGTGTAGGTGCCATTGGTGATTGCTGTGTTGACAAACAGTTAGATAAAGTTAAACCCAATAACTCTGGTTAAGTAGTAGAAGCCGTATCAAAATGTTTAAAGAATATTGTGATTTTGATCGCAGAAATACTACTTTTGTAGATCACCTGAAAATCACGAAACACATCATCCCACGTTCTAATTGGTGGATACAAATCACGAAAGTGATTGTTCATCGTAGAAATGCTAAATTGTGCATCTCCTGAGAGTCACGTCGCACGCCATCCAGCGTTGTGATTGGTAGATATACAACAAATGGAATAATTAAGACGCGCTCTGATTGGTTTAGTATAAAAATATAATGACGTGCTACAGTTGGCAACTTATTAAAGCAAGTCTCAAACACTTGTCTGTATATATAAAGTGCATTTTGGCCATATAGTCTTGCTATTCATTGTCGACCAGAGAACAACCATGAGTTTGACCCAGCGTTAACAGTTGGAGATGATCATGGATGAGGAAAAATAGCTGCAACAGGAACAGCAGTAATACGAGCAAAAGTAGCAGTTAAGTTTCCACAGTGGCCATAGTGTTATCCGTAATGTTAACTTTAAATAGGGCCTCGCACCCATCCGCGTTAAATTCCGTAGGGCCCCATAGTGGTCCAGGAATATTAATTGCCGTTGGGCCACACACTGGAACAAAACAGCTAATGTTAAATCCTCATAGGGCCATAGACCCCATACCGAACAAAAGTTTTTTTTGTAATGTTAAATTCCCATAAACTCCATAGTGGCCCAAGTTTGCAGTAATAGGAAAAGCCAGAGATCTCATAATGACCCCCTTTACTACTATCGTATTGATCTGCTCCCTCTATATTCAATTTACACCTTTCTTGTTGTTTAAACTAAACATCGTATGGGTACCATATTTATCCAAGTACGAACTTTAATAATAAACCATGACAACAGTTTTGTCTATATGGTAAAATTCATTTAAACTATCTAGATAGCATACACGCTGTATAAAAAATACATAAATCTGAATTTATTTATTCATAAGGAAAATTTTAAATACTATATAAGGACTGAATGTGTGGTGTATGGCAAATTTGCAAGTGAGCTACTGTGTTCATTGCCTCGTGAATACTAAAAAAGCAAAACTTAATCCTGAGATAAGATTCAGTTCGTCGTTTCTTTTAATCTCAGAAATGTAATTGAGGGCTCTAATGGTATAGTTTAGGCTTCGTACATACCAAATTACTTTTACCTTATAACTCAGTACAAGTATGTACTTCTAAACTGAACAAGACAGTATCTTGTAACAGACCAAGGATATATACTTTTTTGCATTTAAAATCTCCGTTTATAGCTTTGTTAAATTTTGGTGATTATTTGTTTGATTGTGGAAAGCCAGTGTTGAGAAGATATTTCTCAAATCGAGTAATTAGTCAATTTCTATGAGCAGACGTCACAATGTATACTATTTACCTGGCTTATGGTAGCACCGATTAGCTTCTTAGAATGGACCCTCCCTAATTTCTTAACATAAGGAATTCTCTGAATATTCTCACGTATAAATGTTTGGTCATTTGAGATATGAGTAAATCTGTGTATTAGATATTTGGAGCATGTTTTGTAGTATGTGGCATAAAATACCAGTCTGCGGCTTGGAAAAATTGATAAGTCATACGAATGTGAAGAAGGAAAAATCATGCAAGGGTGAAATTAGAGTCTCGTGAATGTGTGGTCGTTAGGCGATTAGAGAAATTGTTTTGTGGTATTATCGCGTGTAAGAACCCTTGAGTTGACTACGACTGTTGTCGTGAGGTGTTTGGAAATCAGGGAAACATGGCCCTCAAGCTAGCTTCACGCAGGTAGTGATATGCTGTAAGACCCCTGGCGTGTTACAATATATATGATCATTTTTTTATCTTTCACAAATGACAATAAGTGTATTATATTATCAAACTTCCGTTGACATGCGAATGGAGAAAGTACCATTTAGCTCTGCTTAAAATTTTTACAGCATAGGCCTGATGCAATGTGAGAAGATGAACACACAAGGCTATGATCTATATAGCAATTGACATCACATAATTAGTATTATTTGTGTATTTGATAACATTATATGGTAAAATAATTAGCTATTGTTTCACGTTTAACTTTTATTTAATCCAAGTTTTCAAGACATGCATGAATATAATTTTATAATTTTAACAAAAATCACACATTGCTCTCCACGATATAGTAAGTTAAATAAAGTCTTTATCCATACTTTCCATACAGTTTGAAAATAATAAGAAGCACTTTTCAAATCTGGACATTTCCAGTCTTTGCAAATTACAGAAAGTGATAAAAAAAATTATAAGTTTCAACGTAATATAAAATTTCTTATAAAACAATTTATTTTCGACTCTTTTAAACATAGGTAACCTTCTTGTTAAGTTCGCCAGCCAATGAGACCAAGAAAATGTGATCTGATTGAGTTAGAACTGGTGATATCGAAAGACATATGCGGACATGTAAATATTGCACTTATGTAAATTTAGTATTAAAATACCGTAAGATACTCTTTTTTTAAGTCGAGTCCAAATGCAAACTGCACAGATCTAGAACTGCCGTCGTATAATGCGCCGGCAGATCTGGTTTATGCAGTTTGTTAGGTGTAATCAGTAGAACAAACAATATAAACCCTGATCTGCCGGCGCACTATGTTGCATGCAGTTAAACTCGACTTATAAGCAAGTACCGACGGTATGCATTATCAGCATTAACTTAATAATGTGTGATTAGCAGTAAATAATTGGATAATAACTGATAGGCTTGATGCAGGTACATTCATACAATAAAATTGATGCAGGAAGACAAGAGAGTACGAATAACGTTTTAAAAATAAATTATTGGTGAAGTTAGGTAATTATTTAGGATGATTGTTACATGCACTACATTTTGTTTTCACTAGTGAATTAAAACTGTTAGTTATTGCCACATGGTTCGAAAGATACTTCAGCTCTCAGTTTTGCAGGTTATAAAACGACGAGGTTATCTAAGGTAGAGTTGAAATCGAATTTTGCTGATAAAGTCCAAATATTATTCTTCCACCTACAATGAAATCGAGTAAAACTGAGAAAGAGAAAACCACCTAGAATATTGGTTCGAATCCCTTTTAGATTTTCTTTACACTTTATTTTAAAATTTCATATTGCAAATCCTCTGACTTTCTTATTGCTGTACACGAAAGCTTTATTGTAACCTTAATCGATAACCTAATTGTCACTAAATTTATAAACTACAGTTAAGAGACATTGAATTAAAGCTTGACCTACAGAGATGAGAGTTTTTATTAAGAGGTATTAAGGAATGCGTCTACTGTCACTGTGCAACATTTTACATTGCGTCTCGGAAATGGATTTACCAATGTAAATATTGAACTTAGTATTAACAATGAAAACATTCTTTTAAAAGGGAATTGGGATGTATCAATGAAAAATTTACAGAGAACTATATCCAAGAAGCGGAGGTGAGTTCAAATTAAAAAGACAAACTATCTTGTATCCAAATGTAGCACATTTAAGGGGGACATTGATGTGCGTTTATTCATTGTTGCTGCCGTTAAACATATAGACTAAACCCTTTTTAAAAAGGGTACTGACAG
The DNA here is from genome assembly GCA_029931535.1 of Margaritifera margaritifera. Taxonomy (NCBI): domain Eukaryota; kingdom Metazoa; phylum Mollusca; class Bivalvia; order Unionida; family Margaritiferidae; genus Margaritifera; species Margaritifera margaritifera. The sequence continues at coordinate 780,582 of JAQPZY010000985.1, read as the reverse complement.
GCTGATATTAATAATAGTAAAACAAAAAGCATTAAAAAACCCAAAGTCCATTGATGAAACTGCACCGATTCAATTTCTCCTGTATTCTCAATTCCTACACGTTATGTATAAATAACTATTGAACACAAATGAATTTAAAGAAACATTTGTTCGAACTTAAGTCCTGTATTCTTAGTGCACAGTTCAGAATTTGAAATTTATATAGAAACTCTGCACCATAGTGTCATGCCACTGTTTTTGGATTAGGCCACATTTTCTAAACAATAGTTTGAATATCGTCCTTTTTTGCCAATTTTCATGTAGTAGTTTTATCATTTAAACATTAATGTATCTTGAAGTCCTTTGTATTTACCATATACGCATGTAGAAACGGAAGAATTTTAGAGAGTCTGATGTTTAAATAATGTTTAAATCGAATTGATACTTATTAAATACATTTTCCTGAATCAGTAATGTTCGAACTCAGACATGGTATTTGATTCATTTTACATTGGACAGCCACGAATATTTGACTGGATATGTTTTGTTCTCAGATTAAAACTTAAGTAATAATATGAAAATGAATCAAACCAGATTTCTGTCCATGACCATAATTGTATACTACATCGATTTTTGTTTCAAAAAGTTATCCGAACTATTAATCCAAGGGTGGTGGTTTAGATACACGCCCAGGCCAGCCTGGTCGGTTGCCTCTGTGAGTCCTTGGGAAAGACACTTAGCTTCCATGATTGAGCCAATAATTTGCAATAATCGGGTTAAAACCAACTAAACAAACCAAGCCAAATTATTATTTTATTGACAAATATTGTCATTAACATTTTGTCGGATGTTTTATATTCAGCTCTAGGGCCCCAAGTATCACAGAACTGACTTTGAATAATATTTGGACTATCTTTGTGATTTGTTTATTTACATACCGTCTATACTCGCGTATAAATCGATAGCAACTGCAAACTGCATAGACCCTGCTCTGCCGTCGTATAATGCGCTGGCAGATCTGAGTCTGTGCAGTTTGTAAGGACTAGTCAGTAGAACAAATAATAGAGACCCTGATCTGCCTGCGCATTATGCGACGGCAGAGCAGGGTCTATGTTATTTGCATTTGGGCTAAACTTATACGCGGGTACATACGGTATATTAATTCTTTTAGAAGAAATGGGTCTCGTTTACGGAGCTTGACATTCCATAATTTATTTATTTTTGAATGAGAAATATACCGACAGTATGTCCATGTAAATAATTGCTGTATTATTATTTATATAATTTCATATTACTTTTCATATTACTTTGCTAGACTGATGACAAAAGAGTGAATCCCTTCATTTACCTGTGCATGCGATAGGTATATAATTGACCTTTCTAATTGTATGGTGCATATTAGTGAATATACAACTAGATACATTCAGAATAGTATTATATATATTTTCATAATATAACCTTTCATGTACAAAAATTAAAAGGAAAAACATTGACCTAAATTAAATTTATTTTAAATGAAAAAATGACAATCAACTATGTTATTTGCGGAAATGAATAATAATAATAACAATAATAATAGCAGCAATAATAAATTGAATGATACATTTAACATTCATATGAAATTTATTTGAAATTTAAGAAATCCATATCAATTGAAAATCAGATTTTGTTTCAGATGCTACATTTGTGACACTCAAAGTTTATACTCTTGCATAGAAGTGACCTGACAAAGTCATATTAGGAATAGTATCAATAACTTTGACTACTGCTTGGATTTATAAAGTTGAAGATTTATTGACAAGTTAATTTATAATTGAAACCTCGGTCATACAAAATCCTCTTTAAATAATCATTACTGTCGCAGGGTTAAATTATAAACTTTGCTCAAAATGATGTAATATATTTGATTCCTATAGAAGCTTCTTTTTCAAGTTTTAGCAATGTCCTCCAGTCTAAAGACAGAATTAGAAGTATCATAATCATTGCTTTTGGCATACGTAACATTGGCATTGACACAACCCATGTACTGACTGTGCTGCGTGACAAGGGGTTTCCTTGCTTGAGAGAGATGAACAAGGTTCTTGACCAGAGTTAAGTGTTCTTGTGTTTTTTTTTTTTTTTGTTTTTTTTTTTTTGTATTTTTTTTTTTTCGCCCTAACGCCTAGAACCTTGTTTTACAACTGTCAAGAACTTCGTTCTCTCGTTGAGAACCCACATCACCCCACAAGCGGGAGTAGCAAAAACATAGCTGGCGGAATATGCCCAGCGTTGATCCCAATGTTCGTTTGCTCTGAGATCAATTCAAATGTTTTGGGCGAGCACACCCAGGAACAAGAGAGTAATTGTGAGAATGTGTTGGTGTTTTGGGCCAAATCACAGAACAGATGGCCCAAAGACGGACCAGTTCATGATTAGCGTGAAATGTCCTTAATTCAGGTCAGTTCAGATATGGTCCGATAGTTTACTAATTCAGGCCATGTGCAGAACAGTAAACAATGGAATGTATATACATATGAATGAGGTCAAACTTGACATTGTTAGAAAGTGAACTTGTCCCATGTATACAGGGAATACTTTTTGTCATATTATATATATAACGAAGAGTTAACAGTGGTACTGATGTATGGAAAAATTCCGAATATCTTCTATAACTATGTACACCTATTAAACCAACTACTGTGATATTAAAGCTTTGCTAGACTTTGTGAATTCTGATAAAAAGTGTAAAAACTGGGTCATAAAAGAAATCAAAGAGACTTTAGGTGGAAATAAAAACGTTTCTGAAACGAAGGCAACAAATCCTCATAGAATAAGTCATATCATGTGGAAATAAGTTCCTGTGCATCACCTCCCCCCCCCTCCCAACCTATACATAGTTGCTGAATATCGTCAATAGACTAATCCCAAACTTTTCACAGTCAATTTCTCATATCTGCATATTTAGCTAATATATTAAGGGCCACTGAGGAAGAAAAATACGCAACCTGCATATTTAATGTAAGCCAAACTTATCTGAGATAACAAACTCCCTGAAAGCAACAAATGTTTTCAAAATAGTGCATCCAGGCATTAATTATGAGTCATTTGTTCTTTTTCAATGTTTTGGTAAAATAAATAAATAATAAATATCAAATACAGCAGTATTTATTCCTGTAGAGGACGTGTTTTTTTTTTTTTTTTTATAACGTCGTTCGCCACAATACTGCTTATATACATATACTAATATATAATAAAATAAAAGAATTTCTGTGTAATGAAACTAAAAAAGTGGCATTCTTACCCTGTCATTGGTTTGATATGTCAATTCACTAATTATTAGGGATCACGTGCACGTTTAGTTTTATCTAAACTAGCCATAGTGTTTAAGATAAAAGTTACAACAAAGACGGATAATAAATAAAGAAATTAAGAAGGAAAGAAATGAAAAACAATGGAAGAAAGAATGACCAGCAGACAAAACAAAGGAGAGAAAGAGAGGAGGAAGAAAGAAAAATCAATTAATCAATCAATCAGTTAGTGAAAACATAATAATGAGAACGAGTTTCAAAACAAGTGAAGGAAGGCGAGAAGTCTTTGATAATTAACTCTATGAGATGAATTACGTTTGAATGTATGCACAAGTGCAGATATAGGCAATATGTGAAAATCAAAACATTAACAATAAATATGTAGTAATATTCGTTTTAACTAAGTAAGTGAAATCTCAAACATCCCTCTTCTTTTAAGTAAGCGAAAGCTAATTAGTCATTCTTGGTGTTTCGTCAATGGATTCTAAAAACTTATATGTTGCCACGCATCCAACAGAAATTCTTTCCCAGACATATCGATATGTATATACCCCATCTTTACAACCTGTACGCCTTAGGACCTTTAAATACACTGGAACACTCCTGCACTGTATTCTTTTGTCATTTATTAGGACATGGGACATATCCAAATTGCCACATGCACACATAGCTTCCACAAGAACTTCCGGTTTCCTGTTGGTGTCGACATTCTTAACGAAGTACCAAGGGCATATTGACGTAGAGTGCAAATGGTGGTCAAAGAGGGCAAGGTGAGGGCGGCATGATTGTTGTCCCCAGAGAGTTTCATTTCTTCCTATGTCCACGTATTCCCGAGGAATCGAAAGAAAGTCGTGTCTTGCTGAATGACCGAATCTTGGCATGACAAAAGCGGCCTGCATTTTGGTTGATTCAAGGAAATCAAAGGCGTTTGTATAGAGGGTCCAATCCTTTGGATCAGTACATGGTTCAGCAAAGCTACACAAGGTCAGCACTGACATCTTAACTAGCTTGAAAGACAACAATAAAAAAGAAATACAATTTAGATTCAATTACTAAGAGATATACAGTTTTCAATGTGCAGCATAATTCACTTATCCACTTGAAACACTTTTGTCATAACAGCATATATCATATAAAATGGAACGCTGCGAATGACATAATGGTTTCGGTATGACATTAAGCTATAGAATATTTCTGAAGATGGATTTGTAGCAATTGTCCAAATATTTCCCTCTGAGATCTTTCCAAATACAACATAAATGATGTACATTTTACACTAGAAGTAAATACAATTTGTAGCTGAAAAAAAATGAAATTTCAACTTATTTGGTTGTTATGCACTTTTTCGTCCTGTACAAGCTAGAATCACGCTAACCTTTAAACTAGAGATTACAAAATATTACGAATGGCATGGAACACTATTACACATAGTTTAACAAGCTTGTATCCCACTGACGATCTGTTTGAGGGTTTCCTGGATGCCGTTTCTTTTTGTGCGCAATAACAAAATCTAAAGCAAGTCTTGCAAAGAAAACTTCTTAATTGTCCAAAGTAATCACAATAAATTTATGTGAAACGTGTTTAAAGAAAGCTACTGCCATTTCTTACCATCAAAATTGTTCTTGAGATCATTTTCAATTCGTTTGGTGAATATCTTTTGTTTATATATAATGGAAAATAGGAAATAAAATCTGTTTTTTATTCTGCTGTCTTATCCGAAATGATGATTCTTTATCTTAGACGTTCCTTTTATATACATAAATCACATGCAATTAAACGGAAGCACATGTTCCTAATAAGGGAGTGCTATATCAAACAGGGAGTCTACCGAGTTTCCAAATACGTTCAAAAGCAAGAAGATACCAGAAATTCAGTTGACCAATATTGTTTTCTAGTTAGTACACAATGGGTGCATCCTCTATGTATTACAATAGATAGAGATTGTATTATGTTGTATTAAACCTATGTGGCATTATACCAATATTTGTCAATGAGAAGGTAACATTGTCTATATCTTCCAGGTTTATAAATGTATCGTGCCGCACGCAAATTCCTAATTCTGAACGTTTGATCTAAGTCAATGACACGTGATTCTTGCTTTACTGTACTAAAAGGTGTAGCTCATTATTTATTGTATGCCGCCTGTCATTATGCCGTTATCTTCAACCTCTTTCAGACAGAGATGTATTTATTCATCTTATACTCCATTTGTAATGTGTTGCTTCAATATGTAACTTACTAACAACTATCCCCATCATGATAAATAAAATTCGAAACTAGTATAAGCAGAAGGACATTGAAGAAGTTGAAAAGATGCTGAAACCAAGCTGCCATAAATTTAGTTGATTACATGAAAAGAATCCTCAACATCTGCGTGGTACTGATTAAATATTTGATACACATACAACTCTCTGTTCTTGGTTTGTTACCCCAGTTTCGGATAAATATACTAAACATACATTATAAGCAAAAACTAGCATAAACATTAGAATGTCAACTTGTAGTACTATTAGAAAACTGAAACCATACACATTAGTTTGCAAAAAGTTAATATAGAAAATGATTCCACATATTCTGTCACCAACGATATTGATCTTAACCTAAGATTTATAAAAATCGAGTTTTAACAATGTAGCCGATAATTCAATTGTCTGTATTTATCAGAAGAATTATAATCATTATTCCTCCCTTTAATCCTTGAATATAAGAATTAATCAATATATATATATATATATATATATATATATATATATATATATATATATATATAAAGTAACTCAAGAGTTATGTGCTTATGCGCCGCCATAAAAGCACGAAGAGGTATATAGGCGGACAGTATAGCCCTTATCTTTGCTTCTGTCTTTCCGTTTCCGTTCTTGTCATTTTTTTGCACACTTTGTTTTCAGTTTCGATAAATTTGTAAGTGAATGTGACTTTATATATTCTGCGATCTTTTACTTCTATTCCAGTAACTTCTACCTAGCAAAATATTTGTATTCCAATCGTCAATGACAATTAGGATTATAGTATTCTTAGAAAGAGAAGTCATTCTTGATGTACGGCGTATAGTGGGTGATGTGTAATAATCGTAATTTCAAACAGGGACGAAGATGATAGAGGATTCAAATTTAAAGAAATAAAATAGAGACTGACCTTTTAATAGAAGTGAAAACTTATGTCATGCAATGCCACATTTATATGAATCTCTTGTTTTTAACGACACAATCATAGTGATTCTTCTTCATATTTATGTTTTTCTTTGTAAAAATATATTGTCCGTACACGGAAACAATAAACACAACATACAACCTGTATTAACAATAATATTTATTTTAGTGAACGTAGTCGTACACAACACTTAACGAAAATGAAGTAAAAAAGTACAAAATACTAAAAAATATAAATAAATAAAACTTAAGTTAGACATTGTGCTGCACCGACATGGCAGGAAGGAAAAACTGCTAGAAGTGTAAATTGAAGAAAATAACACTAGAAGAAAAAACTGATGTCAGTGTGGTGTAGAAATGCTTAAAATGAATTGTATAGCTTATTGTTGATCAGTGTTATAATAAGATATATAAAAAGAAAAAAACATCACTACTTTATCTTTTTCTCAAACGCTTAAAATACAAGCATAACGTCACCATTGAGATTCTTTAAGTTTTAATGTGTGACAAACATCCATAAAGTAAATATTTAAACAGAGAGAATAAAAATATCAATGTTTCTATCCATCTATTTGAAAACCACTTCTTGTATCCAATGACTGATTTACATTGTCTGGTCCCATTATTTATTTATGCTTCATTCGAGATTAATCTCCTCAAGGAAGAATTAATTTGTTTCAAAACACAATAGAAAACTTACGTTCGAAGGGCGAAGATTTCCACAAGAATTTGACAAGCGTGTCATATTGTAATATAATTGCGATTTTGCAGTTTTTATTGGAACAATGTTGTTTTCTGATTTTATGTGAAGATCTTTAACATCTCTCGAATGTGAAACTTTTTTATACGCGATCATGTTGCCTATGCCTGAAACTCAAGCCAACAAATATTTTCCACATTGACAGTATCATAGGGTTTATGTGTGAAATTTAAAATGTCAAAATCATCTGACTAGTCATTATGAAAATGAGATCGTTGTATTCCACTTTTTTCTGTACAATAAAAATACTGCCTCAACATATATATTTATACATTCTTTGCTTTTAATAAAAAAAAAATTTGATGAGTATGTCCATCTACAGTATTAAAACGTCATTCCATCTATTGCATTCATAGAACAATATTTCATTTTTAGATCATTTCTCATGCACGGTCATTTCACATAATAATATCTCTTTTTCTCCAACATTTCTTAATCTAATGACATTTTCAAGTTTCCAACATGTGTCCAGTGTTCATGCGTACACGTACATCCAACAGTGATCGGTTCCAGACTACGTTTGTACTCATAATACCCATCAATACCACACAGTGCAGTTTTTCTAATCGCTCGGATGAAGTATTTAATTGGTGCGCATCTTGAGTTGGTACTGCCACCAATACACGTTTTGCCTCTGTTACAATTGCACTTGACTTCCATGAGAATTGCAGGAAGTCGATTAGGATCTCTGTTCATGACTAGGTGAAAAGGACATGAGGTATTTCTCGGATGATGATTTCCCGGTAATTCATTCATGGCACCTGCGCTACATTGTCGGCTTCCGTACAGAATCGTGCGTCTCACATCTTTTACAAACAGATCGGACAAGAGAAAGGAACTGTCCATCGCTGGATTTATCATATAAAAACTCTCATGCACTGTGGAATCTATCTCCAGATTTTGCTGTAGTTCCTGCAGCATTGATGGAGTCAGGTCTTTACATACAAATGCATTTTCCGCCATACAGATCAAAGACAATAATATTATTTCTAGAAATATACCAGCCATCTGTATCCCCATCTGAAAAAAGAATCATATAGTTGTATAATGGGAATGTACACATTTGTTAAAAGTTTTAATCACGTTTAACGCCTGGAAACTATCTAAGCTTGTGATAAACTCACAGGCAAATACAAATTAAACCATCGGTGATACTCAGTTATCTGTCTCCAGAACTGCATTTCTAAACATACTATGTGGCTTTTTGTTAGGGAAGAGGATATGCATACAAATATATATATATATATATATATATATATATATATATATATATATATATATATATATATATATATATATATATATTTAATTTTAAAGAATGGAAAATGTTTTTGAAATTTTAAATAAGAGCCATTAAGTTTTACTTTCGCCATGCATTTAATAGACCTAATACATTTAAAATACCTGAAACAAGTATTATGTTGAAGAAATGCCATTGCTACATGACTGGCATGTTGAAGAAATGCCATTGCTACATGACTGGCATACACAAATTACAATAAGAAATGTTTAAAATGAAACAGCTATCGAAGAACTATATGTTTAAATTCCTTTACATCGAGCAATCTATGAGACACTAGTTATGATCAAGAATTTTTTCATTCTCAGGAATTTTTGTCACAAAATATGCATGGAACATAGAAAATCTTGTCTTTCATACATAGGAAATAAGATTGACTTTTTATCCTAGAGAGAACATAGTGCATCAATAGATGAAAGATATATAGAATACATATTCTTCAGAAAGAAATTCGTACTCAAAATACATGTTGCATCATAAATTCGCATTGAATAAAAATTCTTAAAGTCCTAGAAACTGAATCAGAAGTATGAGTAGCGGTGAAATTTTTTTTAGAATTGTATATGTAATATTTTGTTTGTTCCTCTGAAATACGAACTTGATATAAAAAGCACGAAATACTTATATTAGGTATATCAGTAAGATTTTCTATACAAAAATATATTGTTGCTGTATTTCCTAATATTAGACAAAAACTATTGCTTCAAGAATACGGTAATATAAACGTCCTTTAGGAAATACATGGAAACCATAAAATATTATGTCATACCATCATCTAGATGCAGTCATTATCTTTCCTTTCATTCCTCATATTACAGAAACCTATTGCTTGAAATATGTGCCGTACTTTTGACAATGCATAAACTTACTGAATGAGATAAAGATACATACGAGGCTAAAACCAGTCTTACTCTTTCAGTGGAACGGTTATTTTTGGTCTAAATTACTACTAGCCTTTTCTATATATAGTCCCTAGTACGCTTAATTAAGCCTAGGTGGGAAAGTCAAAACTTTCCGTCTATTGCTATTTAAAGTCTCACTTCAATACACAATGAATTTAACGTTTGTTAAAACAAAAGAGCACATGACACAGGCAACGATTTCAGTTCAACATTTCTAAAGCCGCAGGGATTGGTGGATAATTATTCGTACTCTGCAGATACCGCGTTAAAACATCACGTGAGCTTTTAAATTTCAATCGAACTTGTCCTAATAACTTTATTTTTAAAATTGTTTGGTCATGATATTATACAAAATATAATGAGGGATACAACTTAAAGACAAAACAATAATTACTCTGCTTTGTTTTGCTGTAAATTTCCGCGTATTTCACAATCTCTATAGGAAGTGATAATTTGTAATGCATAAGCTGTCATTTTGCCTTTGATGTATATAAACTCAGCTTCAAGAAATACTTAATAAATGAATTGATAGTGTCTACATCTTTATCACGTACAAACGTAATATTACATTCTCAATAAAGAGTATATTTGGTGATTTAGTTAAAAAAACAGGAAATTGCTTTTGGCTAGTTGTGTTTGAGAGATTTTGGATCTAGACAGATTACAATATATTTAATGTGGTAAATTTTTGGGAAAATTAATTTTCGCGATCTCACCCTGATACGGTTGAATTGCAAAATCTTCTCTACTTCCCACAATAAGGAATGTGATGTGGCTTTCAGTAAATGTGTGATATCAGTATGTCGCACTCCATACCAAGACTGTAACTCAAATCATTGAATATAGTATTGATTGAAATCGTACAAGATAAATTATACTTGAGTATGATAAAGCAATTTTGTATAATCGAAGTAATTTAGAAAAAAACAATTCAACTGATGATTGATTACAATAGAGTTTGGGTCGAATCACAAAAATAAGCCCAAATGATTAAATTTTATTTAAAGTGTATATTTAAAATGATGTGAGTAGGATAACATTGTACTAAAATACAAAATCATATACATCGCGTGATCTGAGTCTGAGAAACGAATTACTTCACGATGAAAAAGAAATAGGCCAAGGTCCTTTAAAAGCGCATTATTAAATCCCTTGTTTTCGCAGAATCGGAATGAAATATGCAAGTAAGTTTGTGTTACGTACATATGCATGTATGTATGTAGATAGATATATAATCGGGTGGCTGAATGTTGAATTATACCCCAGATAGACTGATTTTATCAAAATGAAACAGTTTATTACCGATGATACTGTAACAGGAAAACAATGTGCAATGCCAGACAGGGGCTATCTTGAACCAGGATCGCCGGGCTGTATACCGTCTCAGGTACTACAGCCGACGTCTCATTTTATGTACCCATGACACATTCCTTTGTTGTCGTCTTCATGTCAGCCGCAACAACTCTTTTCAAGTCAAAGTGAAAGGCTATTGCGCGTGGAAGATCTTGAAATGGCTGACCCAACTCTTCCACCCAATGGAGCAGCGAAAATGTACATGACTGGGCTGTGGATTGAACCTCAGAATGTTAACCGGAAGCTAAACTCTCTACGATATCCGAACGAACAGGTCTCTATGACAGTACATTTTCGCTTTTCGTACGAATTGTGGTGCTATAACGTATTTACTCTGTCACATTACAGATTTACAGGTAGTAGACCACAAAGCTAAGAGTTTAATAATTTCGAGCAAATTGTGTTGAAACAATTGTTAACTAAGGTTGAAAGGCCTCTTCTGCTACATCATTGACTTTGCTAGTTGATCTCATTCAGTTGGGCACATTACTAGCACGTCTACAAATGTAAAGAATTTCCACGATAAGAGGACCTTATACAGTACCCTCCACCCCCACCCCCACTCCCCCCACCCCCCCAAAAAAGGAGAAAAAAACCCAGAAAAAACCCAGAAACAATTCAGATTGTGTTAAATCGTATATGTTTGTGAACCGGAACTATTTATCTTCAAGAAAGCTTCGGTCCTTTTTCCAAGCTTATGAGAGGACACATTTTCAGTCACAAATGGCAAATTGTGTGCGAATATAACTAAGATGCACATAGATCAAGCATTTTCAGTACATATGTAATGATATTTGCTATTTTTCATTCCTTATAAAGTCATTTTAGAATGTTATTGAATTACATAAAGAACAAATAAAATTATTAAAAAAATAAATAATAAAGAAGCAACCAAAACACCCGACCCAAAATCCCTCTAAAAAATATTCTACAGTATAAATAGTTCACGGCTTTATATTCCCGTTGCTTTGTTCTCATATAGAAAAAGTAAAGTTTATATTATAGGAAACAAGCTCATATTAGACAAAATATGAAGAATGTATAGACTACTTGTATACAATTTTTATTTTGAAAGCCTTTGATGCACAACTGAAGTAAACAATTTTCCTTCTTTAACGAATAATCATTTAAAATTGACGATATTGCTGTATTCTTTTTCCTGCCAATTCCTGGGTTGGTGCGTGCAGGCAAAGCAATGGGTGCGATAAACAGCGGACTTGCATTTGATCGTCAGTATGTCGCGACTTAAATATTATCTAACCTGGATGATAATATTAATAATTTCACTTCATATTACAACGCATCCTCTCTCTCTCTCTCTCTCTCTCTCTCGCTATATATATATATATATATATATATATATATATATATATATATATATATATATATATATATAACACTTATCTGATTTCTATAAATATGATTATGATTATAACAATATTTGGAAACCCTAATTCTTATGTTTCAAGACAGATATTTATAAATGTTCAAGGATCGTAGATTTATTGAGAATGAAAATGTGTTTTTTAAGTACAGTTTTTAAACAATGAATAAAAGAACGTTTGGAAAAAGGGAAAACTTTGATATGCAAGGTCACGTTTATATGAGAATATATACCTGGTGTTTGTCGGGAATCAAATGGCAGGCGGTTTTTCTAAATTTATCGAAAGACCAAGCATACCTAATTGATAGACATGTATATACCATGCACGTTTAAGTCCCTTTAATCATGCACGTTCATTTATTTTTTATTGGAAGTATATGTTTTTATTACATGGAAGGAATAAACATCAGAAAAAGAAGATATTTATATTAATATGTATTCAAGTAAACTTGTTTTTGAATAAATAAAATAAACAAAGTTGAAGATTACAAAAAGAAAAACAAAGTTAAAGGGAAAAGAAAGTTTGCCTATTCCTTCACCAATATGGCAAACGGGTGTTCAAAAACAGACCAGAAACATTGCGAGACATACGGATTGCAGAAATAAAAAATACCGAAAGCAAATAGCAAGGGAAGAAACATGAAGCGAGAGCGTATGGTGTCGAAATATTGAATTTTGAAGTTTATTCCTGAATAGTGTTATAATGAGCTCTACAGATGGACAAGCATATCACTGGTTACATTTTCAAGTTTTATTAAAATAAGGTCATGTACAATTATGCATATTTTGCGTTTTTTCCTGGAATAATATTTATATCTGATTTTATGTTAAGATCTTTACCTAACATTTCTTCATGATAAACGTTTTGTGATATATGATCACGTCGCGGAATTTCGAAAAATTTAGCAGTATGCAAGTCCCACATTAACATTTTTCTAGTGTTTATCTCTCAGACTTAAAGCCATCAATCATCTGGCTATCTACCTGGCCTATGCGATCGTAATATTTAACTGCATATAATTATAATTTAATTGATTAAATGTAGTTTAAGCGGTACACAATGCATCATTCTCTGTTCCCTTGATAGGCGCCTCTGTACTTACGGTGGGTCTCTACCGAAACATGATGTCATTGCCAGCTAGCACATGTAAATAAGCTTGCAACTAATTTTTAAAATGTTCTGAGCCTTAATACTTGTATATGTTTGAGTATTCTTTGAGCTTTGCATGCTATTTTGCTGTTTCACAATTATCTGCGGTTTAAAAAAATTCTTTTCTATTCTAAAAAAGAACGTAAAAAAATAAAAGCTTAAAAAAATAAAAAAGAACAAAAAAAATGTATACATACAATATTATGATTATCAAAGAAGGTTATATTCCATTGCTCATTTAGTGGGGAAATTCTCACCCCATTTGATCTGCATTAGAGGAATAACAACTCGCTAATACTTAGCTGGCTTACATAGACTTATACTGATCAGTGCTTTGAAAATTATATGTACACACTGTACTAAATATACCTTTATGTACCTAATTCTCTTGTTTTATACTTCTTGGCAACATATGCCGTTATGTATCAGTGGCCACTATAATGTCAAAGTATTAAAGCTGGAATTGCATATGTGTGTGCGTGCGTGTGTGTGTTTGTGTGTGTGTGAGAGAGAAAGAGAGAGAGAGAAAAAAAGAGAGATAGAGAATATTATGTGCGATAGTGGTGCGAGTAGATTTCGTTGTACATATAACGCATATATATCACGTGTTATGACATTCCAATGATGTACATGTATTGATTTAAAGAAACTTGTGAAACTTGAAATTTATTTTTCGAAATGCCGTCCTGTAGAGCTAATCAGATGGCTGGGTAGAGGCACGTGATCAAACACTGTGTCAGAATTGTTTCCATTCAGACATCGAACTTGGCATGCCTGTAGAGATGTGTTTTTCAATGCCGTATTAAACTTAACGTTACTTTGCAAAATAGATATTGATGTTGCACTGCATTCGCTATAATGATGTTAAAAAAACAGTCATTTATACAAGTTAAAATGTTTATTTGATTGCATGTGCTACTTAAGTCATGACATATATTTAAACAATAATAAATTCTCAGTTTCTGAACAGATGTGGAGAATATGTTTCCCAACAGTAATATTTCTTTCAAAGGTACTTCAATCTATACCACTCTCAGAACTATTTTGATATTCATAGCATCTCTCTTCCATGATCATTTTACACAGTGCTATCGATTTATCAAGCTAATCTCATTTTTAAGTTTCCACTATGTGTCCAGTGTTTCCGAGTACACGTACATCCAACAGTGATCGGTTCCAGATTACCTTTGTACTCATAATACCCGTCAATACCGTACAGAGCAGTTTTTTTCTAATCGCTCTAATGAAGTATTTAATGGATGCTCATCTTGAGTTTCTGTCTACACGAAAACATGCCTCGCCTCAGTTACAACTGCGCCTGGCTTTCATGACAATTGCGGTTATTCGATTATGATCTCTATTAATGACTAGGTGAAAAGGACATGAGGTATTTCTCATATGATGATTTTCGGGCAATTCATTCATGGCTTCAGGGCTACACGGCCGGCTTCCGTACAGAATCGTGCGTCTCATATTTTTTACAAACAGATCGGACAAGAGAAATGAACTATCTATCGCTGAACTTATGTAAAACCTCTCGTGTACCGTGGAATCCATCTCTAGTGTTTGCTGTAGTTCCTGCAACACTGATGATGTCAAGTCTGTGCCTACAGATGCATTTTCCGCCAGATTGATCAGAATCAATAATAATGTCACTAGAAACCTATCAGCCATTAGAATCTCCATCTGAAACAAATAATCATACAGTTGTATAGTAAACGTTTGTGCAGGTTAGATGAAAACATGGTACACATTTGTAAAAATGTGTTATCACATTTTCATGTAGTGCCGTCGTATGTATTTAGGCAAGTCATTTGCATACACATGTATTTTCCGCCAGACAAAACGGGGATAATATTGTCGATAGAAATAGAAATTTAATACCTCGAATCTAGTTAAGTGTATATTCCACTCACATGCAAATAAAAACATAGATCATCTATGATACTCGGCGATCTGTCTCCTACATTATATAAGTTTATAAAATGTGTGACTTTATAGTAGAAGACAGATGACTTATGTCTAAATTTTGTAAAAGTAGTATACTAGCAACTATTTTTCTTTAATAATTAGTGACTTAAAAGACCTGATATATTTTAAAAAACTTTTAACAGGTATGATGAAGAAGAAATGTCAACACTAACACATATAATGAACATACATGGTATAAGAAAAGAAAATTGTTCCACACAAATGTTGAAATTATTTAATTATATGACAATTATATGTTTCATGTTTCTTTATAATCTTAAATAAAAAACAGTAATACCTCTTTACATCTGGCAGAATACTAGGTGCATTTTCAAATTAATGTCATTATCTTCAATCTTTTTTGGGTTATTTTCTTATTTAAAAAAAAGCATGCAACTTAGAAAGATAGGAAATAAAATTTCTTTCATATCTTATACCGCATCCTGCATCAATAGTTGAAAAACAAATATAAGAAAGATACGTAATGCCTAAAACAATGATGCATGGAGAAAAATACACTTAAACTATTAGAAACTGAATATGTTGAAGCAAGCATTGGTGAACAAATCCTGTTTGTATATTCAAGACTTTGCATGTTCCTGAGAGACTGCAAACCTCATGGAGGAAATAGCTGGAACCCATAAAATAGTATGCATGTCAGGAGCATTCCACATACGTTATAGTTATCTGTCTGTCATTCCTGCTATAAGAAAAAACTAACTATTGCCTAAAGTAAGGACGCGCTATTTACAATACGTAATCTTACTGAAAGAGAGAAAGATACATACAATGCTAAGACCGCTCTTACCATTTCAGTGGAGCGGTTAGTTTTGCTTCTAATTACTACCGGGCATTTCATTATATAAGGCATGGTGAGCTTTAATTAGCAATGGTAGTACAATCCAAAAGTTTCCGTCATTTGCTTTTTTGAGTCTCACTTCGAAGGATAATGAATGTATCTTGTGTTAAAACAAAACATCACACAAGTTGCAAAACAAGGAGTTCAGTTAAACAAGGTTTAAAGCAGACCATTTCTAAAGCCACATGATTGGCCGATAATTGTAACAAAAATGATACACTGTGGAATTATTTTATATACAAATCTAGAGACCAACAAAATTGTCTTCATTTGTGGCAATATTACATTAATAATAACTTGTATTTTAGAAACGACTTCCTGTTTGGCTATGCTATTTTACAAAGTACAATGAGTAATACAGGTAACGACAAAACATCCACTGCCCTAACTTTTTGCTTGATTTGTTGTGTATTTCACAATTTCCATAGCAGTTGATAATTTGAAATGTCAAATCTGTTAATTTTTTTAATTAATTGCCCCTATTCGAAGAATGCTTAATAAAGCAATTCGGATTATCTGTGTTTTCATTGCATACCAATGTAAAATTACATACTGTATAGCGGGTATTAGTCGCGGACGTAAAGGTGATTTTTACTTTGGTTAATTATATAGCCGCGATTATGGATATAGGCAAGATTATAATGTATAACGTGGTAAATTTTGATGGAATTTATTATCAGAGTTCGATGCACGTATACAATCCGTATTGTTAAATTGCACAACAAGGACGGAACTATTTCCACGTAAAGAATTCGATTAGTATTTACTGAAATTTTAAAAGATAAACTACGCATGTGTAATTGAAAGCTATTTTGTCTTATATATTATTTTAACATAGTTTTCAATTGAATATTTATTTCAACAGAGCGTGGGTCGGTCCGCCAAATCCAACTGCTCTAATTCTGGATGTACTGAGTTAAATCAGTATCTGCCCAATGTACTTACTAAAAATTGTACAAAATGATCTACCTTGTGATCTGAATTGGGGAAAATTATTTTTTGAAAATGAAGTTGAGGTAGGTCGATGTCTTATCCATGCACCATATCAAACTGGTTATTTCAGCCACATCAGAACGACAAACGTAAGTAGTTGAGCGTTCAGAGGATGATGTATGTATGTATATATGTATGTAGCTAACTAGCTAAGCAGAAAGATAGATAGATGCGATTGCTTGCATCCATTTATTTCGATATGAAAAGAAGAACCTTACTTGAAAGAATCAATACAAATATAATAGGCGATGAAAACTAGAATCTAAGTTTAGGCATTCATAAAGCGCTAGCTTTCAGTAAATTCAAAAGGTGCATTAAAACTCAAACATGCAATTCAATTTGTTAAACCTCTGAGACGTAAAAATGCCAGTATTTGCATAATTAGCAGTAACTCTAGTCATTAGAGCGTGTTTAAAATAGTTAGTTTTAAAATTACTAGTCAAAATCCCCCTTAAAAAACCAACCAAACAAACAAAAAAACCCAACAAAAAATAACAAAAACAACAAACGTTTAGTTCCTGATCATGTGCAAGTTAGTTTTATTCATAAAGTTATCTTCCTTTATACTCGCAGGACACGTGCGTATCCTAAGTAAGTTACTGTATACACTCTATATTGCCACATAGTGGATCTCCGAACGGCTCAATAAATCAGTTATGGTTCCTTATTCTCGTTATTCATGCCACTAATCAAATGCTTGTTTCAAATATAAAGCCATGTATGTCTAAGTACATACATTCACTAAAATGGCTATCATGGAATGTAATGAAGACACTGGATTAGTTATAAGTACCATTTAGACTATATTTTGGTATTTATTCGTGCGTTGTTAACATAAAATATTCCAAGGAATATGGAAAGAACTGTATCATAATAATTAAATTAAATAAAGTTGAAAACTCTGTTGCCAATAAAACTTGGAAATGATCCTGAAATAAGAGAAAATCGTTCTTTTCCATCGAAGAATATGGAGGACATGCCAAATATCCTAGTTTATACGAATGCTTTGGATTTGTCTGAGCGATCTTTTTTAAAAATTTTATCTATCATCCAGTTGAAATTTGTATCTTCCAAAGCAAATAGATTGATTGTATAAGCAATCAAAATATTTAACTGAGGTACACCTAGCAAGAGAGAGAGAGAGAGAGACAGAGAGAGACAGAGACAGAGAGAGAGAGAGAGAGAGAGAGAGAGAGAGAGAGAGAGAGAGAGAACAAGAAGGATAAGGATAAAGTATTGTATAATTGGAAAGTCATGTAAATAACATTTTTAATATCGCATGTTCGTTAGTGGGTCAGCTATTCTCCTTCATATTGTTTGTTCATAGCTTTAAACCTAATGTTATATAATAAGCACAATACTCTTGTTCAAAGCTTTAAACCTAATGTTATATAATAAGCACAATACTCTTGTTATATAATAAGCACAATACTCTTGTTCAAAGCTTTAAACCTAATGTTATATAATAAGCAAATTACTCTTGTTATATAATAAGCACAATACTCTTGTTATATAATAAGCACAATACTCTTGCTCAAAGCTTTAAACCTAATGTTATATAATAAGCACAATACTCTTGTTATATAATAAGCACAATATTCTTGTTATATAATAAGCACAATACTCTTGTTATATAATAAGCACAATACTCTTGTTCATAGCTTTAAACCTAATGTTATATAATAAGCACAATACTCTTGTTATATAATAAGCACAATACTCTTGTTATATAATAAGCACAATACTCTTGTTCAAAGCTTTAAACCTAATGTTATATAATAAGCACAATACTCTTGTTCATAGCTTTAAACCTTATGTTATATAATAAGCAAATTACTCTTGTTCATAGTTTTAAACCTAATGTTATATAATAAGCACAATACTCTCATTATATAATAAGCACAATACTCTTGTTCAGTTTTTTTTATAAGGACATTACTCTTGTTCAGTTTTGTTTCATTTCTGTAAGCCATTTGTAACGTTTGCCTTTACATCGAAAGTGCAACTGGTTCTCTATATATAATTAGTACAGTTAGTATGATTGTGCCACAGGTTCTCTGTACGTAATTAGTACAGTTAGTATGATGGTGCAACTGGTTCTGTATACCCAAATAGTACAGTTAGTATGAAAGTGAAACTGGTTCTCTATACCTAATTAGTACAGTTAGTATGAAAGTGAAACTGGTTCTCTATACCTAATTAGTACAGTTAGTGTTAAAGTGCAACTAGTTCTCTATATACCCAATTAGTACAGTTAGTATGATTGTGCATATCATAGGGTATAATATAACTGGTTCTCTATACCTAATTAGTACACTTAGTATGAATGTGCATATCATAGGGAATAACAAAATGTAATGCATACAATGCCCTCTTTCATGAATTAGTTTTGATCATACATACTCATAGATCTTGAGATGCAATATGTATAATTCAAAGATGTGGAAATTGTTTTTTTTTAGTGTTACATAAACAGCACTTAGAAAACACCAGAAAAGTGTATTTGTATTTTTTCGAGTTCTTTCTTATAACACTGCCAAAAGTTATTTGTGTTTTAAAGAGCCAACAGTATATAAACTCGCACAAGATAGAAAACCTTTTGCAGTGTGGGCTTCTCACCCTTACTTCCGTCTCTTACATTTTCATAAGTCCACTATGTGATCTTTTCCTTTATTTCAATAGAAACATTCAGACTGCATGACATATTTTAGGAGATGCAAAAACATCAGGCGGATCCGGCAGTACAATTAAATTTGCGGTGATTTAGCACATTTTTATTGTATTGTTATATAAATGGAATTCATTCTATCGTTTCGAATTATATGAGCACATCGACTTACATTTTCACGTCATTTAACAACGGAAGTTCTTCGCACCCGTTGGTAGGATTACCAAGGTCCCAGTACAAGAACAAAACTATATCACATAAATGTCACGTTATAGTTCACGTGATTTTAATGACCGATGGAACATTGTCAGATTTTGTCACCAATTGTGAGAAAATAGTGTTAGGAAGTAAACTATCTGTTCTATCATATGATAAATACGATATATATATATATATATATATATATATATATATATATATATATATATATATATATATATATATATATATATGAAAAAGTGAATATGACCATGTGCCGGTTCATGATTGTATATAAATAAATTTGTAAATTCAACAGGATATCAGTTATCTTCATCTTTTATTCCGTCAAGAGCTTTCGCATCATCATTATGGTAGATACATTATACTTGCAAAGTATTGTTGTAATTTGTACATCAAATACACGTATGTACACGGATACATTTTCATAATATGACCATAGGAAATCTATATTAGTTGTTTTAATTTGTATGGACCACTTTATACATTGTATCAATACATTGATGTACTTTGAAATATGTAAAATCTTAGTTTAACAATCTTGATGGATTATGAACTGGCTAAAATATTTATGAAAAGCGAGTAAAGTAAGAAGATGATTCTTCATTATCACGCATATAAAACGGTTAACGCCATTAAAAGAAAGAGAAATAATTTGTCATGCATAGACACTTCACGTGTGAAACGCAATCGGAAAAAGAGCTGTAACTAGTTTCTTCTCACCGTTAGGAATATTACTCATGAGACCATTTTTCACTTTTTGCAATATAATGTCTATTAAATTAGTAATAAACTTATTCGCTTTAAGTATAAACTGTTTCTCTTGATGTAAAATAGTTAGATGCTTAGAAATGCTGATTATGTAGCCTTTTAGCTGGTATGCTCATGAGAATGTTATATTATTAGACAAAAGATACTTCGGATTTGAAAGAACAGTAACAACATAATAGTCACCCTTATTAATTGGAAGGTATGAACAATTGGTACACGGTAAATAACCCTATTATCGACACTGATTTATAAAATACACTATAAATAATTAATAAGTTGTGTCTATATGAATTAAAATTTAGAAAAATTATAAAGACCGGCAATTTAACTGTAACAAAACGTTAGGATTAGATCATTTTCTGTACATACCCACGAATCGAAGGAGCATCGAGAAGGGCCAGACTGGAAAGCGAAGTATGAAAACAAGTTCCAATAAGATGCCACTAATAATCTTATATTGAGATATTATATATTTGTGACAAATTACTATATTTCATATGGTTTGCACTATCAATTATATTGCAACGTATGTATCAATTACACCAAGAACCAGAACGGACAACCTCTTAATATGTATCGTTAAACTTTTGTCGGACAAGAAATTCTAGATGTCTCTAATAGATTTACAACAATGTAGCTATCACACTGATCAAAATTTTAGAAGAAAAAAGAGTACCTGACAATAAATTGGAACTTCAAAATGCTCCTAAAATAGTATCACATTACAAGGGAAATGAGACGTATTTCACACGCTAGATATTGAGATAAGATAACAGAGGCACAAAAGTACCTATTATTACATTCTTTCAATCGAGTTACAGAAAGCGGACGATAACATCGGAACTTGATAAAGATCACAGGGGTAAGATACATGATAAAAGATCCAAGGATGATTCGAATTCCACAAGAATACAGGTAGCATTGGCAAGGGTTAGTTAAATCAACCTAGATAGCGAGGCGGACCGTTTTGTCACAGCTTGATCTATCGTTTGGAAAGAAGCGTATGAAACATATTCTTTCACCATGATAATAATTGTATGACTCTAAAGTTCACCTTCCTACTTTCTCATTGTCAGGAAATGTCGTTTATACAGTAATTAAACTAAACTGAATAAAAGATAAAGATTACCTTGAACTGTGACATGAAAAGATTTTAAAAACACATTTAAAACATTTATAAATTCCTTAATAAAAGTATCCTTGTTGAAATATGACTCCATCAAGTTCTTAGAACAAATATAGATACAATATCTCTAACATTTATTTTATATATGTTGCTTCATCCTGAAATACGAGTTATACATCTGAAAACCTGTAGTAATGTTTTGCATTTATTTCAGATTAATTTACATTTTTATGCTCTTGCTCCGCCTTCTCCATTTTGCATAAACAGAGTCCGGGGTATTATATATATATATATATATATATATATATATATATATATATATATATATATATATATATATATATATATATATATATGTATGTGTGTGTGTACTCGTTTCCGAATTTCTTTGAATTTTAAAACTGAATTTCATTTAATTTTGTATTGTTTAGTCGTAATTTTACCCAAGTATTGTCAATAAGAAAAAAAAATCGTTGTGAGTTTACTTTTAAGATATTGTATGTTATATATACTTTGAATAGTACAATATTTTGTCTTACACTGCTTACACTGTAAAACCTGTTTTTCTGGACAAATAGTCTTTCATTACCAGTCATCACATTATATAAAGAGCTGATCTGTGCATGAACAATATGGTCTTAGATGACATGTGATCTTCAACACCATTTGTCTCCCAAGTCAAGTTTACTGTTTAAATAGCAATAATATGCAAAAATATCACAACTATAACATATCAAGTTGCATGGAAATCTGCGATAGATGGAAAATATCTCAAACATCTGAGATTTTGAATCTATTTACAATGTCTTGCTCATACAGTAGTTAGGGCACTGGCAGATTATATTCTTTTTAGGTATCGATTCATTCAAATTGTCATGGATGTTAAGAAAGTGTTATGTCTCGAGAATTAATCCCATGTGGAATATACTCTGAGATTTGTCATGCACTGTATGTTTTGTGTTATGGTCACTTTCTCTTTTTCGTCGCATTGAAAACAATTGTAAACGATTCAAAACTTTATATGTGCCACATGGGACAACATTTCTTAGATGAGATAGACATCACCTTAGAAAGTTTCAACATATATAAAAGAAATTTACAGATCAAATTGGGTGAAAATGCACCAACAGTATTCATATGTCCATTTAACTATTATATCTCTCATTTAAAAGTACAGCAGACGACAAACTATTTTGCCGTAAAGCGTAAACCTACTCATTCAAATTGCGGTTATACGAAGCAGACGACAGAAAAAAGTCAAATGCGATATAAATACATAAAGACCGATGAAAGAGAAGCCAAATATTATATAATTATGTAAACGATATGAATTAAACTGTTAGTATGTTATTATGCGCATAAACGAATACAAAAGTATCAGAGTGGTAGAGCAGCAGTGCAAACGACCCACTGTTAGCAGACGACAACACTATTAAGTAAAAGAAGGTACACATAGTTCGGTGACACACTTCTTGAACTTGATAATCCAAATAGCTACGTCTTTGTTAATTGAATACGCTGTAAAAGGTCGGTTTGCTCCTCTTACAAAAAGTGTATAATTATACCTGTGTAAATTGAAATTACATTGCAGAATATTATAACATTAACGTTTTTGTAAGTAGAGCAAACAAACCTTTTTACAGTGTTAAGTGATCAAAGTGATCAAGACATAGCTATTTGAATTATCAAGTTCAAGAAGTGTGTCATCGAATTAAGTATACCTTTTTTAACTTGTAAGTGTTATCGTCCGCAACTTGAGGTCGTTTGCAGTGCTGCTATACCACTTGTCTAATTCTGTATTCGTTTTCACGCATAATGTCACACGAAAAGTTTATATCATATCGTTTATGTAATGATTAAATATTTTACTCCTCTTTCATCGGAGAGCTCAGGAATGACAGAACAATATTCTGTCTCCCAATGATACGACCAGTTTTCACATCGTGCAGTGAACTGATGATAGCGTAATACTTATTTTAGTATAAAACGAAAGAACACTGTTCACACCGTGCAGCGAACTGATGATAGCGTAATACTTATTTTAGCATAAAAGATAAATCAGTTTTCACACCGTGCAGTGAACTGATGATAGCGTAATTTTTATTTGAGCATAAAATGATAGAACAGTGAACTGTTGAAAGCGTAATATTTATTGTAGCATAAAACGATAGAACAGTGAACAGTGAACTGTTGATAGCGTAATACTTATTTAGCATAAAACGATAACTATGTTAGTAAATACAGTTGCACGTATCCGATTTAAGTAGAATAAGAAAAAATAAATTATAAACTTTTTAAGGTGATTTATCTCAAGCAGGTTTTCATGTGTAACCACATTAATTTATTGTGCAAAAATGAAGATGTAAGAAATATGAAAAAGTTTCAGTAAGCATTCAGTTTTGGAACGAGACGTGCAAGTTTATTAAAAGTTTTCTTTTTTAATTTTTACCTCTTATTTGTATGAATGAACTTAAAAATATGTAGAAAGAAAGGAATAAAAAACACGTGAAGAAAATTAACACTTCAGCATGTGTGAATAGCAATCCGTAAAATAACAATCTCATCGTGGTCATTCCATAGTGCCTGTCTGATTTATCGAGTTTTATTGCTAATTGCTTCATGTTTAATCAATGTTCTTTGCTAGATTTGAATCCCTGTATTGAGATGCAAACATGTTATCAAAGTACACTATAAACGCAAAACATGCGCTGTCGTGAATTTATACAATTTTGCGGCCCTGAGCACAAATTGAATAGTTTATGGGACATTACTTGTAAAGGGGGTAGCAGGTTAAACAAATACTAAACTCCAAGAATTAAAATGTTCAAAGCCATGGTTAGAAAATACGGCTGTATTTCTGTCTTTCATGCCAGCCAAGGGGCACCATTTATGACCGTCGTTATTATCATAGTCAGAGAGATTGGCTTCTTACGTACACATTTTTCCTGGGGACATTATTTTTTGTTTGGATCATACAAACGATACCTTGCATTGAGGAGGTGGTATAGTGACTGGAACACGTTTCGTTTCCCTTGTATTGTAATATTATTTTATGAGCATTTTGAAGTCCAATTTCGTTCGCAGATAATATTTGGTCTTCAATATGATATATAGATTCATGTAAATCGGTGAGCAGCATTTAGAGTGTCCTGTCCACCAGTATACAGAGGCAATTGTCTACCCCTCACCCACCACCAATGTTTGAAATAAGAAAGAGACATATTGAAACAAACCTGACTACCTGTCAAATTATTTTCTTATCAAGTTCATTTACATATAGCATTATGCATGGATATAATACATAATCTCCTTTTATATTTACCTTTCCCTATTGAAGCAAACCTGACTACCTGTCAAATTATTTTCTTATCAAGTTCATTTACATATAGGATTATGCATGGATATAATACATAATCTCCTTTATGTTTACATTCCCATCATGTTGGAATGTGTGTACGTCTGTTTAAAATGCTAATAATATTAACTGATATATATATATATATATATATATATATATATATATATATATATATATATATATCAGTTAATATTATTAGCATATATATATATATATATATATATATATATATATATTACTGGCTTCTTATTGTAACTGGCTTCTTATTGGAATATATCATGTTCCATTCCAGCCCTTCTCTATGCTCCTAAGTAACGTAGGTAGGTACCGACAATTTTCGTATCCTAATGTTTTGTCAGAGGTTGGTTACTGGTATCGTTAACTATTCTGAATTTTAATTCATATAAACACGAGGTTTATTGTGTTATTTAATGTGTAACAAATGTTCATATTTTGCAATAGATAAGGGCGACTATTGGGTTGTTAGTGTTCTTGGAAGTTCACAATATTTTGTGTCTAAATAAAATTGTCATCAACATACCAGCTTTAAACCTATAAAAACAGTATTTCTTAATAACCTGTCTTACATCAGTAGAAACAGTGTACTCTCGAAACGGATATGTTGATTACACATTTATTAGATATCACGTTGAAAAGGTGAAAAATGGTCTCAAAGGGAACGTTCTTAATGGTTCAAAGACTATTTAGAGCTCTTTTTTTCGATTGCGTTCGACACTGGAAGTGAATATGGAGGATTCATTATTGCTCTTTAATGTAAAAGGCTTCGATTAGTTTCTTATGCATGACAATGAAGATTCATCGTGTTACTTTACTTGGGTTTGAAGAATATATTAGCACGTTCAAAGCCCTCAAGGTGTTTTAAATAGATTTTTTCCACTCCTGGACAATATTTCAAGATGTAGAAAACACCATCTTATTTTAGTCAGTCGAGCCACGTGATACATTGCCTCCTATATATGATTAAATGCTTTGTATCTGTTGAAATCACAAAATTCAAGACAAGACAAGGCTTTATTTACTTCCGTTACGGCCATTCCCCCTCCCCCTTCCCCCCACACACATAAACATGTAAACACATGCAAGCACACATTTAGGAAACGATTAATCTGGAAACGCAGAAATTCATATATATTCTTGTTGTAATAATAATAACCCTGCATTTAATAGTATTATACAAATATCTAATAATATTCCAAACATTTCCCCTAAGACCCAAGTTAATAAATTGATGCTAGTTCATCTTCCGCATAATCTAATTGTTTAGTAGAATCGATAAATGCAGAACATAAGTATTTTCCTTAGTAAATTGGATGCTAAATAAGACCATAAGAAAGTCTAAATCCTGCCTGCTCTGCGATAAATACGTGATAGTTCTCCGCTCAGTCATATAATACATTTTTCATTATCCGAGCAAACATTTTACGAATGCAACTTAGTAAAGTGGTATCATTCTAATTAATAACGTCATTCAATCTACCTTTCTTATTGATTGGAATCAACATTTCCTCATACCACATCTCTGGAAAATATTCGTTTTTAAAATACAATTGAAGAAGCAAAGTAATAATTTCAATTGGAAATTTTTACCATAGATTAAAATTTCATTGATAATAGATATGGAACGCCTCTCTGGCCATGTTTTAATTGATGCAAAGCCTTTTAATTTATAACAATGAAATGTCGATATTTAATTCACTAAAAATAACTGGTAAGTAAGCTTGTATATATTTTTAATTGAAGTGTAATCTATCGTAATATGATATATAATATTGGTCCAAAGGGTTGCCCTATAGTATCGCTCAAATGTCTCCATATTAAGATTAGATATCTGAAGATTTGCATACTCTTTAAGAAATTTCAGTACAATTCTGCATGTTTGAATCTCATTGCTGAAATCAATTGTGTGTTTTTGTATCATAATCATATTTGGCTTTTTGTAAAACTAATTTATAATCTGACCTGGTCTTTGTCAAGTTATCGTTGATTCAACAATTTAGTTTTTTGTTTATGCTTCTTTGTACCATGGGCTGTTCCTTCTTTCATCATGTTTGCCATCAGCAAAATCTTTAGATCATTAGATTATTTAACCTTTTCAAAAGAAAGGATAGCATACGTAATTCAGTATATTATTTTATTCTAATGCACAAGAGCCAATATAACAATTGTCATTACATTGCAATAATCTCATATTTAACTTTTCATGAACAATATTTGAGTCTAAATATGATTTATAATCATGAAGCAAATCAGTATTCAGTGCATATTTACGTTACACACTTTCATATTCCTTCTAGACGAACAAACTACATTTGAACAGGGAATTCTAAACTGAAACATACATCGGAGTGATCCTTTAAAATATTTGGGTCGTCTATATCAAAAGACTTAACCAAATCTATTCAGCTACAACCACCGGAACCAACATAAGTGCACTTGCCAACTGTACCATAATTACGGACTCTACTGCTCATGATGCACAAGCCCGTTTGCTTATTGACAGTCTCCTATGAAACGCGCGGTGCTATATAACTATATACTACATAATTATTTAATAATACAGTGTACGTGACGGCTGGTGTCATTGGAAACATAAATGTCGTACATAGACGTTCTTTTGTTAAAATCACCATGTATAATTATGTTGTTTCTGCCATAGGACATATTTTTAGTTCTAGTAGTGAATCAAAATGTCTATCGAAAATATTGGTTGTCATTGAATGTCGACTTAATCAATCTGGTAACTCATAGAACAAACATACATACAAATTATTAAATAAAGACGACTTCACTCCATTGATTTTAACCCATATAATATCATCCTCATCTTCAAAGACTGAATTATTATTCTCTACAAGATTATTTATAATAAATATAGCTCTGCCTCCTGAATGAGGTAGTATGTGCAGTCATGTGCTGTAGAGATTTTAAATGGAGTTAAAGACTTCGCAATTTTGACTGATACTGTATTACAGAACAAGGAAGAACAACCGCGAAAAAAACTTGATGAATGCTCAGCTCTTTGTTGCGCTAAAATTGTTCCATTCAGCCTATAAATGCACGTGCTGTTTAAACAAATTTGTTGCATGCTACAGGTTCTTTTAGATTGTGCTCTTATGGTAGAGATTCTTTTCATTTGACATATGCCAGTAATGTACACTAGTGAATAAACTAATAAATAATGTCAATCAAGTAGAATCAGCGCTCTTTCAAAATCAGCTCAACACATATTATTTGTTCCTGGTGATTCTACTGTCAGCTTTGTCATTTGTTACTAGCAAAACGTACTGTATATACTCGCGTAGAAGAAGGATTCGACTGAAAACAGAACAAATCCGTATCTGCCGTAGTATAAACAGTAGAAGAAACAAGATAGACCCTGATCGTTAGGCCCATTATGAGACAGCAAATCAGGGTCAAATTTCTTTGCAGTTGGATCTGACTTACATGCTCGTGTAAGGCCTATTCCCGAGTATATATCTGGTAGGACGTACACGTTTGTGCTCTTTCCATAGGACTGTATTTTTACAACAGTAATAACTGCATAAAAAATACATGTGGGCGGAAATAACGATATCGATACGTCAAGGCTGTCAGATATAGACCTTTTCAGAATCTATCGGAAGAAGACACACATGCGGCTTTGTATTTATTACACAACCCGTGTTTTACGGTGTACATACATAAATTGAATTCAAAACAATTTAAAATTTATAAAAGTTCGAATATGTACATTGAGGAATGTCGACTCGCGGACGTCAGGGAGAACACCTAAATTGATATAGTCTGGAACTACGGAAACATGCATCGAACATGAATATAAATATATAGCCCGTTGTATATAGTACTAGGAGACACACATGTTTGGATACAGAGCATGTTTTATAGTAATATTAAAAATGTATGAACTATAAAAAGTCAATGGTACTGAAAGAGGACATACCTGTTATTGATTTTAAAGTTTTTCGCCAATCATGACTCTTTCCTTCAGTCCTAAATGAGAAAATTTCTTCTATCGCCAATAATGTGATACATTATTTTCAATACAAGATAGCAAATATGTATATTCATTTTTGTATGTGTAAGTTTGCAAATGTTATCTGCCAAGCTATTTTTCGTAAATAACTGATTAGAATATTTTGCGATTTTGTTTTCTTCGAAACTTGATTCTTAAAAATTTCCCAAGCAGAATTTTGAACGGTTAACCACTTTTATTATGTAGGAGGTATCTGCTTTAACAATACCAAAATATCTTACTGTCTTAATTTTTTTTCTTTTCTCATTAAGAACAGAATAACGGCATCGGGTAATACGAGTTAGAATTAGTGGCCTATGTTTATCAGATGAGTTTTCACTGCCTAAGAAAGGGAAAAAAGATATTACAGACCTTAAATTGCAAATTTATAAATTCGACCAACATGAACCTTGAAACTCAAGAAGATGACAGATTGGTCGGTGTTCGTGTTTGAGCATGATATTATTATATTATTGTGGGTTAAATGGCATTATTATATTATTGTAGGTAAATGGTATTATTATATTATTGAAAGAACATGTATTTTCATAGAGTTGCAGGAATATGGTATTATCATATTGTTGTAGGAACACGTCGGTTTTCGTGTTTGGGCATGGTATTATTATCGTGTTGTTGGAACACGTTGATGTTCGTGTTTGGGTATGGTATTAATATATTGGTGTAGGAACATGGTATTATAGTATTGTAGGAACAAAACTATGTTATTGTTTGAGCATGGTAGCATTATATTGTTGTAGGAACACATCGGTGTTGGTGTTTGGGCATGGTATTATTGCAATGTTGTACAAACATTGTATTATTATATTGTTGTAGGCCGTGCTTGTGCATGGTATTGTTATATTGTTGTATGAACATAGCATTAAAATATTGTTGTAGGAACAAAACCATGTTAGTGTTTGAGCATGGTAACATTATATTATGGTAGGAAAACGTCGGTGTTGGTGTTTGGACATGGTATTAGTACTATGTTGTACAACCATAGTATTATTATATTGTTGTAGGAACATACATAATTTAATGAACACACTCTAAAACGTTTAGTATCAATATTATTTTGCATTATATACATGTATTCGTGGTACTGATAACTTGATAAGCCCACTAATGGGTGCAACGAACTTCCATTCTTTAATTGCGTAAAAAATCTAAGTCGATATCATCATACAATTCGAAACAAAAGGGTGAACCTCATATATCTATCAACAAAAATGTGTTAAATCACGGTACATTTAATTTTACTGCCGGATTGGCGTTATGTTTACGCCTCTCCCAAAATATGTCATGCAGTCTGAATGTTTCTATTCATGTGAGAAAACAAAAAGATTGCACAGGACACTTAAATCTACAAGAGAAGGAAGTTCTGAAGTCCACCACGAAAATAGCTTGCCTCGGCCCATCGATCTTGTGTGAGTTCGTATACTGTTCGCTCTAAACACAGCTAAAACTCAGAAAAAATTCGAATACATTTGTGACTCAATTTTCTAATTTGTTTTCTAAGTGCTGTTTATGTAACATTTGAAGAAAGAATACCCCATCCTTCAAAAACGATAAATTGCATTGTACCTATTGTATCTAATGTTTTCTTATTCAGTTTTGAAACTAATTCATGAAAAAAGCCGTTACATACATTAAATTATATTATATGCTATGTTTGCTGTAATAATTAGCCATAAAGGAACAGTTGCACTTTCGATAAAAAAGTACACCTCAAAAATGGCTTACAGAAATGACAGAAAAACTGAGAAAGGGTAATGTGACCTTTATATACCATTAGCTATAAAGCTAAGAACAAACGACATGAAAAAGAACAGCTACCCCACAGATAAATAAGCAAAATGCAAACTCTAAAGATTTAGGTTGCTATGACCAAAATGTTGTATTTGTCAACCTCTGAAGTATCAATTTTTCCATATAAAGCAATTCTACGACTGTAGGAACAAATACAAAATTAAACATCTTAAGGGGGTTTGCTATTCATTTTAATTGACTTGATGTCGCTTTAATCATTTACATTCATACATATACATGTACTAACATTTCCGATTAAGTTGGAGTGGTGTGATCAAGAAGGAAGCACCTTTGGGTTTTAAGTTTATTTGGGGCATAAATGTCACTGTGCTAAATATGACATATATTTCATTCTTAGTTTTATCGTCTACTACCTGAATATATATTACAATAGATACAACATTTTCAATAGTCTGTTCTTGGTTCGGAATAATTATCCGTGAGACATGTTTGCAATATGATACAGCTGTTCAAATAGGGTTCAAATAGGGACTATCCAGTTATTGTCAAGTATTTGTCCTTGGTTGTTTAATTTTAAGTATGTTTGAATCATTGTAAGAAAGTTTCCATCATGGTACCACTAATCATAAGTATATCCATATTACAGGGAGAAAACGAATATCTAGCTGTCTTATAATTTCAAAGGTTTTCCTTGTAAACTCTAATTTATGTAAAATGTTAATGCTCATGTAATGTCAAGTAAAGGAATATTTATTTGAATTCGATGCATATGGTTAAAACATATCAAGCACAAGTTTTGTTGAGCTGTTGTTACGGACTATTTAAAACAATTTATAGTTTAAATCAATTTCAGGATTATTCTTTTAAACAGACAAATTACAAATAATTTTAAAAGCCGTTTGCAAAAATGGCATGGAAATAGTTCAATCCTTGGTGTGCTATTGAAAAGTACGGACATCCGTTAATCGAAAGGCAGGTCACTTACCGATCAGCGCAAATTTTAAGTAGCAGCGACATTGTGGCGTTTTTGAAGTCTCAAGTGAGATCGTGATAATAAATCGAATCAAAATGTTCCACCTTATGTATTCTAACCTGTCTACACCATAGACGCAACAATATAACTGGCCAAAATTAAAATCACCTTTAGTGTTTGAACAAAGTCGCAACATTTTACCTCCGCAAAATACCCGCTATAAAGTGTGTAATATTACATTGGTATGCCATAAAATAAATATAAAATACAAAGCACAGAGAATCTCAGTTATTGTATTAAGCATTTCTCGAATAGGGGCAGTTACATAAAAGGTAAATAGAACATTGTTTCCTCAGTTAAAATTGAAAACTGTTTTGGAAATTGTGAAATGCACAGCAATTACAACAAAAACGTCACGGTAATGGGTGTTTAGTCTTTAGTTGTATTACCACTTATAATTTGTATAATATAATAGTCAAACAGGAAGTTGAACATAAAATTAAGGTTATTACAATTATTATTGTCATATGGCCACTAATGAAAACAAGCTGGATTGAGATGATAAGATCTCGAGATTTTTGAATAAAATATCTCCACATTATCTCATATTTTGTGCAATTACCCACCAATCTCTGTGCCTTTAAAAATGGTCTGCTTTGAACCTTCTTGAACTGAATTGTTTGTTTTTACGACTCATGTGATCTTTTGTTTTATCACAAGGCACATTCATTATCTTCTAAGTGAACTCAAAATAGCAAAAAACGGAAACTTTGTACTGTTCCACCTTTGCTCAGCAAAGCGCACCAGGCCCTATATAATGAAATAGCCAGCAGTGATTAGGAACAAAACAAAACACGTTCAACTGAAAGAGTAAAAGTGGTCTTAGCCTCGTATGTACCTCTCTCTCTCTCTCTCTCTCTCTCTCTCTCTCTCTCTCTCTCTCTCTCGGTAAGATTATGCATTGCGAATAGTGCAACACATAACTCAGGCAATAGGTTCTTTATGTAATATTTAGGAATTAATTAAATGATAATTACTACGTGGAGAGAAATTGTAACTGGCATACATTCTATTTGAAGGTTTCTGGCTATTTCATACAGGACGTTTGTATTCCCGAAGGAATAAGCAAAGTCTTGAATATAAAAACAGGATTCTTCTTAACCGCTGCTTGCATCAACATATTGTAATAGTTTAAATTTTTCTCGATGCAAATGTATTACACAAATTGTAACTTGCGTAGGAATTTCCTTGCAATACATGTCCGATTTATATTGTTGTGTTTCGTCTAAAGATGCAGGATGCACCCTATAAGATGCGAAGAAATTGTATTTCCTATATTTGTATAAGTTGAATGCATATTTTATGAGAAAATATCCAGAAAACATTCTCTGATTATAATATTCCATTAATGTTAAAATGCGTCTCATATTCTGCTCAATGTTTAGATATGGAATTGCTTTTTATTTCAATTTTAAAGAAACATGGAAACATATAACTGTGTTTTATAATTAAAAAATTTCAAAATGTATCCGGAAGATAACGTTTTCTTATACAAGTTATGTTCTTAATATGTGTTAGTTGGTAATATGTGTGAGTGGTGACATTTCTTCCATAAAATATCTAAGATATTTTAAATATATTAGGCTTACTAAGTGATCGATGTCTAAAGGAATAAAAACCAGTAGCTAGTATATATAATTCTTCAATCTTTATATTTGAATACATATCTACAAATTGTTGTTGTTTTCCTGAAATATCCACTAAGTATGTTAAGACATACAATACAGGCGACAGTTCCTTAAGTATCTTAGAATGCCTATTTTTTCCATGTGAGTTGACCATATACATAGATAGATCTGAGACATTCAATGAAAATGTCATAACATCGTTTTACAAATGTTTACTTTACAGCTGTACGGCTCTTTGTTTCAAATGGAGATTCAAATATCGGATATATTTCTAGGAACAATATTATTGTCTCTGATCTGTACGGCAGAAAATGCATTTGTATGTAAAGACTTGACACCACCAATGCTGCAGGAACTACAGCAGAATTTAGAGAAGGATTCCACAGTGCATGAAAGTTTTAATATGATAAGTCCAGATATGGACATCTCCTCTCTTTTGTCCGAGCTGATTATAAAAGATGTGAGACGCACAATTATGTACGGAAGCCGCCAGTGTAGCACCGATGCCATGCATGATTTACCCGGAAATCATCATCTAAGAAACACCTCATGTCCTTTTCATCTAGTCATAAATAGAGATCATAATCGAGTACCTGCAATTCTCATGGAAGCCAAGTGCAATTGTAACAGCGAGGAGACGTGTATTGGTGGAGACAGCAACTCAAGATGCGCACCCATTAAATACTTCGTCCGAGCGCTGAGAAAGACTGCACTGTGTGGTATTGATGGATATTATGAGTATACACATACTCCGGAACCGATCACTGTTGGATGTACGTGTACGCAGGAACACTGGACACATGTTGGAAACTTAAAAATGTCATAAAATTGAGAACTGTTGGAGAGAAAGAGATACCACTATGTGAAGTGGTTACGTAAGACAGACACTTTGAACATTAATTAAACACATATTTTGCCTTATATATGTGATAGTTTTTGTGTTACACAATTATAATGAAGACAGTGCAATATCAGGATCGTATACACCAGATAGCTAGTCAGACGATTCTTATGGCTTCAAGTCTCAGACATAGACATGAGATAACGTTTAGTAAACTAATTTTATATTGTTACATTTTTAGGAATTCTTCGACATCATCATATATTACAAAATGTTTCTTTAAAGACTTGTTTGTTAAAGATCTTTACATTATAGTAGAAGAAAAATAACAAATGCAAAATATCAAACATTTATTTTCGTAAACACGTATGAAAATGTAACTAGTCAGAATTTTACCTCACAAGGTAAGGTGTCAATTTTTTTTGAAAGAAAAGAAGTTTAAGCAAATTAAGGCACGAGGCAATGTAAACAATTTATTTTCACTATTTAAGGAGAACATTAACATTTCAGGATTTTAAATTTTGGATTACTTCTGTCAATATTTATCCCATTTCTGCTCTCAAAGTTGTTTAGCCCCTATACATTTACTTTATGAATGCTTATCACACATTATAATTAAAAAAACTATCGTGCTGACTTGTTTTTCTCAGCATTTGAATGGCATGTTTATAGATTAGTGAGATGTTTGTTTATTTCGTTTAGTCATTATGATACTCATCAGCATTTGAATGGCATGTACATAGATTAGTTAGATGTTGTTTTTTTATATTTCGTTTACTCATTATGACACCCATCCGAATTTGAATATCATGTATATAGATTAGTGAGATATTTTTATATATATTTCTTTTACTCATTATGACACTCATTAGCAATTATCTTAAAAAATCAATTCTGAGGTATTTATTACGCAACATAGGCTCCTTGTCTCTCTTTCCTTACAATTTGTTTCAGTATTGTTCAATTCTGAAATGTATGTGTCTCTTGTATTTCTTCTCTCCTTACTGTGAACAACTGATTAACATATTGGTGCAGCACAAGCTCCGAAAAAAAAAATTAGTTTGTTTAAATTTCTTGTTTGTTTTTTTTTATACTCATTTTCTTTATTTTTGTTAAGTGCTCAAACACGTTTACTATAATAAATATTGTTATTAATATGTTCTGTTTCTTTTGTTTATTCGTTCCATGTAAGAACAACATATACAGTAAAAATCACTGTTATATTCTCCTTGAACGTCCATGAATAAAGAAAATTAAACTTGCATAAAACAAATTTAGAGAAATCATATGCCATATGATTGCCGACAAACACCAGATATATATTCTCATATAAATGTTACTTTGCATAACCAAAGTTTTCCATTTGTAAAACTTTTTTTGTGTTCTTTTTCAAAAGACTAAATTTCTCAATAATTTTTATTTCTCTTCAAAATTGTGATCAGTGAACAAAGATCGGTTTTAAAACATAAGAATGTGGTATTTCATAATATTGCTATAATCTTTCTTCCAAAATAGCTTCTTTCTGTCATTCGTCTTGTCACTCCTCTCTCTGTTTTATCTCTTGTTTTCTTTATTAACTCTTTCTTCTATTTTCTTTTCTTCCCTTTCTTGTCGGCGTTGTTATCTTCAAGCAGCATGCTCAATTTCGATGAAAGAAAATATATCAGCGTTTCTCTATAAATATATCAATATATAATCTCGCTAAAATGTGTTTCATGTATCAACCTGATAGGATGGCTTTACAAAACTACCACACGTGTTAAAGAGCACTAAAATATCTGTTATGTTTCTGACTTTCGGTACCAAAGGGAATACATGATTTATAATGGATAGAGAGAGATATATCTTAAGAAAATTCTTATCTTTCAGGAAGTATATAATCGCAGGAAATGTTGGCGTGCATTGAATTTACTTATACAATTCTCTATCTATTGTATTATAAAGGGTATCTATACATGTATATATCAAGAGGTAACATAAAAGATTTCGGTGTTAGTCTATCTGTAATATTTATAAACTTTGCATGTTTTATTGGTAAATGAATATTTATGCACGTTATATTCTTCATTTTAATTTAACATGTTGCTTAGGCTTTAATTACTTTTTTGCCACGTACCATGCTCTACAGATGCTCGTAATTTTATTTTTGGCAGTAATGTCCATTTATATTTTATTAGGGTCATTGCGACATATTATAAAAACCGTTCGCCACACTGTTGAAGAAAGTCTGACAAGGTTACATGCATCATCATCGATGAACGCAAAGTCATTATCCTGATAGATAAAATCTGATGCATGTGTTCATTTGGCATGTAATTTATAGAACTATTTTAATAAAACAATATGTTATTTAACTGGTTCATACATTTACATAAATGTACAGTAGTTACAATTCCTTCGTGTATACCAGATTCATATTTCAGATATCCCTGTTATGAATTAACTTTCGAGTGTATCCTTAGCTTCTTAAATGAAAGCAATAGTAAAATTGCATTGATACCATTGTTGACACTGGTTATGTGAATTCAAAAATATAGTACATAAGACGAAATAATTTGTTATATTGAAATAGATTTAGTTGAGTACCATTATACCTCTGATGAATATTGAAATGTATCTTTCAAGGTATATGCATTATTAAATATCATTTTATTATTATTATTATTATTATTATTATTCCCGCAAATCACAAACTTTATTGTCATTTCGTTTTTTAAAATATTTGCCATTTAGGTCAAACTTTCTCCTGGTTGTGAAATAGGGCTTAGGCTTATTTGTTGAAAATATATGTGATACCATTATAAATGAAACTTTCCACATGTAGTTACACTGTACATATATGTACTACCATTATAAATGAAACTTTCCAGATGCAGTTACACTGTACATATATGTACTACCATTATAAATAAAACTTTCCATATGTAGTTACAATGTACATATATGTAACACCATTATAAATGACACTTTCCACATGTAGTTACACTGTACATATATGTAATACCATTATAAATGAAACTTTCCGTATGTAGTTACACTGTACATATATGTAATACCATTATAAATGACACTTTCCACATGTAGTTACACTGTACATATATGTAATACCATTATAAATGACACTTTCCACATGTAGTTACACTGTACATATATGTAATACCATTATAAATGAAACTTTCCACATGCAGTTACACTGTACATATATGTAATACCATTATAAATGACACTTTCCACATGCAGTTACATTGTACATATATGTAATAGCATTATAAATGACACTTTCCACATGCAGTTACACTGTACATATATGTAATACCATTATAAATGAAACTTTCCACATTCAGTTACACTGTACATATATGTAATAGCATATAAATGACACTTTCCATATGTAGTTACACATATCTGTAATAGTATTATAAATGACATTTTCCATCTGTAGGTACACTGTACATATCTACTAATCATCATTGTACAAATATAAAGCTACATTATTGGCAATCCCATACTCTGTGAACTTGAATGGATTCACTCTTTTCTCATGAGTCTTGCATAATTGATAGGAAGTTAAATAATTGGTACCAAAAATTAATCAATCAATTGCTCAACTAATCAATCACTCACAAAGCTTGCCCGTATGTAAATTTAAAAAATATTGTTGCAATGCTTGATTGAATACCTTTTATTTAATATAGAATAATGATTATGATTTCACATTAATTTTATATAGAATGATGATTAATTTAATATAGAATAATGATTATGATGTTACATTAATTTAATACAGAATAATGATTATGATGTTACATATTTACACATATACCAAAGACACATACTCGCCACTGATAATTTTTCTAACAAAAGTAGACGTAATACACAAGTACCTTCATGGGCAGTAATCTGGATCGATTCGATTCTAGATTACAACTTGATGTTTCATGTGGGAACAAAACTTTAAGTCTTTAGGTCTTTTTTTGGACTTAAAACAAGGCTACATATCCAGTCGAGGATTTGTGCATGTCCATGTAAAATGGCTCAGGTACAATAAACAAGAACATTTCTGAAATAAGGAAGTTGATTTAATCAAGTATCCGTTTTATGTATTTTGTCTAGGCGGGCGGTCAAACTAAAGCAACTCAGGATATATTAGCCGTTTTTGAATGACAAAATGTTAATATATAAACTGGCAGAAAAAGCACACAGCGATATAGACTTCAAATAATAATTCCGTAAAGCTGAAACATGTTTTCTTTTATCTTACATCAAAGGCTTTAAAATCAGAAATATTATACGTGTAGCATCTATTACCGAAGAGACATTCTTTATAGTTTGGATATGAGTTTCTATCCTATGATATATACATTTGTTTTATATGAGTCCAAGGCCGTTGGGGCATAGAATAATCAGGCGCTCAAGTTCAAGATTAATAGAGATTCACTAAACTGTGTGTGTATATATATATATATATATATATATATATATATATATATATATATATATATATATATGGGGGGTTGGGTTCTATATATAGAATTTGAAGAGTAATTGTTACATTTTATAAAATGTTTTTTCATATGACACCAGACTTTAAACAAAATTGTTTCACAAACGGATGCTCACTGTTGGAGCCAGGGATAATTATTAAGAAACAGTTAAAATTCTGAGGTACCTTGCAGTCGTTTACATCTAACAAAGAAGTCCCTTTTACATTGAAATACTAAATCAGGCAACGATCTACTCACAATATAAGAAACTTTTAAGATATGACCTGTCATCCAAAACAATTAAATAAAAACAAGCAAGTGCCATCCAACTACTCCCTAGATAACGGAAAAATGTCGTATCGTACATGCTAAACCTGCAGAATAAAGAATCAGTGCTAAAGGTGGATTTAGATTTGAACCAAATGAAACAAAATATCACAATTTCTTTGAATTTTAACACAATTACAAAAATCATTGCATCTTCCTGATGAATAACCTACTCAAACTTCCAGTATCGTGTTCTGCTCTTAGAAACTGAGTAATTGTATAATTCTGCTTAAAGTCCTCATTTTGCTTAATATATTTTAGGTCTTTGCTTTTTGACTGCTTTTACATTTTGAAACTTTACGTAAATACATATTTTAAAAAATTAGCAATCAATAATATATACACTAAATTGGGACTCAGTGTTATTATCCCATCTCTCATATATATGACTCTGTCAGTCAGTCTGTCGCTACCTCTATATTTAGGTCTCCTTAAGATTTTGAATTGTCTTTATTTTCTTGAACAGGTATCTCTAGCTCAATTTGTGATCAGTCGTGGATAGAAGACAGAACGTTAGGACATTGCTGCCAGATTAATGTAGATCTGGTAACGAGGATTGATGCACAAAATCAATGCTGCCTTGCTGTTGGTACACTGGCATGCATTAAATGGTCTGAAAGGCAAACGTTCCTGTCGGGTAAAAGTTTAAACGTGACAACGATTGAATGAAAATGACCTCATAACTCAAAGTGAAATTACTTGATGCTCGCAGGTCCGTTGATGATATGATACCGGTTTAATTCAAGGATACTTTAAGATAACGTTCATAAATTGGGATGATGCGATTCTTTGTGAATATACACATTTAGATAAAACTATCAATCAAATAATCATAATTATTTCATTTGCCCTACGTGTAACAACCAGTGATATTGAGTAACAAAAAAGAAAATCAAACAAATGTTAATTTTATCACGTTAATGATCTTCTAGGGTTAAAGGTTTTAAAGTGTTTTACCGTCAAACATCCATTAAAATTGTATCACGTAAGTCTTGTTCGGATTCTCAGTCAGACCTACTTCGTGTTAAATGATGTCTGAAAGCACAATACAATTGTTTAGCTATGCATTATGACAACACTATTTACGAGATTTGGTATCCTGTAAGAATTGGTTTTCTTTGTAGATAAAAAAATAATAAAACTATCTTTTGGCCCGAAAATCTTTTTTCTTTTGTAATTTTGTTCGGTTATGCATATTATCAGATTAATCTTTCTGGTTTTGTAAATCATACTATTCACAAATTTAAGAGACCTTCAACTTTATAGGAAGTCTAATCTGCTAGGCTGTAAACTACCAGAATAAAATAAATAATCAACTTAACAAAGTTATCCACATTTGTCTGTGCATAAATGGATATATACAAAATATGTCACATAATCATGCAAGTTTACGAACTTGTACATGGACAGTTTCAACGCAGAGGCAGACTAGCATATTTCCTTCTTATGAAGCATTTCAACACTAAAGGTGTAATAATACCTTCCAGAGACGAAAAACAAAACACTGACAGACACTCTTTATGCTAGAGTAGTTATCCAACACTTTGAACAAACGTTAATCATAGACATTTCTTGTACGATTTTCTATTATTTCTCGCAACGATTTACTTACGTCTTTATTACTATATTTGGTTTCCTAAAATTCAGAGAGAGAGCGAGAGAGAGAGAGAGAGCTGTTTCCATTTCACAAGCAATAAGTCATAACCAAAAAATGTAACAAATGTTTGAACATCACCTAGACCTAAAGAATTGAATCTTTGAAGAACAATGTTTCCGTAACGAACTTTTCAGGTGAGTCTAACAATAGTGGTAGCAATGTACAGTGTCTTGAATTGCTGGTGGCAATTGCACAGTGGAACGACAGGGAATAAGGCAGTTTTGTGTTAGGATACATGTGTAAGTACTTTTATGTATGGTATATATCTTTGCATGTGCGTCGTTTAGGATTTTAGCAGAATAACAGCAGGAATAATTAATATGACAAGCCCTCCAAAAATTGTTACGGATGAACTTGGATGACTCAAAAACATTTGTAGATAACTCAGCGAGTATTTGGCAGAAACATGGTATGGGACACAATCGATTTGGTGTTTAAAACACATGACCACAAGTAGGTTATTTAGTTCCGAGGCAAGTGAAGTAAATAGCCCTGCCAAAGGACACAGCACAGTAACTGATCCGACCGTAGGATTCGAACCCGGCCCCTTGCGGTACCGAGATCGGTGTGCTAAACGTAACGCAGCGCAGCTCCTGTCTCCATTAGGTTCCTTTTATGACATACTGGATGGCGCATCGAGTCTAGTCTATATCACTGAGTCCTAAGGGGGAGAAGCAAATAACTATAATGTTTAATACTGATTTACAAACGGGAACAAGAAACCAGACTAGCATTACATCTGGCAATTGCAGTCCTTCATTCACGACTAAACTCCCGTTTAAACAAATTCCTCTGCAAAAATAATGTTAGTAATCAGATATCAATATTCAACGACCACGAAGGATAACATATTCCCTCAAAGTTGGTTATATTTACTTTGACTCACTGTTGATATTTCTGGTACAATCGTACGATACGCTGCATTTATAAAAGGATGCAGTCTACAATTGTGTCAGGAATGATCAAACAGGTTTTAAAGAAGGTCAATATTAACTAGATAAATGTGTTTGGCTGTGTGGTTGTCCTCACAATATGTTGAAAATGTACGAAAACAGTCTGATGGTGATCTGAGAAATTTTGAAACAAATTCGTAGGACTGAATTCATTCCCACCTGCTTCGTATTTGGTATTTCTTGCAGCAAACAGATTGCAATAATCTTTCAATAATTCCTTTATATTAAAGGCTTGATAATCCAAAAAATCTATTGCCCTTTCTTTTCTTCATGTAAGAAAGGAAATACAATTACTAATGAGCATATTACAAAGGCTAATTTGTTTAATATGTATCATTTTTTGGAACAAAAATATTATAGAATTATGATTTATTTTAGCTATATGTGATGCCATTATGCCATGTCATTTTAGACGCAAAAGTTGTCAAACATTTTCGAAATGTGACTGACTGTCCGCCTGAGTTTACTGGTTCAGATTGTAAAGAGGGTATTACAATCCAAATATAAAGCAAACAAAGAACCATTAAATTTAGGTAATGACAGACACCACTCGTCGGTGGGAATCATATATCTTTTGCTTGCTAACAGCTAGAAAAGCATGCCGATGAATATGTTCCGCTACATTTCAACACTATATCCCTTACATCACTGTTGGAGGTGATACTGCCGATTGGAATATTTAATAGGTTGAATCCATGATACCGACAAATATAAAAAAGCTGAACGAATGTATTGTTTCCTTCTGTTTCCTCTTCGATGCCAAATGATAATTTAAATAAATAAGAGACTAACTAATATAATTGTGGCAATGAATACATTATTTTTCGAGCAATGTATAAATATTTGTTTTCTTCTTTGCACCTTGTGTTGCTTGAAAAGATTTCATATTAAAGAAAATTGGTAAAATTGACCATAGAAAGAGGAAAATGTTATTTTCCCTTTAAAACAATTATGTATAAGTTACATATTCCTGAGAAGAAATGATTATTTATAAATCTTATCGAATATAGCGAGACAAAATGGTCTGCATATTCCTTGAATGTTACCATGACAGAGTTGAAGATCAAATGTGTCCCAAACTGAGTCCTACTTATGAATATTTGGAAGGCATATCAGTTAAACTTTGCAATGAGTGATGACATTTGTCTGCAGGTTTAAAGAGCATTTAAGGATCAGTGACCAAAGTATGTCCAAGCGATTGTATAACAATAAAGAACTTATAAAAATGACGGGTAACCTAAACAATGTCTGCACTTTGTCTACGTCTGATGCCCTTAACAACATTCTGTTGGACATACAGTTAGATCTTTGCAAAGGTAAGATAATCGTTTGTTAGGTCTGCGACGCGCACTTAGGTTTGTGATACTATAATGACACTAACTGTAACTACTCCATTTAACCCCTAGAATAAAAGAAGCAAATGAGGGTACAAATGTAATAAAAAATACGCTTTGTTCATATTACCATTTTAACATTCTGTTGCCTCATGATCGAAACACAACAAGATTTTATATGATTATGGAACCAATAACTTCAAGAATATAATGAGTAGAAAATTGTAGAACAAAAGCTATGAAGAAGCATTCTTCCAATGGT
Source organism: Margaritifera margaritifera (assembly GCA_029931535.1). Taxonomy (NCBI): domain Eukaryota; kingdom Metazoa; phylum Mollusca; class Bivalvia; order Unionida; family Margaritiferidae; genus Margaritifera; species Margaritifera margaritifera. The sequence goes on along the minus strand of JAQPZY010000985.1, from coordinate 737,013 downwards.
GTGCTATTTTGTCCCCTGTCGCATACATTTTATAAAAATCTGAATAACAAACCAAACGTTGTAACACTTCATTGTTCGGGTCCTTATGATATTGATTGATTCTAACGCTTTTCTATATAAGACTTTCTTCTTCTTAATACATACAACAAAATACAGAGAAATAAATGTAAAAATATTAAAATGTACATGTTCATCAATAATAAAGGTACAATTAGATCTCTTTATTTCACGGTGAGGAGAATAATTTCACATACTTGCTGTATGCCACGGAACATGTTTTGTTCATATCTAAACACACACGAGTTTGCATCTTTGTCACCTTTTAAGCTTTCCATCCATAACTACATCTATATACATTTCTATTCATATTTTATGTAAGCAAGTTACCTTGACCTACTCAATACATGATTGAAAGAGAACAATGGATATTTTTGTTTTCTTACTGCTTTCCGACCAGGTCACTGATTTGCTTTACCTCTTAGATGCATGCAGTTCCATCTCTGTCTCGCAGTTTCAATGAGTGTTTGACACCTTACAAAGCATACAAGTATTCGCCACTATCGAGATGAATATGGTCAGGATCAGTCTCGTGCATCATGCTTCAGAACCTAAACTGGTTTTTGATATTAAGACCTGCATATCTGCTACGGAAATCCATCAAGAAATCAAAACACTTTACCAGGATTCCGCATCAATTTCTAATCTGCCTAAGGCTCTTCAATGTGTGGAATAAAATGAATTTATAATCTAAAGCGGAGCAAGAAGCATTCCGAGACAGGTGGTTGTTTTGCTGACCAATGGAAAGGAAATTGACACAAGTGCCATGGGGCAAGTAAACCTTGAGAAGAGAAGTTGAAGTCTCACATTGCCATAGGGCCAGAGGCAAGCTAACCTACGTTGCCTCAAATAATTACATTATCTTCCATTTAGGCAAAAAGCAATTTACAGACGTCTCAGTACTGAGTGCGTTGAAAAGCATATTTGAATACAATACACGCAACATATAGATAGAAGAAAAGCGGGATTGTATTACTTCTATGTAAGCGCACTATTTTGTTTTCTTTCTCATTTTAGTTTAATTAAAAACTTTATATTTCGCGTATGTTCACCATTGACAATGCAACATATGTGCGTGTACGCAGATAATGAATTGTATTGAACTTGATTCAGTTATTACAGTTTTCTCGCCATTATTATGCTTGGATTTCGTTTTCTTTCCAAAGATTCACACGCCAAGATAAAGTATCAGTGTCTTGTAAGCTTCACTTTTCTGTCTAATTTGCATGCATAGGAAGCACAGGCATAGCAACTTCAGTTCTTTTAAAGCAAATGCAGCCAAAGATTGCTGCACGCTTGACCATTACACTTACAAATCTTGTACAGAAGCTTTGTTTTTGAAATAAAGTGTTTGCGTTTAGCAGTACGATTCCTAAATGAAACGTATTCTTATTTTAGTATCCCAATGGTGCTAACCTATTAATTCCACACATCGCTTGTTCTATCGGTATGTGGTTCATATAAAAAGATTTTTTTACATTTGTTTTATTTATATGCACAAAGATGTACGTGCATACATCCAAGTAACAACATAGAAAATTAGCCTAATAAATAATTTTTAAAATTCAGAAAAACGATCCTTTCAAGGCTTCTCCCAGGAATTGTATTATCGGTTTACCCCGACACGACAATACGTAAAGTATCGCACACAAAAATTCCTAAAGTTCCGTACCCTCTTGTAACGGGTAATGTCTGAAAAGACTGTTCAGTTTGATCGTTGAATTACTTTCCCTGTAACACACGGTGCAAATATGGAGGTAAAGAAGATACCTAATTCTAGAATTGAATGACGTTTTTATTCATTATTTAGAATAAGATGATACAGAAACGATTTAAATAAAAAGGACACATGCAAACTGAAGCAAACACATACATAACAAGCGAAGAATTATGACCTTAAGTATAGTATTGACAGATGCAGGATTGTTTGTATTTTTATGTGTATGTAAATTACTTACACAATCAGTAATTGAAACATGGAAAATACCTTAAAAAAATCCTAGATAGTTTTTTGCACTTCGTTTTACAAGCAAAAAGAGCTACAATATGTGATTCTTTGTCTAATCGGATGAACCTATCAAAATATGTATACATGTCTGATCATTTGTAAAGGAATGTTTAACTGAACTGCTTTTACCTGTGAAAAATATTTCTCAACTATAAAATACTTACTACAAGTGTGATATAGAACTTCAAAACTTAAGGATTATTTCAAAACGTTTGACCTCTAGATAAAATGTTTTGCTATAACAGTCACAAAGTATCAAATTAGGGCAGTACGCTGATGATGCTTTTCTGTTATTAGATGGTTCTCATTTGTCCTTGAAGACAACCATGCAGATTTTAAATGACTTTGCCTTGGTATCAGGTCTGTACTGCAATGTTTTGAAATCGAAAGCTATTTGGATTGGAAATAAAAAAAATTCTAATGAAAAATTATGTCCAGAAAATGATATTAACTGGTCAATGTCAAATTTTAGATTACTGGTAGTATATTTCTCTTTGAACTTGGAGGATATGGTAGAGCTTAATTATTTGACGAAGTCAAAGGAAGTAAAGAAACTGCTTGACTGGTGGAGCAGAAGAAATTTATCCCTTATTGGAAAAATTACTTTGATAAAGTCCTTGATTTTGCCTAAATTCATTCATCTTTTTGCAGCTTTGCCAAGTCCTCCACCCCATATAGAAAAGGAACTAAATACATTATTTTTCCAGTTTATTTGGGGCGGTAAAACTGAGAGGGTTAAAAGAGAAATTCTTATAGCTTCTTTTAAGGAAGGGGGATTAAATATGATTCACTTGCACACATTTGTGTGTTATATAAAACTTTCCTGGATTAGGCGTCTTTTACTAAACGAAGATGGTTTATGGCAAAAACTGGTTTCTGAACAAATGTTTGGAAAATTTGGAGGTACGCTGTTATTTAACTTAGGAAAAATTAAATTAAAAGAAATATCTAAATCAATTAAAAATATTTTTGGCGTGATGTTATTTATGCTTTATCACAATGGAAAAATGAACCATTTACTGTCCATGAATACTTGTCTCAAGATATTGTTAATTTAGTGACTGTAGATCATTTTAAATCATACACAAGGTGGAGAACAAACGGTATGGTACTTATTCGACATCTTTTTGATGCACAAGGATCTCTATTAAGTTTTGATGAAATACAAATAAACACAAACTAATAATTTCATACAGTAATTTGCTCTTATCTCAAAGATCTCGGTGCTGTGGAAAAAGAAAATTAAAAGGTTTTTTGAAAGTGGAAATAGTTTTCATGTAGTTTTGGACAAAACATCACTCCTTAGGGTAAGAGCAAAGAATAAATTTATCTATAAAGACCTGATAAGAACCAAGATAAAAAAACCTAATGGTAAACATGCAACTTGGTCCAGGCAGCTAGAGTGTTCAATTGGTGCAAATGAATGGACCAACTCTTTTGCTTTGGCTAAACTTTGTACAAAAGACACAAAACTGATTAGCTTTAATTTTCGATTTCTCCATGGAAATATTGCCACAAACCAGTTTCTAAAAAAGATTAATTTAAGTGATAATGATAAATGTACCTTTTGTAATGAGGGAATAGAACAAATTGATCACTAATTTTATGAGTGTTCAGTTACTGAACACTTTTGGAAACTTTTGGTGGAATGGATCCAAACGTATGACCAAAATGTTTAGAATTACACGAAATGACGTCTTTATAGGAAATAACAACTTTGATGATCTTATTAACTTCCTAATTTTGCTTGCAACATATGTTATAAACAGATCACGTTGTGCATCAAAAATCCCAAATCTCATCTATTATAAAAATTGTTTTATCATATAAAACGCTGGAAAAATATTTCGCCAAAGTGAATAACAGAAGTGACGAGTTTAAGAAAAAGTGGACCCTATTGTCAACTTTTGGTACATTAATTTTTTTTAAGGCAATTTAAAACATCTTGGGGTTTGTATGCGAGTGTGACTTTGTGTACAATAATTGTGAATATAAGTGTCTGTGTGTGCATGTGTGTGTGTGTTGTGTAGGGAACACATGTAAAGATCAGGACGCAAAATAATTTAAGATAATGCCCCATACACCAGGTCAGGTGGTGATGTAGGGGAATATGTAAAATCCTGACACCTTGCGTTCAAAAAAACCCCCCCAAAAAAACCAGTCACAAAGTAAATAACATTTTTGCCATCAGTTCCGAATATTATAGTTTTGTCAATTTCTTATTAATATTAAAATTATCCTTCAACCACTGTTCTAACTTAATGCGTAAATAATTGTCTTTTCTACATTCAAAACATTAATATACCATGGCTCATTTTTAAGTCTAAAAAAATACATAATTATTATCTAGTATTCTAGCTTTGTGTAAAAATTAATTTATACACACCATCTGATGCAATATTTCAAATCGAAAATCCCTTCATTTATATCGTCAATCGTTTCATATCGTTGCAAGTACAGCAACAAAATTAATCGTTTTATCTAAGTGTTTAATATCAAACTCTTGTCCATTTCTCATGTAGGCTGATGTTGTTGCTTTCTTCCTTTTTTATTTCTTGATAATAATAATAATAATAATAATAATAATAATAATAATAATAATAATAATAATAATAACATAAAAGTTTGCGTCCTTCGTTATTCATCAAAATATATGATAATTTAGACGTCAAAACGTACTCGAAAGTGTTTTATTTATTCTTGAATTTTCAATTCCAATTCAATCTTTCCAATTTTGAGGAATTTTCATTATCACTGGCATCTAAAAATTTTCATCTCAAGTCATATATGTGTTGTAATTCTTCATACAAATAGAAGAAACTATCATAGGCAACTATAGCAATAATATTATGGATGTCTTCCCAATCTTTTATATAAAACTGTTGTGACCCTAGCATATTTGAATTATGACATATTGGAAAAAAGTGCTATCATTTTTTTTCAATTGTATCAATTTTCATGTTCTTAGAAAATTCTTGCCATGTTGGTAAGATTTGTTTAAGCAAACTGTGATTATTACGAGATCCAAAAGTCAATATTTTCTTAAAATCGATACGCGATAAAGACATCCATTTGGTTTTTGTATTTAATGGTTGTTCAAAACTATATCTTCAATGATTTTATAAAATCTTTATTTTTGACACTCTTCAGAGTTCCATGCTTATGATCTTGATAAATCACCTATCATTTAATACAAATATGTCCTGAATTCGAAATGAATCTATTTTTTATTTTAAACAAGACAACACTTTTTCAAGTTTCGGTGAAAAATTGTAATCGATCATGAAAAGATTTAAATAGTGTATCAATTTAGCTAAAGCTATGGACTTAATTATGGCAATTTTCCACGCAGCGTGCTTCTTCTCCTTTTCTACCATTAAGATTTGATTATATCTTCTTCATTATCTCAGGAGAATTTAAATCCCAATTATCACATACTAGACTTAAAAACATTACCACTAAACTTTAAAATTGACTAACTTCATGAGTTAAAGAACAATTGCCTAGAGTTTAATATTTAAAGTTCCAATCATGGCCTTTTTATGTGTGTTTATTAAAACATTAGTAATATGATATAAGTACATGTGATCGATAAATTGTGCTCATGACATCGCGGGAAAAATTACTGAGCTTGTTTCGATAAGTATCTAAGTAATTTAGAAACCTGCCACTAAACTTTTTGTAGTTACTTTTCTATTTCCTAACAAGCCATCAATCTTTCATTCGAACATGTTTGTTCCCAACTGAATTAATTGATATTATGCCGTAAATATAGGAACCTTTGTTAATGCCGAAACTTTAGGTCGTAAGATGACATATTAAAATTAGTTTTTGGTTTTTGTATCACCTATTTCTGTCTTGATGATGAATATTTCCTCATTCTCATTAGAATTACATTATAATAATCCGCACATTTGAAAAAAAAAAAAATATCTTAGAAAATTGTTGTTTTACCGTGCAAATTCAGTGACAAAAAAAGTGACAAGTATCAGAAGTTTGTAAACAACCGTAAATTTTTAGTAAAACACGGTCAGAATGCACATACTTCGATCTTTTTATTTCTTGTGCATGACACGTTTAAAGACTCTAATATACACTGCAGCACAAGACGTAGAAATTGAAAGGTTCTCGAAAAAAGAGGAAATACTCAAGAAGTGTAACTGTTAATTTGATTGATCTGATTTTTTCATTACCATTGAAAATAATCAAGACAGCGGCTGAAAAAATTAAAAGATATTCTTCGGTCAACTTATTCATTTTAGCATAATTTGAAAATAATATGACGTTCTTTCGCGCAGAATTCTTGAAATTTCTTGTTACGGTCTTCTCAAATATGACAAAGGAAGTCAAAAAAATATTTCCAAAAATGAAACAAAGAGACAAGTTATTAACTATTTTGCAACCATAATTTTCCAAATGAACCAACCTACGTTTATTAAAATCAAATTGATAAACTGAGACACATAAATGATAGCAAATATTATTGCTTTTGTGTGAAAATTATGTCAGTTCATTTCCAAGAACTTCTTAATTACGTGGAATTACATTTACATTATTAATGAGTTTGTGTGGTGACTCATTTCAGTCTTTTCAATCAAGAACATAATCAAAATATTTGAAATTTGAAATTTAGGACATTATCCTGTATAGATAATTGTTTACTAGAAAATTAACTAATTTGATATCGCTGATTTCCGTTTGAATTTTCTACTTTAAACATTTTATCTTTCGGTTAGTAACCTGTTCATCCCAAACTACTTAGAAGAAGCTTTCTGCTCGGTCCGATGAATCCAACTATGTCTGCCTACATTGTTTCCACACGCGGTTTCCCCACGAATATCCTTATAAACATTGTTTGAACTTTGGTTTTCTTTCGCAACTGGTTGTCAAGGTAAGCCGTAACCAGTGATACATCATAGTCGGAAATCGATTCTTCCAGAACATTTGTCCCTTCGAATCTTAATTGAACCTTGGAATAACTTTATTTAAATGTATAACAACAGCTTTATAATGCAAAATAGCTGATACACTCATCAAGTTTACATGTAAAATTAAGAAAGCATTCAATGACCATGAAACTTTCTCCAACGTTAGCTAACCGGACGACGTAAGTGTTTATTGACTCTGAGTAAAAGCATATGTTTTCTTAAAAATTCCAGATCAGATTAAGTTCTGCAAAAAAGAGGTATTCCTGTTGCAGTTGCAACTCGTTTTTGCTGTCAAGACACGCCTTGCTTTCGATGTCAACGCACATACACACATGTTTAGCCAAATACTTGTCAGTTAATCTGCTCATACATAAAACATGAGCAATTAAAAAACTTTTAAAGATGGAAATCGTAACTTCAGTTATTGTACACCATATAAAGAAATGTTACATACAATAGAAAAAGAATAGGAGCAATAGAAGCAACTGGTGAAAAAGACCTGCATGAGCTTATGCCCGTCTTTGTATTTATATGTAGATCAATGCAAATAAAACAATATGTCTACCAAATATGAATAAATTGGTATTTAAGTTAAAGCTAACAAAAATATATATCATGTGAAAGATGAACATATTCTAATGACCCCAAGTTTATTTGTGTTCAATGTCTTTGACTCTAATTTGTCACAAATTAATTTTAATTATTCCTGTTTTTAAAATCAAGCCATCGAAACAGCTTTTCAAGAAAGTAACTGCTTTATAATATAGCATTTTTGTAAAACTTTTGTCCGCATATCAAAACCAATGAGTATACTTTTAGGTAATTGACTAGCGCAGTGATTTATCAGGCCTAAAATTGATAATTATAATAACTGTTTCGTAGTTTAAGACACTCATGAACCTAGAGACTTCAATCAAGTATTGATAAAGACACTTACACAATCACTGACATTTTTTTTAAATTTTGTTTTTTAACAAAAGAACCGATTTGGACTGCTAAAATATATTTTTACCACATAATTGTTGTCATTTCATGTCGTGGTTTATTTTCTGATAAGATAAAATATATATTTAGTGTACCTGTAGGTTGTTCATAATTGATTTCGATACGGATTGTGTCCGCGGGTAAATAGTCCATGTTTCTGTCAGGGACAATTTGTTATTATGACTAGGACTTCCTGTTCATAAAATTGATCAATATATTAGTGCTCTGATAAAATTACAAAGTATGAACTAGGTAAGCATTAATTTATACTATCGTTCTCAACAATAATTTATAACTTTGACGGATGAGGTTTGGATATGAAGATGTTACGCATGACATGATTAAAAATTGTTTCAACCTCGACGTTAATTACTTTCATACAGAAGAGCTATCCATATATAGATTATTATAAACGTTAAGCATGAAGTATATTGAATTAGGCTATAACAATCTTGTATAGGATGATCTGAAGACTTTAATGTTTTGAGTTTATTTGTTTGTTTTTTGTATGGGTGGAGTGGAGGTGGGGCGGTCAGAAATTGATACACATCAACTTCTGTCGTTTGACCAATCAGAAAAGGTGTTACGTTCGTATAAAACAACCTTTACACCCTTTTTGGCTTCAAAAGCTGGAACGAAGAACAGGAGGTTCCTTTGAAATAAAGAATTAATTCAATAGTAAACCTTGCGTTTCAAAATCGCTAACTCAACATTTGTAAGGATCAATTGGCAGAGCGATTTGTATCTCAACTGGCTGTAAGACCGAGTTAGCTTATGGTATGGACTTGCGTTAATTATCAAATATGTCATCTCTTGCTAAAAAATATAAAAGCCTATAAGCTAATTCTCCAAAAATTTGATAAAATGTAAGAAAAAGCATACTGGCTTTAAAATGTGTACAAACGATAAGTACTTGCCATCAAATACGGCCGCCGACACTAAAAATAATAAATTAATTAGCTTTTTCTCAGAAACTCTCAAAATAATTGGGCAAAATCTGACAGAAGGCATCCTGGTATAACGAGCTTTCACATTTGTACGAATTGTGCCGACCTGCAAAAAATACGACAAGTATTAATAAAAATAGAAATCTTTTAAACGACTTCTCAAAACCGCTCAATAAAACTTGACCAAATTTGCGAGAAAGCATCCTGGTATAAAGGGTTTTCTTTTTTATAAATGACGCCACTATGCCATCCAATATGGCCGCCAATACTAAATTGATATAATGTGGCGGATATTGCATTGCTATTTGGTTTACTATGTTGTATTCCTATTTGTAATTTATCCATGTTATTTCCATGAAAGCAAATTATATTCAACTCAAAAATGGCTGCAACAGAAAACAACATAGATAAAAGAGCATTGATACTAAAACTCCCTACCACTTAAACCCAGACGTTCAAAAGCTCAAGGCTGACAAAGCATCATCGACTTTACCAATATAAATCAAACAGCAAGATACGACCAATAACTGAAGCAAGTTGCAGGAAAATCAATCTTCTCGAATTACAACAGAAGGTAGCACAATTAAAGATAGAATGAAATCAGTTCCATATTCGAGCAGGTCGATGGTAGTATCACAATTTCGCAAATATTACCCACACGATCAAACAAGAACACTCGACTTGGAATAAAAGTGAACCATCACGCTGAAACCAACCTGAAGACAGCGTCCATATTATTTCTAGCTAATAAATGCCAACAAATTCTAAGAGAATACACAAAAAAGAAAGCTTCCAAAATACCTCACAAAGAATGCAGAGGACTCAGTTAAAATAGCCGCAGAGCAGAAAAATATAAAACTATGTTGTTAATAATGCAGGATGCTGCCTTAATTTCAAAAAGCACACTACCACCTATCTTATACTCTAACGGATGTGTGTCACGACAAAAGTAATTCAGTCAGCACAGCACTTAAAAAACCTGAAGCCGGTGAGGCGACATTTTACTATATATGTAAAAATGTCGCAAAAACCATCATCAGTAACTTCAATGTAGAAGGGATTAAACTGCTCAAGAAAATTTAGCATATTATGAAATACTTTTCGACATCAAAGAAGAAATCTGAACAATTGGTGGCAAGTGGAATGTCTTCGGATAGCTTCTGCTGCTTGACCCTGAACATGACATATGTATGGAAAAGATGCTTAGCTATCCATGTCTTGTTCCAATGACCCTAGCAGTTACAGGTGGATTCCCTGTGAAGACAGACAAAGCTAAGCTGATGCATCGCATAGAAAGGAAAGGAAACTTAGTTGAGCAACTTTTTCAAAACAGCACCTATTGAATTATTGATAAAAATGTTCTCCTGAAATAACATGTAGCTCTTCTAACCCCTTTTGGAAAATTAGCAGAAAATCTGCTAAATCGCCTTCCAAAAGTGAAACGCGTTGACGTTGCTACAGATACGTACATGGCCCTCTACGTGCAAGAAGTCTAAAAAGGATACACCGAAGACATTTTAGTAGATAGTAAATGCTGTTTTCGCGCACATGTTAAATGTATATTGTTATAGATCTTTTGGGAGCACAATAAACACAATAAAAAATGACCACGAATAAATTCAAAATTCAATAACTGCATTTATTATCTACTCTATAACACCATCTTCTGTAGGGGTACGTGAACATAGCTGGGACACTTCCGTCAGCACACATACCATTGGTATGTGTTTATATTTATGAGCAATTGTATAGTTTGTCTTGTTTTACAACAAATATTATTTTATAGAATCACCCACACCATGCAAAGCAGGTGTGTGCATAATAATTTGAAATGTTTTAAACAACATAAATAATGACACAAAACACCACTGTGATAAACTCAACTGTCTCTAGAGAGGTGATGCAAATGTTACACGAATGTAATATAAAAACTACAATCTAGGTATCAAGAGATAATGTGTGTTTGCTTACAAATTTGAATGGTATAAAGTTATTGGCAAAGCTATATTAGTTTCAAAATAACTTTCAAAACAATATAACGTTAGATTTGTCGATTTGAAACATTAGAAAAATATATCCTACAATGAGTCAGAGAAGATGCAGATTTACAGATTGCCTTCAATGATCAAGACAGTCCAGTATGAGAAAGGACTAGATTGCATATTTCATGTTGATAAACACACAAACTTGTATTCGTCTAAATGCAGTGGATATCTCGACGAGCTTGTAAAGTTTACGAGGTCGATCTATAACGATTGTTCAAAAGCAGAGATATAATATCTGGAAAACAAAGTTAGATTTAAAAGAGCACATAATGACTCAGTATATGAAGTAGCTGTTTTGGAATCAGCCACAGGAATGGCAAAATGTTACATGAATTTGAAATAATTCATATGCTTTAAAGGATTGAAGAAATTGGTGAAAATTAAAGTTATCGTTGTGAATAGATGTCCTCTAGGTTTGTTGGTAACTCACAGACAAAATTATCAGGCGTAATGTATTATCTGTTTGTTTATTATACCGTTTTAAATGACTTTCGCTGGAGATGAAGTAGCTTCAGTAAATATGAACATTTTAGATCAAAACAAAGAACAGTCTTTGAGGTATATTTACTACATTCTTGAAAGTTAATTTGGTTACACAAATATCAATAAATTGGAACAAATCAAACGGCACAAGAAGAAAAAAATATATATATAATTGAAAGAATGATTAACTAAAATTTCTACCTATATAGTACACAAGCAATCTAAAAAAAAGGTTTCCATACAGATGACACAATCGATGCTTTCAAACAAATATTCAAAGAGAGAAAGCCTGAAAAGATACAGCTTGATGCCGGAAAACAATGCTACAACAGGAAAGTTCGAGATGTGCTAGAAAAGGAAAGCATTGCTTAATTTTCAAATTACTAGGGCAAAGAACCATCTGTAGTTGAAAGGTTTAACATAATCCTAAAGACTAGAAAATAGAAGTATTTTACTCCAAATGACACCAGAAAATTATCTGACGTTTTACCGACGTAAATCAAGGGATACAAAATCAGTTATCACACATCAATAGTTATGATTCCAGCTGAAGCAACCAATGCAAAAGTAGATTAAAAGTGTGGATACTTATATTCAGCTACCTGACATTTGTAACTACTAAATTAAAAATCGGAGAAACTGCATTTTTAAACACAAGCAATATTTGCAAAGGGATACAACTCTAATTTTACCCACGAAATATTCCAAATCAGGCCTGTAATCTTAAGTGATCCGAAAGTTTACAAATTTGAAGACCGTAAGGGAATGGATATTGAGGCATTCGTCTATGTCTTTACGACAAACAAGAGACCATACACAAAGTTGAAAAGATTTTAATGACCACACGAATGAAAGGTCAAACGTATATACTCGTAAAGGAGAAGTGATATCGTGATTGTTTAACGGCAGAAAACATTATTCTGTTAAAATATATGTCGGAAGTACAACACTTGTATAGCAGTATCAATAAGCATGAAACCTTTAGAATGTTTTAAAGATATTGAGTTTCTCAACCTTGACAGATGTGAAAAAGAAACTGTGCATTAGAAAATGAATGAGTTAACTTGATCACAACACCAGAGAAAAAAAGCTCCACGTCCAAAAACATCACAATTAAATAGAAAATAGTACACAGTAAAAACCTGGTAAGGTGACTATAGTGTAGTCGATGTCCTTACACGGTAATAAATAACATCACAGAAGAAATGAAAAGATACATTTAAAAATACAAAAATGAATTTCACTGCATTACAAAAATGTTCAAAACAAATATAGTGTCAAAACTACAACTTTAAATAGACTTCATTCCAATTTCGTTCAGAAAATGCATGACAGATATTCACACAAATACTCAAAAAGCTAAACATTTCCATGAAAATGCACATTATTATGTCTCATTGAAAGTCGAAGTAGAGCGACATTTCAATTTAACCTTGCGAAAGGACATTGTGAGACGATAGTGTCCACTTTTAATAGATCATAACTTCTAAAATATTTGGATCAGACATGTAAATTCCCGCAAATTATTTTGGTCAAAGATGACACAATCTTGACTTTATACTAACCAAAGATCAAAGTGAAAGGCTATTATGTATACCCCTATTAATCCCATTGCTCTGTGGATACTAATTATTCAGGTTTTATAAACATAACAATGATTTATCTCCAGTTGTGGCGTCTATGTCTGTATTTGTGCCCCTTATAGTCTCGATAATTTCTATTTTAAAATGCCGGAAGAAAGAAATTCGGTCCTTCGAACGCCATCAAGAAAGGTTTGTGAAAGAATTCTTATTTTTATCAGACGGACTTTACTCCGAGTATCCAAGTGCAGATATTCTTCCTTCAAATTTTGGCCTCCCCGTCATTTTACATTCGCAATATCATAGTTATATTTTCCATATTTTCTAACTGGTACAGAATATGGCACTCCAGATAAAAGCAGCAAAACAAACAACAGAACTGTACCAGCAATATATAGCAGATACAAACATAAAGTTCAAAGGATCTCAGTTTAATTGATATAAAAAAGAAGCAGTTATAACAACAGAATGTACGGTAAATATACATGTGAGAAATTTACCCCTGCCGTCGAAAGTTGAAATCACGATAAAATTTCTTTTAAAAAATGGCAAGTATATTTCCATACTTTTAAGATTTTGACGTAGTTTTCCAGCTTGTAGGTGCACATATTGTTCAAACAACATTCAAAACAAAATGGAAATACATAAAAGGATGAAAGAGCCTCAGACATGTTATTGATTTTTACAAAATTGACAATTTAGACTTGGAGAATTTGAGACTAACTTGGATTAAGCTTTGATGTAACTGAAAATCAAAGGGACAATACTGAGTTGAATTAAGTATAGCATGGTTACTCTTGAATTTCATACTTAGATTAAAACACAGTATAAACTAATAACCAAATAATAAATTAACAAATGACAAGAAAAGAACATATATCCACAGACATTTAATTCAAGGTCTTTTAAGTAATACAAAGTGCTGCCGCAGCAATAACACATAATTAGTTTTAAGTAGTAATGCGCGACCTCTGATTTGAAAGTTCCTTTTTTTATTGTTTGTCAGGCTTGCCGCTGGTATCCAATTGTTATCGTCAAAGATTCAATAAGAGTAAATTGTGCATAGGCTAGTTAACACAAGTTTGGCACTGTTTGTTTTTAGTTGTTATTTACACACACACACACACACACACACACACACACACACACACACACATATATATATATATATATATATATATATATATATATATATATAAGGGTATTTTTCTAGTACTTATTCTTACTTTTAATATTTTGTAAATTATCTTTCAATTTTTTCCATATGAAAATTAGATACAGTAGTTAAAGCGCTAATATAAAATGAAGGCCAATGAGTTTGCTACGATATCAATGAATTTAGCTATTACCGGTTGAATTTTACAGAGCATGATTACCACCACCATTACATTCCTACCAACACGAACGTTTATCTGAGCAGTTAGTCTAGCATAGTGTTTTCTAACTATAATATTATATAAAGCCTATTTTCTTCTTTCGCTATCACTACGTAAGTTTCTTGAAATTAAAGCACTTTATGTCACATAAACATGACAATGTGATTCTTGTATTTGCTTATATTTAAATCTCGAACCATTTTATAAACAGCGTTTGCATAAAAGCGGCATCCCTTATATTTCGCTATTACGAAATCCAGAAACGAAAGTCGCATGAAGTATTATTTTGTAATGCCGATCAATAACAAAGAGCAATTACCTAAAGCTTTTATCCATTGCCTTGCTATGTGATAGATGAACTTATGATCGCACAGGCGTCTTCAACATTTATTCTACGCAACTCATGCGACGTTCGAATGACCTTTGCAAATTTTACCTCATATTGACGGGGAAGATATGTTTATATTTCATTGTATACTGCAATAATTTATTTTAAAGGCATCAACACCAACCTTTATAACAAGGAAATGATTAAATGAGAAAGGAAACTACCCGTGATGCTATAAACACATGTGGGCGCACTGGAGTTATCTTTTAAACCACATGCACAAAACTGTTTGTCTCATACAAAATAAAGGTTTACATCTTAACAACAATCTTGGCGGACTTTCACATGAACAAAAAAGTGAAGAATTTAAGAATTCAAAAAATAATGTGATAAGGTGATTTGCAGCGCACTTTCTGTATCTAAGAGTTTTTACATAAGATGACTGATACAAATATTACATCTATATAAGAGTATTTTATACTTATTCTTGTTGCGTTATAATATTGATGGTATTTGTTGTCTTGCAGCGAAGCAATAAATGAGAATATCAATGCTCTTTAAAATGAGATTCCAATTTCTAACAGTTTTATAATAAATAATTGATCTACTATTGAATTCAATATGTATTTTCTTCTTCAATTATGAATAATACTACTGTGTGTATTAACTATGCAAAAGGCGATTCATAAAGCTCTAATATCTGCTAGAAGCGATAAGGAATGTAAAATTTGCAAATAGCACAATCAATTTTTTTTATACTTTTTTTTTTGTGTTCATGAAATCATAAACCTACTGATAGTGGGAATGGCGACTGTTTTAACACCAGAGTTTATCCAATTTTTAAAAATGACAATTCAAGTTCAAATATGGGAACATGTTTTGATAAGTAATTTGTTTAGAACTTTTATAGAGAAAAATGTATATGTTAGAAACCTAATTTTACTGAATAATTTACTCGATCGAATCCCCGCAATTTAGAGTAATATTAATGAAGAGTTAGACTGCGCAAACTAACCGGCTGCATTACTTCCCTTAATTTATGCTCGGTTTGTGTGACGTCTTCCAAAAAGAACCGACCATTTATACGTGTAGAAGTGTATTCATCAAACGGCAATATTTCAAGAGTAAATAACATTTTTCTCCTGCAGCATACGGTCACAACTTGCGACGAAAGTTATACAAATGTTTGCCCTTTTTAATTGTTTTGGAAGAAATATGGATCGAACAATTTTACTGTGTCTAAGAGGGAGGTAGGTATGATTGAAACCTTTCTGAATCATGCTTATTCTAAATCATCCTAAAAGCATAGTATCATATCTCCTTAAAAATATATATTTAGAAACAGACATAGGCAACAACTAACAATTTAATTTGGGGGTATTGCTGGGGATAATGCAACGATAGATAGAGAGAGAGAAACAAATAGTTTCTTTTCAAAGGGTAAAATAGTTATAGTTGCAGCATCTTTTCTTTTCAATTCAACCTTTCCTTTGCCGATTAACAAAGAAGTAAACAGCAAACATGGCAAAATAATATTTTTGTAAGGGATGATATTTAAACAGCATTTCAACGTTGCAATCACAAGGAAGTACAGCTTATTCTCGACGAGTTGATATCAACAGTTTTACTACTATTAGTTTTTTTTTTTAATTTATTTTCTCTTCGTGATTTATATGCTATCAAGGTTAAAGTAACTGTACAGCCGAAAAATGCATAGATTGCATGAATGCATTGGAATTCAGAGGATTTTAGTAGTTTTTCAAAACTGTTGTCGTCATGCAATTATTTTTGTTATTCTTTATATATCGATGACTATATTAACTGTAATTAAAATATTAGTCGTTCGTTCCAATTTCCTAAATTTTCACAATATCACTGTTCGTTTCTCAGCTTTACACGGATTTCTTTCGCTACATAATCTCTATTTTAGTAAGGTCTTTGTCCCCCCCCCCCCCCATGTGTCACTTTCGCATACGTATCAGGAGGAGATAATGCTGGTGAAAGTAACACTATGAAAAATTCGTGATAGTGTCTTTTCAGATATTAATAGAAAAGTGTAATTTATATTGAAACAACATTGGTAGAATTTAGTCTTGTCTTTGTGTATTCGTGGTAACTGAAAGTGAAATCTGGCTCTGCGATAAATAAATCCATGAGTGGTATAGCGATGTTTACTTATTCTTTGACATGAAAAAGGGTAGATCGGTTTTAGAAATTTGGAAGTAAAATGTTTGCATCACATTTAATTCTTTCATTATCTTTTATTTGTACTCTTTCTATATGTGTGTTAATGTATGCAGGATTTAAAGAAACACTTAAAAGACTAAATCAAAGGATATATATAGAGAGGTAATACTAAAACACTAAATTATTAAATTATGCACTGTGTGACGGCTAATATATATATATATATATATATATATATATATATATATATATATATATATATATATATATATAATGAACGTCACACAGTGCATAATTTAGTTTTTTAGTATTATCTCTTACGTGATTTTGAGTTTGCATGAGTTTTGTATGGACCTACGAGGAAAATGTAGCCATCTTATAGGTCAGTGTTCTCCCTATGAAAATTCGATAACATCGAGGTAAGCGTGCTATTGCTTCACAAAATGTGGTTCTAAATACACAATTTAATCTTCATAAATGTGAAAAATGGAATCAGTGAAATATAAAAGAGTAAATACCTTGTCGTAATTTACGTTAAATTTTCAATCCAAAATATTTTTAATTTCACTCATTTAGATCCTGTTTTCAAGCCCAAATTATTTAACAGACTTTGAGTTGATTGAACAGACTGAATGTTTTTCCTCTGAACACGTTTTATCCTCTTGATCGTTTCCAGGGTCGTTTCACGGTATGAGAAAAGGTCAAACACAAAGTTTATTATCGGATGTTTTAAAAAGACTCAAAACAACCTGATACCTAACTCATTATATAAAGTGAACAAATTGCAGACATAATATGTGGATAATTGTATTCCAATTTCAAAGTAGTTGCTTACTGTTGGCAAATATTTGAAACGTAAACGAAGGCCACAACATTTTCTTTCAAAGTTTTTAAGCAGGTAAAATTGTGAAATTAAAAGTTCCTCATTTTCGTTCTTTTGATAGACAGATAAAAAAATATTAAATAAGTGCGACTCACAACAAAGACAACAATAACAACAATCAAAACAAAAATTGAATATCTTAAAAGTATGCAAATCGCCATGCGGTGGCACACTTACGTGATCCCACTACATACCGCCACCTTATGGGTCGTTAATTAAACCCAAAGAGAGCAGCATGAAAAACTTACCATCCGCTACTACGATTTCCACGCATGGAGTGTAAATAATCCAGTGTTAAACCAGAATTTCGTTTCTTTGGATCCTTCTTTTTCTTGAAGGGACAAATACTTCCATCGGAAACTGATTTGACAAACTCTAAAGCTAATCATAACATCGGTCTAGCTGGGCGATGGATAACTTCATGTTGGTTTTTTTTTTTCAAAATCATACATAAGGATTTAATAGACTTAAAAAATAATACGTGTTACACCTTACCAAATGACTGATACAGAACAGATCAGAACAAAACATATATGAATACAAATAAATCTCAGGCCACACACAGGTGGCATATGAGAATACCACAGTTGCTACAACTTTATACAGTGACATCACAAACCTACGGTGAAACGCATGACATCACTGGTCGAAGTTTACAATCAGAGCAGGAGTATACAAAATTCGGAGAAAATGCGAGAAGATTTGAATATATAAATATCACATTTTAACAAATTTTGCCAGATTTAGGAGAATTTTGCAATTATTGGTGGCAAATAAGTTTTGTTATTTTGCAATGCAGTATTTGAAGTAATAGAATGGGTTTGGAAAATTACTTCTTTCTTTTGGAAATTTTGGGTAGAAAATTAAATAATGAAATTCGTCCCCGATGTCATTTTTACAGTAATGATCGCATCTTCTTTCCTCAAAATGTGTAATGTCCCAACTATCAGTTTCGACAGCGAGTCTATGATTAGGAGTCCTAAGCTTTATCGAACGTAAATACAGATACAGTAAATAGTTTTCCATACGTATTTCGTAAAATACACTAACAGTAGAATGACACTCGAACAACGCTGATCAATTACGTGGCAATTACAGTGAAAATACTGAACCAGCATAATAGGTTTAGTCGCGCAGCTGCAGTTGATTCAAGCGAGATACTATAGATAGGGGATGAGTGAAGGGGTATTAATCCGAGATTATCCTAATTACATGGCCCAAAACGGTAATAAGGAGTGTCCTTTTAAATGATAGGGCTTGGAATAAGGTCAAAGTATGACTATTAATCATAATAGTGTTGAAAGTATGGCAAGAAATATCGTGTACAGCATCTCGGCGGGTTCGAAAGAGTCTCGGCTCGAAATGACGCCGGCTCTGGGGAGAACACTTTTAAACCTGCATTAATACTGACTTATATATACCCTTATCTATCTATCTATCTATCTATCTATCTATCTATCTATATATATATATATATATATATTCTGGTAGAGAGTATTTATATTGAACTGTTTGTAGGAATATGTTTCTTTTTTGGACAGAATTAAAATATATCTCTGTTGTAAGTTGTATACGTTTATGTTTATACACACATTTGTCAACATACTGTATCTCTTAAACTTTTGTTCTTATAGGGAGAGTCATCATCTGCTCAGACAATTTCCATACTTATTAGAGTTGTCTTCAGTCCACAACGATGTCAAAGTTTGGAAGGTTTGAGTCGCCCTGATCAGGATACGTACACAAACAAAAATGTAAAAAAAAACAAAAAAACAATCAAACATTTTTAGAGCTTTAGACTTTCATACAAATAGAAAGAGACGGCGTTGAAGACAGCGAAAAGGCAGATAAAATGTGAAGGAGTATATATTACTTTTAGAACACACACACACACACACACACACACACACACACACATATATATATATATATATATATATATATATATATACACACTCTATACTCACACACAAACGTGTATATATCCAGCGAGCGTGACGTGTAGCTGACGTTTATTTTTTGACGTTAGGTTGTGTACGTGACGTCAATTTCCAGCTGTTTACATTCAGAATCCACTGATGAAGGCAAATTATATATGTTTTCTGTGTGTAAATCTTTTTATTTGAAGCATTTTTAATTACATTCTTTAAAAAGTTAATAGAACGGTTTTTAAACAATAAATGCAGGCATGAATCTAGGAATCAAACACGGCCATCTAAGTCCAAGCCATCAAACACGGCCATCTAAGTCCAAGCCATCAAACACGGCCATCTAAGTCCAAGCCATCAAACACGGCCATCTAAGTCCAAGCCATCAAACACGGCCATCTAAGTCCAAGCCATCAAACACGGCCATCTAAGTCCAAGCCATCAAACACGGCCATCTAAGTCCAAGCCATTGTTGAATCAAGAGGAAAGTCTGAGTTCGCGGGTTCTTCCGCAAACTTTTCAAGTTTGAAAGCCATTCTATTTTTGTTTCTGTAAACAAAAGTTGTTGAATAGATAACTAACAGAATGCATGTATGTATGTATGTATGTATGTATGTATGTATGTATGTATGTATGTATGTATGTATGTATGTATGTATCTATGTATGTATGTATGTATGTATGTATGTATGTATGTATGTATGTATGTATGTATGTATGTATGTATGTATGCATGCATGCATGCATGCATGCATGAATGTATGTATGCATATCTTTACCCTTACATGATCGGGCTGTTTGGGACTAGTTAGGCTTATGTGAAGTACAATATTCAAACAACGAAATTGCATGTGAAGACTAAGTACTTTTTTTCTTATGCTATAACTCTTCCTTTCCTATGTAATTTGCTAGTAATATCTTTAGCAATCATAAGCTGAAAAAGAGCCAGTTTTGTGATCTGTGACATTGATTTTGAAGATACCATATTGAATGTGATACGCGACTTATCGTACTAAATTTCACCCATCTGACTCAGACAGCTATCGAGCTACAAGATAGAAAGGAATAACTAAATACCGCTTAACGTTGACCTTGACCTTTCATCTATGATATATGAGCCTAAATGCAGTACACAACGTGTTCTCTAGTAATGATATGAAAATGTAACAAAGTTTGTCAATTTATCTCAAACGCCATTAAAGGTATGGAGTGAAAGTTAAAGCGTGACGGACGAAGGAACAAAAGGACGGATAGACTGCCAAACATATTCAAACGTGAATATCATGTGCTCCGCTTCCTGCGAAAAGGTGGACGATAACAAGAAACTCTGATATAAAGTCCGACATGGAGAGAGAGGGATATTCGTTGCAACGTCTAGTTTTTCTGTTTAATACCACTATTTAGGTAATGTATTTCACAGTAATCATGCGCAAAGTAGGTCCGCAGAACTGTTTGAAGAGATGTTTGTCTGAAAACATGAACTATGCCATACTGATTGATTGTGTCAGTGCCTGTTAGTGCCTGTCAGTGCCTGTTAGTGCCTGTCAGTGCCTGTTAGTATAGTATATAATAAAGGAATCCATTTATTCGCACTGGTGTGGGATTTTCTCATCTCACACTGACGAATAAGATGGATTCATTTTTCTCGTTAAAAGAGCAAACAAAAGTTGAGTTTAAAACAACAGCAACAAAACATTTTGTAGAAAGAGATTGCCGTTTATAGGCTGGCAAAAATGTTTCCCTTAAATACTAGCATTGTAGGAAACACTGTTGACGTTCATGATAAGTACAATGGCTGTCATCTATAGTGTCAATGAGTGCACTCACATGTGTATCTCACATGACTTTGTCATATGGGTAAACTGTATGAAGCATATATAAATGAGGGAAAAGGTCTTCCTGCACCTTTTTTTAAAGTAGAGACTTTCATTTGTTAGTATACGTCCACAACAGACTCCCAATTAGATTCATCCCTCTGGAGAGAGAGAGAGAGAGAGAGAGAGAGAGAGAGAGAGAGAGAGAGAGAGAGAGAGAGAGAGAGAGAGAGAGAGAGAGAGAATATATAATTTTCATTCATACATTTGAATTAAACAACTTTAATAATTCTTTTTTATAACTTTGCGATACATTTTTCTACTGTAATAATGACGACAAATGTACAGATTTTTTTGAACAAATTTGGTGAGGTTTCTCCGAGCATGACTGACCATTCTTTCATTAACAGGCTATATGCAATTTCTGGTGCAGTGTAAGTTTTTTTTTACCACACTACTTATGTAGCGATACGACAATACTGAAAACAAAAATGAATAAAAAAAAACATTCTGGCGCACAAGTTCGACACACCAACACGACATCACTAAACAAAATAATCAAAACTTCTAGCGCACTATTGCAGTGAAACGGGGTTGTCCTGTTGGGACAAATCTTGTCGTGCATTTATGGTTCTGACTTATAATTGTGCTTTGCACACGGAATACGCCATCATAATTTGAAATTGTAGACACATCATAAATAATTGCACAGAGCTGCATTGAGCTAGATACAACCGTTTCGAGAAGTGATACAAATCATTCATACCTTTGAAAGGATTGAAAATAAAAAGTTGCAAACTGCAGAAAATAAACGTTTATGTTGTAGACGGTTATCGTGTTGGCTTGTTAATAATATATAAAGACAATGTATCAAGCATCAAGTATTCTCTTGATGTTTTATTTCGTTTTAAATGACCGAGAAAGAACAGTATCAAAGACATATTTTACAACGGTTATGAGTGTCATGTTACCTACACATATATCAATCAATTGTGGTTAGAAATTAAAAGAACAAAGAAATAAAATATATATGCTGAATTGATATAACGGTCAACTGAACAGCTTCCCTACACACTGCATAAGCAAGCGAGAAAAAGACTACCTTATAGAAGGGTCTATGTTCGTCACATGAATGATCTGTGGCTGACAGACATTGTTAACATGCAAGTTAAAAAAATTGACAGAAATACATTTTGATAGTGTAATATATTTTCTCAAAATACAAGCTTGGCCTGAAAAGTTAAAACGTAAAAGGGAGATTGTATTCGTGACTTTTGTTGTTGTTGTTGTTGTTGTTGTTGAGAAATCTTTAAAAAGCAAACACCTGAAAAGATACGATACAGTTTGATAAAGGAAAACAAAAGTTTTACAACAGGAATGATTTGCTGGAAAAGGAGAACATACCATACTTTTCAGCTTACTCAGTCAAAAATGTATGTGTAGTGTTAACGTTAGAAAGTACCTGAAAGACTAGAATATTTAAGTGTTTCGCTCAAAATGAAACCACAAAATTGGCTGACATCTTACTAAAGATAATTGAGGGATACAATAACACGCATCAACGATAAATATGCATGACCCCGGTTGGAGCAAGCAAGGAAGAAAAATATCAAAAGTATGATTAAACCTATTCAGTTACCTCTTATGTATTTGGAACACCTAAATTTCAAATAGGTGAAACAGTCAGAATTTTAAAATACAAAATATTTTTTCAAAAGAGCTGCCTTCCTAACTTTATGGAGGCAATATTTAAAATCAAGAAAGTAAAATGAATTTTTAGGTGATCCAGTCGTTTACAAACTGAAAGATATGAAGGAGAGGAACTAGAGTACACGTTTTACGACTAAATGTTGTGACTGTATGACAGGCAATATGACATATACACAAATGAACATATTTTGAAGACCAAAAGAATGTACGGGAGAAATGTATATACTCGTGAAATGGGAAGAATATGATTAATCGTTTAACAGTTGTGACCAGCTGAATATATGAATGAAATAAATAGTGTGCCCAAAGCATACCTCTCCATCAGAGACGACACTTCCAATGGAGATGGAGGAAGCACAATACATAAATAGCAGTATCAAGGTGTATAAACAATTTGAGTTTCTGAAAGGTAATGAGTTTTTAGAATATGACATAAGTGGAAAGACAGTGCATCAGAGCATGAAGGAAATAAAATAGGCCTGCTATGTAATATAACAGTCCATCAGAACACGAAGAAATTCAAATATGCATGCAATGTAATATAACAGAGGGAAATAGAAAGTACATCCAAAATCATAACAGGTGAACAACAAAATGTTATACATGAAACACGTGATACGGCGACTGTATTGTGGACTGCAATGTAAACATTGTACTAGCAGGGTAACAAATGGTATCACTAAAGAAATGAAAAGAGATAACATTCAAAAATATAAAGTTGATTCCAGCTATATCTAAAAAAGCTGAAACACAGACACGGTACAAAAGGTTACAAGTTAGTCGAATCCATTGAGGAAAAAAAGGAGTAATGAAGATTACATAAATGATGATGTAATCATGTAAGGTATATAAACTCCGCAATGAACTATGCATGTTTCCCCGATAAAGTTTTTACTATGTACAATTTTAACACGTCCATGAAATATTCATTCACAAAGAATTACCGCCGAAT
The DNA here is from genome assembly GCA_029931535.1 of Margaritifera margaritifera. Classification (NCBI taxonomy): domain Eukaryota; kingdom Metazoa; phylum Mollusca; class Bivalvia; order Unionida; family Margaritiferidae; genus Margaritifera; species Margaritifera margaritifera. Next base: position 712,803 of record JAQPZY010000985.1, on the reverse strand, counting down.
TAACCAAAATAAGTTGATATGGGAGAATGTTCACATCACATAGACGAAGTAAAAGTCAATACACTTTGTACAGTGTGTATATAATTATAATTAAATAACAAGATAAATGATCGAGTCAATGTTTGATATACGTTCACTTGTAACAAAGTAAAGCCGATAGAAAAAAATCGAAAAGCGAAATTCAAAAGACCATAAATGCATAAAGTGTGTAAAATCAACGAGATTAAAATTGTATTACCGTGGGTCAAACGAAAAGATTAGAGAATCAACAATGAAACAAAGATTAATCTGGAGAAGAAACAAAAGAAGTAAATAGAGTCTCGATGCATTTGAGGAAGTAAAGATAGTTTCACGTTATTTTTATTAAAGCATAAAAATTGGTCTTAACTAAAAGGAATCATACACAATAACACTATACTGCTTTTGTAGATCCTAGAGAAACGGTGTAGCCTTCGCGCGTAACTATGCATACGTCACATGTGCGACTGTGCGGAGCACGGCCACAGCAGTGTAGGACTCTAGTCCTAAAGTAATATAATCTACGTATAACGTGATCTCTGACACGATGGACTTTATATTAAAACGCTCTCGGGTATGAAAAAATAATTATCGCTAGGAAATTGTTGTATTGTAAAAAAAATAAACTTTCGAGGTCATAAAGTACATTAGAAACGTTTGGGCTTACATATTTAGTTGAAGTCAAAGTTTCAGATTTATAAAGTGAACCTCACATTTTTGAGTTCTATAAATGGCGCACAGGGCAACTGTATTCATCATATTCGAACAACTACGGCTATAATCTCAGAAGCTGATGGCTACATGTAAACATGGGTGTGACAAAGAGTTATGTGGTAAAATCGACTGTCCATGTGAAAATAGATCGATAAAGAAGACGTAGAAAGAAGGAAGAAACAGCAGACAATGCAACAAATGAAATGGAGCAAGACGATTCCATTCTATCTAAAATGGTGACAAGTAAGTTGACATGAGAGAAGGGGAGCATCGAAAAACTATGAACTATGAATGCAGGATCATTAACGATCTAATTGATGCTTGTCTGACATGATTTCCAATTGAAGTTTGCAATAACAATGCCATCTGCATAAATGAGTGATGGGAAAATGGATCCTAAACTTCGCTAGAGATATAAGGTGCACCGCACCTTCACATGCACTGTAATCTGGGGTGATTCTCATTACCTTTGGTACTGAGATAATGTCATATACCTTTGTTATGTATGATGTTTATATAATATTATAAATATTTTAGGAAATTATAAATGTTTCTTCACTTTAATATTTGCTTAAATCTTAATGTTATCAGCAAAAACATGTTTAACTAGTGTCCTTGAATTAGGTTGTTTTGATCAATATGTTTTCTCAATTTGAAGGTCAAGGTTGATTTTTGTTTACAAGTAAAAATTCCATTAAGATGTCTCATATTCTAGAACATTCTGTCATGTGACCAATCTTTATATATACCATGTTTGGTGGACATTTATTCAGTTTTTGACATTACCATCAGTCTTGTAAAGAGCTATTACAGTTTTGAAAATTCATTACAAATTCTAAGAGAGGAATTATTTAAAATATTCATTGGATTATAACAGTGCTCATAAACTTTTGGATTTTGGATTTTTAATTAATGATTTTGGAATTTAACTGAACTTATTCAGAGATTTTGGAATACTTCATTTTGACATCAGCACATCAAGATTTCTAGTACATCAGGACTTTGGAGATCATTAGCACATCATAACATTCAAGGACACAGCCGTGAATTCGGAACATTCTATATTTAGGACTTGTAGTTAGAACAATCATTCTTATTGGATTATTAGGATTTCAAAACACATTACTGTAAGTGACTTTTTGATTTTTCATTTTAATTATCTAGTAATAAATTGCTTGTTGATTTTTTACTTGATTTGTTGGTTTCACTTTCTTTCTGTTACATTTTTCTTAGACCATAGAGTCGTAACAGAAATTGGGGGCTCGTCCGGAATTGAATTTCTTTAAAGCATATTAGAGATATTAAATTTATCTTTGAAATTCATATTGATTTTGTCTCGGAATTTTTTTTGTTTGTTTTTCTCTTTGGCAAAGATTTTTAATAGAGAAATGTTTTTGTGTGAAACCAACAAGCATTTACTATGGCATCTAATGTTCAGAATTTCATTTCAAAACCTACCCAGGAGGGGTTAGAGTGCATGAGAAAGGATGAGTTGCTCGAGTTTGCCAGAAAATACAGTCTATCTGAGGCAAAAGAATCATTGACAAAACAGGAGATAAAGATTATTTTGATTCAGTATTTAGTAGGAAAGGGAATTTTTGAAAATAGTGCTTTAAGTTTGAAGAGAAAGCCTGTATCTGGTTCTGACAGGAAATTAAGGGAATTAGAGTTAAAGAACCAGATGGATTTAGAATTGGCAAAGCTTCAGATTCAGAGAGAGAGAGAGAAAAAGAAGAGAGGCAGATGGAGAGAGAGAAAGAAGACAGGCAGATGGAGAGAGAGAAAGAAGAGAGGCAGATACAAATGCAGAAAGAAGAGAGGCAGATACAGATGGAGAGAGAGAAAGAAGAGAGGCAAATGCAGATGGAGAGAGAGAGAAAGAAGATAGACAAATACAAATGCAGATGCAGATGCAAAGAGAAGAAAGGGAAATGCAATTTAAATTAAGAGAATTAGAACTGGCAAACAGAGCACACTCCACTCCTTTAAACACAAGTCCAGGTTTTGATGTTACTAGATATATTAGGTTAGTACCCCCTTTTCAGGAAAAAGAAGTAGATAAATACTTTCTACATTTCGAGAAAATAGCAGAAAACTTGAAATGGCCCAGAGAGCATTGGACTTTGTTATTACAAAGTGTACTTATTGGCAAAGCTCGTGAAGTCTACACTTCACTGTCAGTACAACAAAGCACTGATTATGATGTGGTTAAGGAGTACATCTTGAAAGCTTATGAGTTGGTACCAGAGGCATATCGACAAAGGTTTAGGAATTGTAGAAAAGAAACTGGACAAACTCATGTCGAATTTGCAAGGGATAAAGAACAACTATTTGATAGGTGGTGCTCAGCCAAGAAAGTTGATCAAGCTTATGATAACCTCAGACAGCTCGTATTAATTGAAGAGTTCAAAAGGTGTATCCATAGTGATGTTAAAACCTATCTTGACGAGCAGAATGTGGAAACTTTGGAAAATGCTGCTCGTATGGCTGATGATTATTCCTTGACTCACAAAATTTCATTTGGCAATAAGTCGTCCTCTCAGCAGTTTTCTGGTAAAAAAACCATTTCAATCTCATTCGAGTACTTCCAAATTTCACAACAGCACAACTGTTAGGAATCAAACATCTGATAAGACTGATCAGAAATCCTTAACTCTTCCTACGTGCACTTATTGTAAAACGAAAGGGCACGTTATTTCTGATTGCTTCAAGTTGAAAAATAAGCAACAGAGAAAAGACAAAGCTTTTCCAAATGCTCTTATTTCTACGAGGTCAAGGTCACGGTCTTGTATTGAAAGCAATACATTTGTTGGGTCAAACAAACCCCAGTCTGATTCTATTTTGGAGGCTTATGAACCATTCATGTCAGAAGGTTCTATATCACTTATTGGTGATTCTGCCAAACCTATCCCAATTAAAATATTAAGGGACACTGGAGCTTCTCAGAGTCTTTTATTATCAGGTACTTTGCCTTTGTCTGAGGAGTCTTCTTCAAGTGAAAGTGTTCTTGTTCAGGGAGTAGAGTGCGGCTTTGTAAATGTTCCTCTCCATTGTGTAAATTTGGCATCAGACTTAGTTTCTGGACCTGTGACTGTTGGGGCAGTGACTTCTTTACCCATAGTGGGTGTTCATTTATTACTAGGCAATGACCTAGCTGGAGATAAGGTTGTGGTTAATCCACTTGTAACTGACAAGCCTTGTTTGGATCAGAAAGTTGATCCTGTCGAAACTGAAATCCCTGATTTGTACCCTGCTTGTGCAGTTACTAGAGCTATGGCAAAAAGAGCTCTTGAGAGTGATGTTGATCAGGATATTATTCCTTTAGCTGACACATGTATTGGTCAGTCTTTTGATGAGGTCACTTTTTCCTCAGGTATTGATCAATCAAATGGTATTGATCACAGTGATCCTCTTTTGGCAACTCATTCTCTTTGTTCTAATCAGGATGACAAACGACAATCCCTTGTCGTTGAACAGGAGCAAGATCCCGAGATATCTTGTTTGTTTCAGAGGGCTATTAGTGAAACTGAAGCCACACAAGTTCCAGTGTGTTACTTTGTGAAAAATGGGGTCCTTATGAGGAAATGGAGACCACCTGATGTACCCGCTTGTGACGAGTGGTCAGTGAGCTATCAAATTGTTGTTCCTAAGTCATATCGACAGGAAATTCTTAATTTAGCCCATGAAACTCCTTTGGCTGGTCATTTAGGAGTCCGTAAGACTTATCACAAGATCTTGAATCATTTTTATTGGCCGAAACTCAAAAGGGATGTTTCTAAATACTCCAGATCTTGTCACACTTGTCAAATGGTAGGAAAACCCAATCAGAAAATACCTAAGGCTCATTTACAACCTATTCCTGCATTTGATGAACCATTTAGTAGAATAATAGTAGACTGTGTTGGTCCTTTACCTAAAACCAAGTCAGGCTACCGAATAATTGTTGACCATCATGTGTGCATCTACAAGATTTCCAGAGGCAATTCCTCTGAGAAATATAAAAACTAAAACTATTGTGAAAGCTTTGGTGAAGTTTTTTACATTTGTTGGCCTTCCCAAATCTGTCCAGTCAGATCAAGGGTCAAATTTTATGTCTGGAATTTTCCAACAAGTTATGCATGAATTAGGCATCCAACAGTTTAAATATTCTGCCTATCACCCTGAAAGTCAAGGTGCTTTGGAAAGATTTCATCAAACTTTGAAGAATATGATTCGATCATATTGCTTTGATACAGAAAAGGATTGGGATGAGGGTGTTCATTTGTTGTTGTTTGCTGTTAGGGAATCAGTTCAAGAGTCGTTGGGTTTTAGTCCCTTTGAACTAGTTTTTGGTCATACTGTCCGTGGACCACTGAAATTATTGAAAGAGAAACTTCTTTCAAATGAAGACTCAAAGTTTAATCTTCTTGATTATGTCTCTGATTTCAAATACAAGTTGTCAAAGGCCTGTGAAGTAGCAAGAACTAATCTTCACACTACCCAGTCAAAAATGAAATTAAGGTATGACAGAAATTCACAGGAAAGGAGTTTTAAACCTGGTGACAAAGTTCTGGCTCTCTTTCCCATACCTCAGAATCCTCTTCAGGCTAAATTTTTTGGTCCTTATACCGTTGAAAAGAAAGTAAATGACTTAAATTATATCATTAACACTCCTGGGAGACGGAAACAGAAACAACTTTGTCATATAAATATGTTAAAGGAATATTTTGACAGAGATAGCTCAGCTAATTATTCTGTTAATTTAGTTGTACCTGTCCCACACAGTGAAGATATCAGCGATGGAATACAATCAGACTATAGTGACTCTGGTGTAACCAATCTTCGGAATTCAGAAATATTGAACAACCTAGACCAGAAACTTTCACATCTACAACAACAGGAAAGAAATGAACTAAAACAGCTATTACACGACTATGAGCACTTGTTTCCTGATGTTCCAACACGAACAAGTAAAATTTATCATGACGTTGACATTGTAGATTCTGCGCCTGTGAAACAGCATCCTTATAGGATGAATCCTCTCAAACAGAACTATCAGAAGAAAGAAATTCAGTATTTACTGGAGAATGATTTCATAGAACCAAGTAAAAGTAACTGGAGTTCACCATGTATTCTTGTTCCCAAGCCAGATAATACATTCCGTATGTGTACTGACTATAGAAAAGTCAACAGTGTCACCAAAACTGATTCATTTCCAATCCCAAGAATGGACGATTGCATTGATAAAATTGGAAATGCGGAATATGTCACCAAGTTTGACCTTTTAAAAGGATTCTGGCAAATTCCACTGACGGAAAGGGCAAAAGAAATTTCAGCATTTGTAACTCCAGATGGACTTTATCAATATATTGTCATGCCGTTTGGAATGAAAAATTCGCCTGCAACGTTTCAACGTCTGATGAACATGATAACATTTGGTCTTGATAATTGTGACGCTTATATCGATGACGTCATTATCTACAACAACACCTGGCAAGATCATTTGGAAACCATTCGAAAATTCTTTGATCGACTCAGCGGTGCGAATCTGACAATTAATTTGAGCAAAAGTGAGTTTTGCCATGCTTGTGTCACATTTTTAGGACATATTGTGGGACAAGGTCAAGTTAAACCTATAGAAGCTAAGGTCAAAGCTATCTCTGAATTTCAAGTTCCAATTTGTAAAAAGCAACTGATGCGATTTCTAGGTATGGCTGGATATTATCGGAAATTTTGTTCCAATTTTTCCAAAATTGCTGAACCTTTGACAAGTTTATTGAGTAAGAAAACCAAATTTCATTGGTCTGACAAGTGTCAGGAATCTTTTGACAAGTTAAAGGCCATGCTTAAGAATGCACCAGTTCTTTCTGCACCAAATTTTAGCCAATCATTTAAATTATCTGTTGATGCAAGTGATGTAGGGGTTGGTGGAGTATTGATTCAGGAAGACAAAAGTGGTGTGGATCACCCTGTGTGTTATTTTTCTAAAAAACTAAACAAGCACCAGAAAAATTATTCCACAATTGAGAAGGAATGTTTGGCTTTGATATTGGCTTTACAGCATTTTGAAGTGTATGTTACCTCAGCTCTTTCTCCAATTATTGTGTACAGTGATCACAATCCCCTTACTTTCATCAACAAAATGAAAGATAAAAATCGGAGATTGTTGAGATGGAGTTTGATATTGCAGGAATATAACATTGACATCAAGCACATCAGGGGAAAAGACAATGTAATTGCAGATGCACTATCACGTGCCTAGAAATGTAATATTGATTGATGTAATTAAGTCCAGTATCATAAAACATGTTCTTATGTAATTTTGGTTATTATAGTATTAGATGTATATTCAAAAGAAAGCTTTATTATATAAATCTTTCTTTTTCTTTATGAGGGGAGGTGTTATGTATGATGTTTATATAATATTATAAATATTTTAGGAAATTATAAATGTTTCTTCACTTTAATATTTGCTTAAATCTTAATGTTATCAGCAAAAACATGTTTAACTAGTGTCCTTGAATTAGGTTGTTTTGATCAATATGTTTTCTCAATTTGAAGGTCAAGGTTGATTTTTGTTTACAAGTAAAAATTCCATTAAGATGTCTCATATTCTAGAACATTCTGTCATGTGACCAATCTTTATATATACCATGTTTGGTGGACATTTATTCAGTTTTTGACATTACCATCAGTCTTGTAAAGAGCTATTACAGTTGTGAAAATTCATTACAAATTCTAAGAGAGGAATTATTTAAAATATTCATTGGATTATAACAGTGCTCATAAACTTTTGGATTTTGGATTTTTAATTAATGATTTTGGAATTTAACTGAACTTATTCAGAGATTTTGGAATACTTCATTTTGACATCAGCACATCAAGATTTCTAGTACATCAGGACTTTGGAGATCATTAGCACATCATAACATTCAAGGACACAGCCGTGAATTCGGAACATTCTATATTTAGGACTTGTAGTTAGAACAATCATTCTTATTGGATTATTAGGATTTCAAAACACATTACTGTAAGTGACTTTTTGATTTTTCATTTTAATTATCTAGTAATAAATTGCTTGTTGATTTTTTACTTGATTTGTTGGTTTCACTTTATTTCTGTCACATTTTTCTTAGACGATAGAGTCGTAACACCTTTTTGACTTGAGATCCATCGACACAATTAAACTCATACTCAAACGACTGAAGGTGTACTCAGTTATTACAATACTAATTTATTATTTACTCTTCTTGTCGTCATTAATGGTATGGGACTCATTGAACTATTCGTATTTTTGTCAATTATCTTTAAAATAGTGCAAACACTTTTGTGACTCTTTTAAAAAAAGCATACAAATTAATACCTTATTCTAGTTCTTTAACTTGTTAAATTTTCCATTCCTTTTTTCACATTATTTTTATAGAGTCTAAACAAAACATTTATCGTCGGATCTTGGGTGTCAGAATCGGGAATCGGATATATATATATATATATATATATATATATATATATATATATATATATATATATATATATTTATATTTATAACAATCATATATGTAAATATATATGGGAGGGTTGCTCTATTGCGCTAGAAATGTCTTATTTTGTTAAAGATTTTTAGTGATGTTGAATAAATCCATAATCGGGTTGTGTACACAAATTATACTGTGGCTTAGGGGCTTCTATCTAACTACTTTTTTCAACAAATGACAGCAGATGACGCATAACGTAAGGATTTAAATATACTAACAATGAAGACAGTGAATGCATGGGTCAAATAAATAAAAATAAAGGTTTTTAAACTTTGTGATGAAAATGAAAGCACTTGGAAAAAGAAGATAACAAACGAGGAGAATAAGCGGAAGAAACAGTAGAAGGTAAGAAGAATCAAACTGGAAACGGAAAACACATAATATAGTAGGAGTTGCCAGGATGCCACAGAGAAAGTGAAGATTGTTAATGTCGTCAGGAATCAAGTTTATTTATATAATATCTGGGAGAGGATTACGATGTTGATGGTATGTAAACACAATTTTCACATACAGTTTGTGGCGCACTAAAAGGCGAAGGAAAAACAAAGTTGAAAATCTGGCATCTAGATGAAGAACCGATTGTTGTCTTATCGCAACTATTTCCAGATGTTGTTCCGCGGCTTTACTGTAGTATTAAATTTAGAAGATGAAACTATTAAGTGCTCAAAACAAGAGAATAGTGTCACCGGATGAAGCCGGGTTGGGATTGGATTAGTGAAGACACCGAAAGCAATTGCGATAATGAGATGTTTATTTATAAACGCAAATTAAAGATGAACAAATCTGACACCATTATAACAAAACGATAAGGAAAATTATATAGTTCCTAACATGAAACTATCAACAACAAGTAATTCAGCGAGAAAAATCAAAGATGAATTTAACGAATGTATCCACAAGATGGACGCATGAATTATACACTTATCAACATTTCACTCAGTTAGCGATATTTGACATATGGATGCACGTATTTATGAATTTATCAATTTACCACTTCATCAAGTGATACTGGAATTTGAATGCATGAATTTATGAATCGATCACTCGTATAGCGATAATGAAATGGGAATGCATGAAATTATGAATCTATCACATATAGCGATATTGAAATGTGAATGTATGAAATTATGAATCTATCACTCATATAGCGACATTGAAATGGGAATGCATGAAATTTTGCTCAGATAGCAATAGTGAAAATTACAATAACATGGAAAACGTAATATATATATATATATATATATATATATATATATATATATATATATATATATATATATGTATATATAACTATCGTGGCGTCCATTTGACGACCAAGATGTATTTCCGCTTCCACCCGCTCTAGTCAATGGTCAAGGAGCCACCACGCATGGTCCACCCCTCCCAGTCTGTTGAAGGATCCCTCGAGAGCCTTCTCATTCAACACAGACCCGATGGTCGCGAAGCCTTGGTCCCTCACATCGAGAATACCTGTACACTGTTCCGAGCCAACGTCATCAGTCACAGCGTACACGTCACAAGAAACCCCACAGAGTTCTGCGACTCCACATCACCAAACCATACACAAAAGGCAGCTACAAGTATAACAACTGAACCGTGTAGTACATAAGGCACGGTTAAGTACTTTTGCATTGATATATGTTGAACATGCGCGCACATGAATTCGTTTCGTTACACATTACATTAATCATTCAATGCATGCAGCGTATAATTATATTCAATCTGTCTTTTCATTTACAACAAATAGCTAACTAAAACCAGACTATAGTATTTCTAATATAATGGCGTCGTATGACCTAGGTATTGACTCTCTGTAGAATTTAGAATAAATTCTGAAACATCTAATATATGAAACAATTCTGTCATATAAAACGAATAGTACTAAAGAATACAATCTTAATTTTTACATACCTCTAAAGCTGAAGATTGCTCCCGTAAAGAGGTAAGCTTTCTGACAAGACTCGTCGTATTGTAATTTGTTTATAGAGAATTTGCTCTATATGTACCCTAGCTGTGACAAATATGCGCAGCTAGGTACTTGGGTTTTCACTGCAGGCAATTTGCACATGCAGCATGGGTTGAGTCGCGCTCAGTATTTTGAAATAACAAGAGCCGAAAAAAATAAACCACCCTCGGGTAAAGTTGTACGCGGGAACGAAACCCGAGTACATTTTCGATCACACATATACATTGATAAAAAGCATACACAATTCCGTGACAATACCTCCCCCCTTAAAAAAAAGTGGAAACACTTTTAGAAAATCACGGAATTGTGCAAAAAATACAAACTAAAACGTATTATTTACATTGCCAGATTAACATGGTAAGAGAAAAAAAACTGCAAATCACACTCTGCTTAAGTAATCGGCCCCTACATTTTCCGACCCTCTGATTGCTTCGATCCGGAAACGATATGGCTGCAGAGTCAATGCCCAACGCATCAATCTTGCGTTGGCGACTTTTGCCTTGTTCGAATATATGAGAGGCTGATGGTCCGTTTCAAGGACAAATTCCCTTACGAAAAGGTACGTGTGAAATTTACCTATACCCCACACAGTGCCAAACACTCCTTTTCGATCACGGAGTAATTTTGCTCCCTAGGCAGCAAGTTCCTACTAGCATAAGCTATGGGTAACTTTACCCCCTCTTGCTCCTGTAGCAAAACTGCTCCTAATCCCGTGTCGGACGCATTAGTTCTCAATATGAACGATTTATTTAATTCTGGCAACTTTAGGATTGGCGCACTGATCAATCTTCCCTTAAGAGCGTTAAAAGCACTTTTTTGGCATGAACCGCAAGAAACTTTGTTGGGCTGCCCCTTCCTAGTTAAATCCGTCAATGGACTAGCTATAGCGGCGAAATTTGGAACGAACTTCCTATAAAAACCTATCAACCCAAGAAACGATCGTATCTGTTTCTTGGTTTCTGGCCTAGAAGCGTCTTTAATCGCTTCAATTTTGTCAGGGTGGGGTTTTAACTGCCCTGACCCACTTACTAGATGGCCCAAGCATTCCAAGTTAGAATATGCTATACTACACTTGGAGGGTCTCGCTGTGAGATTTGCCTTGCGGAGTATGTCGAACAGATCGACTAATAAACTAACATGCTCTTCCCAGGTATGCGTATATACAAGAATATCGTCGAGGAAACTATCTACGTTGTTCATGCCTTTCAACAATTTACGCATAAGACGCACGCACGACGCACCGGCGTTAACCAGACCGAAAGGCATAACCTTAAACTGGTAAAGACATTTAGGGGTCGCGAATGCCGTTAATGCGCGGGCATTTTCAGCGATGGGCACCTGCCAATATTCTTTTGTTAGATCTAATTTAGAAATGTACTGGTGCCCTGCCAATTTTGAAAACAAGCCCTCCATGTGTGGCATCGGTTCTGCATCAAACACGGTGACTTTAATTAGTTGTCGAAAGTCTATACAAAATCGATTCGTTCCGTCTTTCTTTCTGGCCAATACCAAAGGAGACGAATATGGGGAGTTTGATGGTTCAATCACTCCCAGGTCTAACATTTTACCTACTTCCTCATCGATTGTCTCCCGTGCATTAAAGGGTATCGGATATCCCTTAATTCTGATTGGCTTCGATGTATTCAAGTTTATCTCGTGCGTTATTAATCCAGTATTACCTGGTCTATCTGTAAATACGTCTGGGTACTTACTCAAAATTTCCCCGACCTGCCGAAGCTGACCTTCAGGTAATTCTGGGCACACGCTGACCATTTCTTTTCCCACTTTTCCTATACCCATGGGATACTCAAGGGGAGTTTCTGTACTGGAGTCTAATTGCGGTTCATCACTCAAATCATCCTCTATGACCGCAATACATTCGACGTTCAGAACGCCCTTTTCAACAGTTTGATCGGGTCTCTCCACGTATCGTTTTAACATATTGGCATGAAATATTCTTAACCTACCTTCCATGTCGATTCGGTAATCCATTTCACCCTTGACCTGTTTGATCTCATATGGTCGCTTCCATTGGACCAATAATTTGTTTATACTAGTAGGGAGCAGCACCAACACTCGATCACCCACGTCAAATTTCCTACTTCGCGTTCCGCGGTTGTAATACTTCGCGTACTTGCGACCCGACTTCACGAGCTCGTCGTGTGCCATCCGACACGTGCTTTATAATCTCTCGCGTAAGTCGACTACGTATTGGTAGGTGGTTTTAACTTCTCCGTCCGCGACATCACCCGACCATAGTTCGCGCAGAATCCGCATAGGACCACGAATTGTCCTAAGGTATATATAGATATACATTAGGCGAGAATCCCAAGCTCTCGTGCGGTACCTCGCGATACGCGAACAAAATCGCGTTCAAATACCGGTCCCAATCTCGCGGTTTCTCAGCGCACATCCGACGTAGCATTTGTTTCAACGCCCCGTTAAATTTCTCTACCAATCCATTACATATAGGGTGATACGGTGTGGTGCGCAACTGTTTAATTAACAACAACCTACTAATTTCTGCCATAAGTTCTGAGGTAAACTGGGCCCCACAATCTGTGAGAATCTCCTCAGGCACCCCTACCCTGCTGAACATGTCAACAAGCGCCTCGGCTACACGTTCGGTTTCAATTGATGGTAAAGCTATGGCTTCTGGGTATCTAGTTGCCTAATCTACTAGAGTAAGGATATATCGGTTTCTCCGATCTGTAATTGGAAATATAGGTCCCACAATAACAACTCCTACCATTTTTAATGGGGTATCTATTAGAGGCATTTTACCTAATGGTACTCTGGTATTCCTTCCCTTCGACACCGTCTTCTGGCAAACATCGCACGATCGACAGAATCGTGCTACGTCGCTATTGACGCCAGGTCAATAAGACTCCGCTAATACTCTGTCGGTTGTTTTTTCATGCCTAAGTGACCCGCCATACTGGACTCGTGTGCCACTCTGAGTACATGTGACCTGAATTTCTGGGGGACAACCAGTTGGAAATACTTTCTACCATCCGACGTGGTAAATGCCCTATACATTAAACCTTTGGTACCTAAGAATTTAGAGCTCCCCCCGCTTTTACAATGTTTCACGGTACCGGCCCCGATCCTCTCCGCGGTCGCGCTCAAGGATGCATCGTGCCCTTGCTCACGCCTAAATTCATCGCGCGAGATATCAGTCACGGCTTCCGGAACTTTCAACTTACGTAGCGGCTTTTTCTCCGCCTGTGCCTGCGCCCTAGTTTCGACCGCTTGTACAATGAGAAACCGGAAATCAGATAGAGTTGAGAGTCTGGAGCTTTCGACATTTCCGATAGTTAGGTCGTATATAGGATTTTAAATACACAGTGATTCTTCGGTTCCGGTCAGGAAAAGCGTCGCGATTTCGATTCTCGCGACGGGAACGCGATCAATCGTCTGATCTAATAAGCATTTGGTCATCCCTAACGAGACTCCGCTTCACTACGACGCCCGTGCACCCGGTATCGCGTAAGACCGTGACTTTTTTTACCGTTGGCGGTACCACTAGCAGTCGGTACCCTCGCTTCGAGAAAAAGACAAGTGCCGATCGACTGAATAACATCACGACCAATCTGCTCACGCGCTGCGGACTCGTATACCGTATTTGCGTTATTAGATTGCTAAATATCACGCGGAAAATCATCGCGCTTACCGCCTCCTGACCATGCCCTGCTTTCAATAGCAACCGCGACTCTCTGGACAAACCCGTTTCATCACTTTCCCGAGCCTGCTCCTCCTGAACGAATTTTCTAAGGGCCTCCCCCTCATACCCAAACTGTTTGCCCAACTCCACTAGATCTTTGAGTGACGACATGGTAAATACTGTTGATAAGATCACCAATCCTAAGTGCACTATCATATAACACATACAATTTTAGGATTACACGAACCAACCGTATCTTCCTTCTCCAAATATATGCAATATGTATATATGTATATATGATAAACAAATGGCAAATGAAACAAAATATGAGTGAGGTATTCACTCACCCGCCTGAATTATCTCTTCTCAGGAAGGTCACAGTCTGAAACATAACTGAAAAATCTTAACGGAGTCAAGACCTATGCAAACTAACGTTCGTGCTCCGCCTAATCCGATATCCCACTTCTGACACCATTTGTCACAGGATGAAGCCGGGTTGGGATTGGATTAGTGAAGACACCGAAAGCAATTGCGATAATGAGATGTTTATTTATAAACGCAATTTAAAGATGAACAAATCTGACACCATTATAACAAAAAGATAAGGAAAATTATATAGTTCCTAACATGAAACTATCAACAACAAGTAATTCAACGAGAAAAATCAAAGATGAATTTAACGAATGGAATTTAAACAAACGTGAATAACGTCCTATCACCAATTAACAAATAGAATTATATGATCTTCAAATAATGCATCATAACAATTTATCCACAAGATGGACGCATGAATTATACACTTATCAACATATCACTCAGTTAGCGATATTTGACATATGGATGCACGTATTTATGAATTTATCAATTTACCACTTCATCAAGTGATACTGGAATTTGAATGCATGAATTTATGAATCGATCACTCGTATAGCGATAATGAAATGGGAATGCATGAAATTATGAATCTATCACATATAGCGATATTGAAATGTGAATGTATGAAATTATGAATCTATCACTCATATAGCGACATTGAAATGGGAATGCATGAAATTTTGCTCAGATAGCAATAGTGAAAATTACAATAACATGGAAAACGTAATATATATATATATATATATATATATATATATATATATATATATATATATATATAACTATCGTGGCGTCCATTTGACGACCAAGATGTATTTCCGCTTCCACCCGCTCTAGTCAATGGTCAAGGAGCCACCACGCATGGTCCACCCCTCCCAGTCTGTTGAAGGATCCCTCGAGAGCCTTCTCATTCAACACAAACCCGATGGTCGCGAAGCCTTGGTCCCTCACATCGAGAACACCAGTACACTGTTCCGAGCCAACGTCATCAGACACAGCGTACACGTCACAAGAAACCCCACAGAGTTCTGCGACTCCACATCACCAAACCATACACAAAAGGCAGCTACAAGTATAACAACTGAACCGTGTAGTACATAAGGCACGGTTAAGTACTTTTGCATTGATATATGTTGAACATGCGCGCACATGAATTCGTTTCGTTACACATTACATTAATCATTCAATGCATGCAGCGTATAATTATATTCAATCTGTTTTTTTCATTTACAACAAATAGCTAACTAAAACCAGACTATAGTATTTCTAATATCATGGCGTCGTATGACCTTTTTAATGTACTTGCATATAATTAGCATATAGTATTTAGTATATTTAGTATTAGCAGTAGTGTTCAGTGTTCGATAGTTTGTTCCTTTACAGCCTGTGGACCGGCAGTGTAAATAAACTAATCCATCATTTAGCGACATAATACATCACAAATGTTATTATATAAGTGAATTGAAGGGACTGAAGAAATAGGGGAAGAAAATGGATTCACAGAAGAGAAAAAGAGAAGACATTGAAGGTTCAACTTCAGAGAAAACGAAGAGACAGATGCGCGTCGTTCACTTTGCATTTTCAAACTGTGAATTATTCACACTTTTATCCCAAACTAATGATCCAGATATTTGACTGAGGATGTTAAAAGATATATGTAAACAAATACTGACTCAACTTGTAATTTCTGCGCAAAGGATGGAGGATACTTGTGAACAAGTACTTGATGAGTACACAGAGGAACACGGATAGCACTGAGACTGTTACCGTGTATGGCTAAAAACCTTGAAAACATGTGTTAGTGTGTTTTGTTATTAGACAGCAATTATACAAAGTACTGGCCACTTGTTTTTTATTTGAAACCACGCGTTTGATGTTGGCTATATCAGACGGACGTTAACCGAAATGATACTCTGCGGATGTACGTTGTGTATCATTTGCAGCTGTTGTCAAGCGCTATCAAAAGATTGTTAACCTGATACTTTTGGCGGGAGTAACTATGACTCTCAAATTGACCAGAGAAGCGTGTAGATTCTGGGTCTGTGTACATAGTTACTGGAGGTGCAATGTGTCACAGCATGCTTGCATGCCTCGTGTCGCATTTATACTGTTGCACGTGAAAGCCTCTGCCCTCCTTGGATCCTTAGGGTTCTCTTCCGCCCGCTGATTGCGCAGTGAGGACACAAAAATCCCCCCAAAATCCACAAAATGTAAGTAAACCAAAATTCAAATATCATACTGAACGAGTTGGCGCCGCTAACGAACTCCGTACCATCATTGTCCGCGAGTGGTGGACGTTCTGACCTGTAGGGGACCACCTCGGAAAGAGTCTCTGATGTGGCTATTGTGGAGACGGACAGAAATTTGGCTGGGATAGCAGATGGATTGGTGATAGTTCAATTTGCTGTCTCTAACTATATTTGTCAATTATGTCAAGAGCTCTCATTCAATAGTCTGCACAGGATTAGTGGGCACTACGAGCAAAAGCACCAGCACATTACTTTTACATACAGCTGCATAAAATGCAACAAAGAGTACACAAAAGTTCATTGTGCTGAATGTCACACCCCAAAGTGCACTGGTCCAACGCCTACCAGGCAAGATCGTATTAGGGACTTGGTCAACACATCTGTCACAAGCACCCAGTTGCCGCAAATAAAAACATAAAACGGCACAAAGTAAGAAGAAGGTTGGGGGAGAAACTCATGGAATGAGCAAGATGATCAGATGTTAAAGGAAGTGAATGAGGAAGCTGTTTAAGGACAAGGTCAAAAACTGAATAGAATACATCAGAGTCAAAATGACAAAATGGACTAGAGAACAAATTAAGTGTAGAAGACGAAAGTAGGGTCTAACCAACAAGTTACAAAGTCCTGGGAAAATGCCAGGTATGGACAATAGTTCAAAGACAGAAGATATAACAGCAACTGTCGAAACTATGCCAGAAGCCGACATGTCTATGCATGAGACAGAAGACAATGCAATAACCGTCAAACATATAGTTCTTCCCGCTGTTCACCCATATGCCCTAGCCCATCCAAATATATCTATAGAAATTCAAGAACTGGCGGGGGTTGAAAGCACTGGCAACCAAACGGTACCAATAGGTATAGACCCAACTCCAATCTTACAAGATCAGTCCATATTTGGAGACGGTGAAATCGGATACAAATGTATATATGACAGTCCTGATGAAAACTCTTTGTTGCATAGAACGGCTGTTGTCCTAACAAAAGCTGTAGAAGGTAAAGCTGATCTTCTTGAGTCAAACCTAATTTTCAAAGACATAGTCTCAGCTTGGCAGCCATCTAATTGACCAAAGGCCTCGAAGGCTGGACCAGCAAAAGATAAGAAGAAGAGCAAGAGGAGTAAACGAGAAAAGACTAATGTCTATGGAAGAACGCATAAGATGTATGAGGAGAATTAATGACGCCTTCTTGATGAACTCCTTTCAGGCCATGAGTCGTGCAAAATCCCTATATAGGTAGTTGAGGAAGATATAGGGACAGATTCAGTGGAATCAGTCAAGAGGTAGACCTCTCCCAGTACCCTCCGCCTATACAGATGGCTAACATAGACATCCTTAAACAACCAATAAATGCTGGTGAGATCAAGGAGATCTTAAAGAAGAAAGATCTAAAATCCGCCCCTGGGCCGGATTCAATCAGGATCAAAGTCACCAAACAAGGTCCTGATAGTCTTCAGAGTCTCACCAATCTCTTCAACATATGGTTGATAAATGGTCGTGTACCATCTGATGTCAATTATCGCGTAGCATTTTGCTCTCGAAAAAAGGCGAGGGCTTGGATGACAGCAACAACTGGCGTCCATTAACAATCTCCAGTAGCATCCTGCGTCTCAACACTGCGGTGCTTTCCAAGAGGCTGTACAATTGCTTAAAATTAACCCCTAGAGAAAGAGGCTTCATTCCGGCCTCAGGATGCAGAGAAAATGTTAATCTGCTCCAGGGGGTCATAAAGAAAGCCAGCTACGGGAAGAATCTGATTGTAGCTCTTTTAGACCTAGCAAAAGCATTCGATACGGTATCACACACACATTTACTGTCAGGTCTAGCCAGATTCGATGTTAACAAACACTGAATAGATATTATCCTAGACCTATGCACTGACAGTACCACCTCTTTTAAAGTTTATGGTAAAACCAGTAGTGATATTTCCATCAAAAAAGGTGTGAAACAAGTTGATCCGTTATCGCCATTGTTCTTCAATATAGCTTTCGATCCCATCTTTTGTCTTACCGAAAAGTAAGTAAATGGCTTGGGATATCAGGGAGACATTACCATAGGCTCACTAGCATATGCAGATGATACAGGTCTCCTAAATGAGCACATACAAGAGTAGATGAAACATTTACAACTCTTTAACAAGTTCTAAAAAGACACAGGACTCCAGTTGGAAAGAAAACATATATTTTTAACGATGGCACACAACTTATGGTAGACAATGTGCCAATCCCATTGATCCAACCTGGGGAGAGTACAAGATATATAGGGGCTATTTTGACCCCTGGACAGGACTTGTTCAAATAAATCCAGCACAACAACTGGACCAATGATGCTCAAAAGTATCCAAAGCAGCTTTAAAACCAAGACAAAAGTTGGTGATCCTAAAAGAGAATCTAATTCCAAAACTTCTCTATGCATTGAACCTCACCAAACCTGTAAAAAACCACTACAGGGTATAGATAGGAGAGTGATATTCTGGGCGAACAAATGGTTATATCTAACCGAATCAACCTCATCTCACTTCTTGTATACGGCTACGTGTGATGAAGGTCTCAACTTACCAAAGCTAAAGGAGAATATGCCAATAATGATAGTAAAGGAATGGATAAAGATTCTCAATAGCGAACGAAGCATCCAGAAGGTTGCTCAGACTGCTGACTTACACACCCTTGTCAGTGAAGGAAGAGATAAATTTCTCCTTCAGTTTGACTGGTGAGATCAAGAATGATCACGGTGGCACAGCCAAAGAATACAGCCGAGTGGACGAATCGCCTATTTGGCCGAACGGTCTCACGATCCAGACTCAAAGCCAAAATTCCCCCATCTAATAGATGACTGACCGGGCAATCTAGACTCTCAGACCGAGAGTTTATCGACGCCATAAGAATCAGAACGGGGACATTTCCAACAAAGAGTATCTGCTAACAGAGAAAATACAAGAAACATAAATCTTTGTTGCATATACTGCAAGGCTCCGTCTGAGACCGTATGCCACATCCTGTGTGCATGCCCTGGACTCTGGATCTGGGCGTTAAACGTCATGACCAGGTCTGTGACTATCTCAGTAACCGCCTCTGGAAAAAGGGCTACGCGGTATATGAAGAGCCTCATTACCGTGTTCAAGGCCAACTTTTCAAGCCTGATTTGGTGGTGACTTTGAATGACGAGTCATGGATCCTGGATCCGACGATATTCTGGGAGGGTGATGGTGGTGAACAAAGATTTACCACAGCACTTGAGGAGAAACAAAGAAAATACACAGGTCTCCTCCAAACAGTTTCCGATGGTACAACACTCGATGCAATAGTGCAAAAGGTCTGGCACTTGGTGTAAGTGGGCCATATCATTATTTGAATGATAAAACTTTGAAAGTCTTTGGCATGAACAATAAAACCATCAAACAGAGATCTCGTTAATGGTACTTCGAAGTTCAATCAAAATAATGGGAGCATTTGCCGGACTTTCAAAATAGGCAAGAACTCCCACGGACACCAATATTAGTCATGCAACCCTCCAAGATTAATTTTAGGTCACTGCTCTAAGGGGATAGCCCTTGTAAATTGAACTATTCCTATTTCATAAAAACCTATTCAAACCAGATTAAAGCGCATCATCTGCCTCGTGATTGTGTATGGGCCGCGAGCGGGGGAATCCACACCTGCGTTACCTACTGACTAGGTGTGGCTGATAGATTTAATGCACATTCAAACACAGCCAATATTTAATATAACTCTTTAAAATCCAGCTAAATCACTATTTCAGCAAATACTCGAAGGAACTACGTACTTCATGCTTCGACTGAAATATAGGTAGAGCATACAATTATTCAGTCAAGGCTCAACAATCCTTATAGTCAAATACCGGTCAAGCATACGACCCTCTCATGTTGAACGCTGGTACATAAGATAGGGGACAAATGGATGACTGGTTGCTCAATCATGCGAAAATTTATTATAGATGACTCCCATATCCCATATTCGTAACTATACCAAATTTGTCAAAACGGCGCAGGACACACTACTTAGATCAAGGAATTGAACTGAATGCGTCGACCAGACGTAAAATTGAAAAAGAAGACTGCGTCTTCACTCATAAATGTCCGTATATATGCACGAGCTTTGTGTACTGGACCAAATGGCGTATGAATGCATACATATTTGAATGTAGTACATCCTGTATTCGTACCTTTTCTATTATTCAAGTCGCGGTTCACAGTTACACTCTAAAAAAAGCGCTTAGATTTATCCTATGTTTATTTAAGCTGTAAATCGTCTCAAGTAGTAAATCGTTTACAAACACGTACGATTATGCATACAAGAAGCGTCTCTCTCTCTCTCTCTCTCTCTCTCTCTCTCTCTCTCTCTCTCTCTGCGCTATAGAGCAACATCCATGTTCAACTCAACAGTCTAATCTTGGTGCATGCATTGCAAATGTACAGGTTTACACAAGGCTTGTAATAAACACAAATGGCAAGATCTATTACACTAATATAGTAGATTATAAATTTACAGGTATAGTGTGATTTGCGTGGGAAATTGACTGAAGGCTGAAACGGCTACGAGGTGGGCGTTAATATACAACATATTTACAGAAAATCAATAGCTGTACATTGTTAGACTAGGTCACATGACATAAACACTCATTTTCCTGATTTACATGTACAGGTAAGGACATTTGGGCCATTCAGTATTTGATCCGTATCCCTGCAGCACAGTACAAGAATAATAATGAGCTTCCGAAGTTGTTGTAGATCCTTATGGCGCTGGAAAAACCCTCTCATTGTGATACTTCTACCTCTTCTTCTCCTTCCATTACTATTGGTTGGTGACTCAAAGGTTAGTCTTTCATGGGATTTACAGGTAAATAGTTATAAATCTCTTTTCTTTCCTACCTGTAAGATAACACTTAGAGGTCCAAACGGTGTGGCATCTCAACTGCATGTGTACTATTTTGCACCCATTGAACTTTACGCCTTTTGTCTCTGTATACGAATGCTCGTTTATATGTTTGTCGTATGCATATATATCTGTCTATTCGTGTGTCTATCTCGTGCTAGGTAAGTTGCTAGATAAGGGCCGACCTTTTAATTTTTCCGAGGGGCTGGGGTGGGGTGGGGTGAGGTTTGAGATAAAACAATTCCGGCCCCCAAATAGCTTGAAATTAAATATTGCTCTAATTTGTAGAAGAAACAAAAATTATATATATTATATTAGTGGGGGGGGGGGAAATATCTTCAGGCGAAAGAAAAAGAAATGTTTGGCTCGAAAGAAAATCCCAGGGGCCCCCTCTCTCGTCCAAAATTAAATGGCCGGTCTCTTAGGTGACATACCTGACTTGCTGGTATAATCAAAATTAAAATATGCATTAGGAAGTATAACAATTTGCTGATAATTTATCCACAATTTGCAAACACTTTTGTTTTGGAGTAAATAAATTCTAAATCACAATGTTCCTTATATGTTTAGTGGAAATTTGAATTTGTTTCAGTGACTGTAGAGACGGTCTAAATGCTTGACTGACTTGTATAACTTCAAGTACACAACTAGCAAAGGGTGATTCTAAGAATTCGATATTTGTATTACATGGGCAGACCTCCCCAGTTTCCAGTTAATATCTGGCAAAAATGCTTATAATGATGGTGCTAATTAATATTAATATGCACTGGATTTAGATATCATATTTTTATTTTGAAAAACGTTGAGGTGTAAGCGGAGAGAGAGAGAGAGAGAGAGAGAGAGAGAGAGAGAGAGAGAGAGAGAGAGAGAGAGAGAGAGTGAGAGAGAGAGAGATTCAAATTGGACTGAAAGTCTTATGTAGGTTTTAGTACACTAGAGTGTATTTAGTAACTTATATTTTAGGTGCTGTAGTAAGTTTTGAAATTTGTTTTAGTAAATTAAAGGTTGTGTTGTGAATATTTGTGTGTGTACTTTAACAACACTTCTGCGTCACTACTTTTTTTTTAAGTGAAGGTGAGGAGGCAATTGGACCAACAAAACTAGAACAGTTATAACTAGTCCTGTTATAACTAGAACAGTTATAACAGGATAAATTTTGCATATAATATGGAGACAGAAATGTCCAGGTGTCAGAGTTTTTCCTGTTTTTAAAAAAAAAAATATTGTATTGGCCTATCCAATACATCGATTACCCATTGCTGAATTAAGAATTTGCTTCACATTTATTGTTAGTAAAATATCCCAAAGGGTATCTAAATGTCAGGATAGGAATGTAACGTTCTATATGGAAATCAAATTAAATGCTACACAAAATGCAGCCAATAATGTATAAGTTTTACTTATCTGTAATTGCTATTCTATGATCGTAATATATTTACACGCAGTCAATGCATTCCTTTTGTAAGTAGAATGCACTGTATGGTACAATATACACCCTATACATTCCTACTTTCACTTTGCCTATATCTACAACTACATCAATTAACGAAGAAGAGAGAGAGAGAGAGAGAGAGAGAGAGAGAGTGTGTGTGTGTGTGTGTGTGTTGTGTGTGTGTGTGTGTGTGTGTGTGTGTGTGTGTGTGTGTGTGTGTGTGTTTTTGTGCAATGCTAGTGTACCTTTCTAGCGGTAAAACACTGAGTTTCAGATTTATATTAAAGTTTGAGGGAAAAAAGAAATCTGCAATAGCTCACCACACTGCATTTCCGTAATATCCGAACCAGAACATTTAATTTCATTCTTCGGTGAAGGAAAGATAATTTATTTATATTCAGGTTAAACTGCGCCTGTTTAAACTCAGTGTTATTGTAGCATTCATATACAGCATAATTGGTACTAATCTCATTCTCTGTCACACCAAAGTCACATGGGTATATGAAATTCTTTTGTAACACACGACGGGCTGGTCCTAAAAACTTCAAATATTTCCCTTCGTGAACCATCTTATTGGTCGATCTGGCGGCTTAACCACTCTCCCCACCCCTTCCCCCGCCCCAAGAGTATAGCTTCGTACTCGCGCCCCATCCCATTCCCATCATAACTCCCCATTTGGATCGCTTTATGACGCCTCGGGTAGTTGTTGCAGAAACACGGTTAAGTTTTTTGTATTGCTTGGGTTGTTCGGGGTTAGGGAAGGGGTGTTTGATGTTTCTCCTTTTTTTTTTTTTTTTTTTTTCTTGATAATATTAAGCATGTATATCCAAGAACACTGTTGATATTATTAGATGAATCTTTCATGGTGTCTATATGTTGATGTATTTTGAGAAACATAATATATCATTTTCACTCACATTGATATCTTCTTTCGCTTGTTGTTTTTGTTGCTGTTGATGATGATGATTATAAGAGTGTCGTCGTCGTTGTTGTTATTGTTGTTTCTACAATGGCAATTGATAACGTGCAATTAAACAGAAATAGGGGGAAAATATTAGCTTCTCACCGTCTAAGGTAGAAATCTAAATTATGCATACATGAGGTTAAATTGTGTTATGTTGCTTACAAAATCAGTCGACTTCTCAAACCTGTGTCACAATTAATCTGCATCTGTACGCGATGTTCGGGACTTTTATTCATGACTTTATCGTCTATCAAAAGATCAATGTTTCAATATTCATACAGTAAATCGTCTCTAAACAGAGTTACCTGAACAACTGAAATGGCTAATATGTATGGTATGTACGAGCGTATTGTGTGTATATAGAGGCAAGATAGGCAACTCTCGTAAACAACAAATTTAACAAAAATGTATTCTCACCAATGCAAGCAGAAATACGTTGTTTTTTAGCTTTTGGTTTTCATTTTTTGGTTTTCGTGTTTGTTTGTTATTTTTTTTGTTTTTTTGTTGGGGGGGAGGGAAGTTGGATGATTGTTTGTTTTTTTGTGGGGGTTTTTTGTGGTTTTTTTTGCATTTTGCGCTTTAAATTTTAAAAATATGCTTCAAGGTGGATGATAGAGCACGTGTAGTTCCAACAGTGTTCCGAAATTTCAAGATATCGTTTCAGATCTAATTAACTGCAATTTACTTTTGCGCGAGTTCCAGGCGCTTCTATTCGTTTTCCAAGTGAATCGCCGCTGGATATGTACATATTGCTGTTGTATCATTAAATGCTTTGCACACATCAGGATTTCCTAATTGTAAATTGTGATGATTGTTTTGTCATTGACCATCTTTCGCTAAATATTCTATGACGATAAAACTGAGCATATATGAAGTCACAGTCATAAGTTGGTCGTAGCAGGTGATTTTTGATTGTATAGCAATGCATATCTAATCTGAATTGAAACGAGAAGTGTAAATATTCAGGAGCGATTTGCATGGAAAAGAATAAAAGCACCCGAAAATTGGTCAAAAGTCAGGTGGATTTCAGACCACTCTTGGAAATTTACATGCTGTATCTTCCACTATGTGGCTAAGTTTTACAAAATAACAAAGGCAAATTGCTTTATCTTCCGTTGATATGTTTAATTTGGGCCCAATAATTCCTCATTGTTTCAGCCCTTTTTTCGTGTGTCCGTCCATTGGTATAGGTATATATCATGACTAAAGGGGTGTCGCATACCACATCTTCAAGGTCAAGCTCACAAGTCAATAGTTTCAAGTTCAGTTATATTTGCCCATCTGCTATTTAACTTAACAGCTGTTGAAGATAAATGGATGAAACTTGGCATACTTATATACTGTAACTAGAAGATGAGTTGCATTGCACATCTGAGTTTTTATCCTCAATGTCAAGGTCACCGGTCAATATTTTAAGTTTTTTTTCCTTCTGCTTATATCACAAAAACCGTTTGAGGTGCTGGGATGAACCAAGGTACACTTATGCTTCTCAGTTTATATTCAAGGTATCATCTTCTTGTCAAGGTCTCTGGGTAGTTTGTTTGTTTCGGGTTATGTTTTTTATGCCTTTTTTCGCAACTCGGTTACTGTTCATGTCGGGTCAGTCACAATACAGCTCTGTTTTTAACTTCATATTGAGATTGTGTTAATGTGAAATTTTGTGATCTCACCTTGCTATGGGAAGGACAAAATTTTACTGAATTTGTGTGTTGTTTATTGCGATGGTGAAAATAAAAACTTTCTTGAGTCTTGTGTTGTCAGGAGTTGTGTACGTTATCTCTTTATACACTATGCACATACATAAATACAGAGTACAATTTAAAGTGTTAGAGGTTCATATATGCATGACCAAAAATATTTATTTGCAATAATTTGTATTCCAAAAGCACGTAACCAATCAGCGGGACGCTAACAAATGTGCATAGAAGTTGCCGCAAAGGTATATATGTAGTAAGTATCGATAAATGTACAGGTAAGATTTAGAATGCAGTTCTCCTGCCTTTGGTTACCGCTTTTCTGCCATGGTCTGGTAAAGTAACAATGACATCAAGTTGGCTACTTATTCCTTATTCCTTATTCCCGATTCAATAAGGAATAAGTAACCAGTTACTTATTCCAGATTGAAAAATGTTGACCTCGAGTTGACTACTTATTCCTTATTCCAATTCAATAAGGATTATGTTACCACTTACTTATTGACGATTCAAAAAATGCTACACCAAATTTGAATACTCTTTAGGACATTCATATACCCCTATAATATGTTGACACGAAACAATTAGTCTAGCCCAATCGGAGAATGCGAGTATTCTTATTGGCACCATCTATATAAAGTTGGATACATAGAGATGACGGATTATAATAAAATGTACAGTGACGTAAACCCTTCCTTCAAGTATTTTCATCGGAACCCCTCTTTGACAGTTTCAAGTTAGGGATCTGCTCTAACAGTAAGAAAAGCTTATAAACAATTTGCCATGCCGTTTGCGAGAAATAGGTAT
Source organism: Margaritifera margaritifera (assembly GCA_029931535.1). NCBI lineage: Eukaryota > Metazoa > Mollusca > Bivalvia > Unionida > Margaritiferidae > Margaritifera > Margaritifera margaritifera. Next base: position 686,515 of record JAQPZY010000985.1, on the reverse strand, counting down.
ATACATATACGGGAACTATAAGAAACCCCTAAGGAGACTACCTCCTAAGTCCACATACGGAGCATCCACCCCTTAAAGAATCTTGACTTGGACCCTTCTTTTGAGATTTTATCTCTAGGGATACTGTCGACCCACAAAAGAAGTCTTAACGAAATTCGTCGAGAGGAATCAGAGCAATAGGAGTGCCTTCATAGGAACTGGTTATGTGCAGGAGGTGGATAGTGGACCAATTATATCAACAATTTGCACCAGTTGAACCCCTACTCAGAGGATTTTGATTTCATCCCTCTTTGACATTTTCTAGAGAGAGATCCGCTCGAACAGTAGGAAAAGTTTAGAGAAATATTCGTCTAGCCGATTCCGAGAAATAGTGGGCTACATATATTGAAACAGAACAAAGCCTGTTAAGGGATTACCTCTTAGATCCATATATGGACCCTTCAGTCTACCCCTAAAAAGATTTTGACATGGATCGTTCTTTGATATTTTGTACCCAGGAATATGTTTTACCCCAAAAGAAGTATTGACTAAGTTCGAGGAGATGCAATGTGGATTGATTTTATCAATATTTTGCACCAACTGAACTACAACTTACAGGATTGTTATTTCAACGCCTCTTTGACAATTTCTATTTCAGTATCTGCTCCAACAGGAGAAAACATTTCAAAGGAAAACTAGTAGAGCCGATTTCGAGAAATAGCGAGTTCAATAGGTATAGCAACGCCCATAAGGAGATCATCTCTTAAGTCCGTATACAGACCCTACAGCCCACCCATTAAAAAGATTTTGATATGGATCGTTCTTTGATATTGTATACCTAGGGATATATTCGATCCGCAAAAAAAGTATTGAGGAAGTTTGTCGAGATCAATCAGACACATAGGATGGTCATTATGGATGCCGGCAATATTCCACCGGTAGAGTGGGGACCGATTATATCCAAAATTTGTAATGCGTGAACCCCTACTTAGGGAATGTTGACTTCAACCCCTGTTTCCCACATCGGAGTTTGGGATCTGTTCCAACAGTAGCAAAAGTTTGGAAAAAAATTTGGAGCCGATTTCGAGAAATAGGGAACTAAATATATGGGGGCTATATAATACAGGCCGTAACGGGATTAAATCTTGCGTATAACTCTTAAGCCCACACATGGAACATCAACTCCTTAAAGAATCTTGACACGCACCCTTCTTTGAGATTTTACCTCAAAGTATATTTTTGATCCACAAAACAAGTCCTCACGAAATTCGTTAAGACGAATAAGCGAAATAAGGGACAACTTATGATTAATGGCTATGAAAAGCAGGTACAATCTGGATCAATTATATCGACATTTTGTACTAGCTGATCCTCTGCTTAGCGGAATTTGGTTTCAACGCCTCTTTGGCAGTTTCTAGGTAGGGATTAGCTCCAACATGAGGAAAAGTTTGAAGTAAATTCGTCCAGCCGATTTGGAGCAATATGGAGCTAAATATATAAAATTTATTTTTAAAAAAAGAACATAAGGAGATTACTTCTTAAGTCCATATATAGACTCTACAGTCCACCCACCCCACCCAACCCCAAAAAAAAGATTTTAGATATGGATCGTTCTTTGATATTTTGTACCTAGGGATAGGTTCGACCCCCAAAAGAGGTATGTATGAAGTTTGTCGAGAGCAAACAGAGAAATAGGGGTGTTCTTATGGATATCGGCAGAATTAGACCGGTATAATTTAGACCGATTATATCCAAACAGTGCAATGCCTCAAACCTTACTTACAGGATTTTGCTTTCAACCAGTGTTCGAGACTTCCTAGTTAGGGATCTGTTCCAACAGTAGGAAAAGTTTAGACAAAAATTCGTCCAGCCGATTTCGAGAAATAGGGCGCTTAATATTTGGTAGACTTATAACACAAGCGGTATGGGGATTAAATCTTATATATATATATATATATATATATATATATATATATATATATATATATATATATATATATATATATATATATATATATATATATATATATATATTGCCCTAACATCCCCTTCTCAAAGAATTATGACACTGACCCTTTCTTCGAGATTTTCCCTATATGGACATTTTCGATCCAGAAAAGAAGTCTTGACTAATTTCGTCGAGAGGAATCTGCAAAATAAGGGGCAACTTATGGGAACCGGGTGTGAGAAGTCGGTACAGTGTGGATCGATTATATTAACATTTTGCACCAACTTAACCCCTACTTGGAGGATTATAATTTCAACGCCTCTTTCACAGTTTCTATTTAGAGATCTGCCCCAACAGTAGAAAAAGTTTATGGAAAATTCGTCTAGCAGTTTTCGAGCAATAGGGAGTTAAATATACGGTAATACCACCAGAACCCATAAGGAGATTACCTCATAAGTCCATATTGTCTATTCAGTCCAACCCTAAAAATGATTTTGGGCATGGATAGTTCTTTGATATTTTGTACCTAGGGATCGGTTTGACCTCCAAATTAAGCATTGAGAAAGTTCACCGAGAGCAGTCATATAAATACTTCGGTCCTTTTTATGGAACGATTCCATAGAAAGTTTGCAATCCATCAACACCTACTTAGTAAATTTTGTTTTCAACCGCTGTTTGACACATCCTAGTTAGGGATCTGTTCCAACAGAAGCAAAAGTTTAGAAAATAATTCTGGAACCGATTTCTAAAATTAGGGGGATAAATATATGGGGATATAACACATACCCTGAGAGGATTAAATTTTGCGGATACATCTGGGCCCTAACATCCCCTCCTTAAAGAACAAACCTTGACGAATAGCATCGAGAGGAATAAGCGAAATAAGGGGCAACCTATGATTACCTGGTATGAAAAGCAGGTCCTTATAGGTTCTGGCAATATAAGGAAAGTGCATAGTGGATAGCTTTTATCAACAATTTGCACCTACTGAACCCCTACTTAGAGGATTTTAAGCTCAACCACTCTTTGGCAGTGCGTAGTTAGGAATCTGCTACGACAGTAGGAAAAGTTTAAAGAAATTAGACCTGATTTGGAGACATAGGGAGATAAATAGCTGTAACAAAAAGTCCATAAAGAGATAACCTCTTATATCCAGATATGGAACCTGCAATCCCCTCATAAAAAGATTTAACACGGATCGTTGATTTATATTTTGTACCTAGGGATTTGTTCTACCCCCGAAAGAAGTATTGTCGAAATTCTTCGAGAGGAATCAGAGAAATATAAGGGTCATTATGGATACCTGCAACATAATAGCGGTACCGTAAGGAAAGACTATATCACATTTTTGCAATACGTGGACCCCTACGTAGATAATTTTTTTTTAACCCCTGTTTCATAGTTCCTAGCTAGTGATCTACTCCAGTAGTAGGAAAGGATTAGAAAATATTCGTCCAGCCATTTCGACAAGTAGGGGGCTAAATATATCAAAGCCATAACAAGGCCCGCAAGGGGATTTAATCAAGCATCCATAATTTTGTCAAGGGTCCTTCTTTGAAATTTTGTATCTAAGGGGATGTTCGACCCCCAGAAGAAGTATTGGCAAAATCCGTTGAGCAATTCGGGTCATACATGCAACATTTGCACGCAGTGGGTGGAAAATGTATGGGCGACCACCTTGGCCAAACAGGGTGCACTTTAGAAAACAAGAACACGCACTATCAAAGTTGCGGATGCCATTAGTATTGCGGCGACTCTGCGTCGGTGAAGAACTTCTTACAGGCAGAATCTTTGACGATGGAGGGTTCACCGTTCCAGAAAAGGCATAAGAGGGCCATATAATTGCCCCCGTGACATAGTGTTCCAGCCCTTACGATCGGAACAGATTTTCTCGGCGATACCTATAGGACCAGATCCAGTTTGGTACACAGGACCGTCTGGACCAGCGACGACATCAGAGGTTGATCAGCCACGGTTAATACAGGATCTTACTCTGCTTCAACTCTGCCTGAGGGGACCGGGTACGTAGATCAATATCCCGTCTTACTCCGTCCCTGCATCATGGAAACTGGCAACGGCATGGAAATTCTAATTGCCTTTATCCGTCAAGACTCCATTTTGCCATCAGAGGTGGATCTGCTAAGGTAAATACCGGTTCCGAGACGACTCATGCCTGAAGGGACTGGGTACGGTGATCAAATAGACTGTCTTATCCCGTCCCGTCATCAGACAACCGGCACTGGCATCGATGATCAAACAAGCTATATCCAGTACGGGCCTCTCGGTGCCATACCTGACAACTCCATTACCAGCCCCGGCTACATCACAACCTGTCACCGGCTTTGGCAACAATACAATCCCGAATGCACGGCACCATGTCCGGACCATAGACTAGTCATGCAGAGAACATTGGACTGCTACATTATTGGCACCAGCCCTGTTACATCCCGGTAGCAGCTACGGCGATGATACCGTCCCGAAAACCCGGCACCATTCGAGAACCATCGGCGAATCACGAAGATAATACTGGATAGCTTCAGTGTCTGCTCCGAATCCAGTACATTCTGGCACCGACTAAGGCGAGGATACGGTCCCGGATGCCAGGCACTATTTCGGAACCATCGACGAGTTACGCACGGAATACTGGACAGTACCAGCCCCGACTTCGACAATTCATCGCACCTTCTAGGACGACGATACAGTCCCGGCTTCCCGGTACCTTTAACGGACCATTGAGAATTAACTCAGTTAACGGATGGAGATTACATTGTCCCAAACTATCTGCACCTCAGTTTAGTTCGCGGCCCATCTCAACCGACTTCGCCAGTTTCGTCACATGCATCGCAGGAGGCGTCAATTTCACACCGGTATTCTGCGTTCGAGGACCCACGCTCAAAAGCTTCGTCTTTCATACCCAATTCGATGATATCCAAAGAAGATTCGGCTTTCCGCACATCAGTTGAAGAAGTTTTCTGGCTCTTGACTCCTGAGTTTTGCCAGTCTTCTCCTATGCCGTCGTTATCAATGTTTAAAGCTCCCCATCTGTCGACTTGTTGGAAAAGAAAGATCAGTTAATATTCAGACAGGTTCCATGATCTGCACTGGTTAGAGAGGCAGGTTCAAGACCTAACCGTCAACAAACCTTTCTTCTTGCAACGAAAATTTCCATATAATTGTAACAGAATTTTTATAGAGCGCACACGCGTGTCGTTTAAACGGATGCCCCAACCATCGACAGAGACGTTGGAGGTCTGGAAATGTCGATTTGTATGGACCGGAAGTCATTTCCAGACACACAAGAGCTTGCCCGAAATGTCGTGGCAATAGGATTGATTCTTGGTTTGACATCCATGGCTATATCTGAACACAGCCTAGGTTCGCCTGTCGATAAGACAATGGAAACTCTCAGAAAGAGAATGAAAGTGGCGCTAGTAAGACCAGCAGAAGAATCCGATGTGATGAGAGAGCTTACAACACATCCAGGCTTTAAGTCCAGAAGAATATTCAACAACAACCTGGTAGCTGTCCACCGTACATAAACAACGCCTCAGCACAAAAGGTCTGTTGAAATTAGAATGTGCGTTCTTGACCACAGCAAGCTTTACATGTACGACTGCTACTGTGGCAACATCAAAAAGCGATACAATGAAAGGCACGCTGCTGTATACAGATACAGACGTCCCGCTGATGCAGATCGAGACGCCATACATCCCCGCCGATATGGCAAAAGACGTAGACAGCTACGACCTGAGCAACTACCCAAACTCTAGCTTTCTGCATAGCATGAAAAACGAAAAGGTCATAGGAAAATTCAAAGACGAATGTAAAGGCCAGGCCATAACAGAATGTATAGGCCTACGGCCAAAGATGTACAGCATACTAATGGCCGTAGGAAAGGAAACCCCCAAGGCAAAAGGAGTGTCAAGGCTCATCGTGGAGAAAGACCCGAAACGCGAAGATTATCGGGAATGTGCTATACCCAGATAGGTTCGACTTTTCACGACATCGTCGGTATCCGCAGCGAGCTCCACAACATTGGCGTTTACCAGATATTCAAAACTGGTATAAACCCACTGGACATCAAAAAGTGGATAGCGCAAAATGGTATAGGTACGTTGGCCTACGGTCACAAAAACCTAAAGCCATCTCGCAACTAAGCTGCCGTACCAGCATCAAAGATGCGGTGCTTAACATACGTTGGAGGTAACTGAGCTTCCTCGGGTATTTAGCTGCCTTCGGTGCCCTCCACCCGCAGAACATTGTGATAGTTTGACGCAGGCTTTCTGTGCCAAATATCGTCTTTCACCTCTCAAAAACGTGGATAGCGCCAAACATTGACGTTTGGTCACTACCCTGTGCGGCGAGCTCACTAGGCCGTACTTAACAAAATAAAATTGTGCGCCTTGGACGCCGCAGCAGCAAACACCTACTAAAGCTGTGCGCACAGACGCGCTGCCTTTTGGCGGCCATATAGCAGGCTTTGGAGGTAACTGGGTATCGTCCGGTATTATCAGCAGCTCCTCGCGGACAAAACTTCTGCGAGACACAGATCCTCCAGCCGCAGGACTTTTTGCAGCGGTGGTTTGCTTTGTCGATGAAGGCGCAGCTTTACTGCTCGTAATGTAATATATAACGGCTTGACCTGGAATTTCTATCCGGGTTTTTATATGAAAGTTATCGAGAGACCAAACTGGATCTGTGGCGCGGCAACTGCCGCCTTTCAGTTCTCCTGGCTCATATAAATACCTTACCGTCGTGCAGATAGACCCCGCTCCTACGAAGTGTTTGTATCGTGCTGAAAACTTTTTTCTGCATTTATAGAACGCACCCATTCAGTATTACGACAGGCGCTTATCATCTCCCTTGCGGACTGACATCTAAATAATCTCTCAGATAAAGTTCGATTAAAATCTTTCAACAATAGCCTGAGATCTGTGACGTCCAGTTATTCCGCGTCCTAATTTAACATTGTGCTTTTCTAGCAATCAAATTACAACACCCATACATTCTGTAAATGAATCTACTTGCAATAATTTTTGTCCAGGACATATGCTTTCGTGTGTATATCTTTCCAGCGAGTTTGTCATTTCTCCTGATTCTTTACTTGTTAGCGGCTGAGCGTCTTTAAACCAAGTGGCAACAACAACTAATGTTGTTACACGCACCTCCGATGTCGGTCTAGCGACGTGTCTTCCTTCTTTATTAAGTTTTGCTAATCTTTTTTTCCGGCTACCACACATCCAGGTTTTTAGTTAAGCTTCTAGGTACTTGAACAGGTTCTTCCCGAAGAACTTGAATAGGTTCTTGTCGAGGAACCTGCTCAGGTTCTTGTATAGATTCATGTACAGGTTCATTCATTGTTAGTAACACAGTTGCGGACTATGTCGTATCAGCATCTGTGCAACACGTTGCGAAACAAGTTTGTTTATCTCTGTATGCATTGTATTTTTAATTGGCGGTTTAACGTCCAATTCAAAGTAAGTACTCTTGTATCTAAAGTATAAATGTGAACAGATACTTTCCAAAGAGGATTGTATAATTGGATCGTTACCTAACTCGTGTACATATTCTGCGGTATTATCGATAGGCAAGAAGTGTGAACCTACAGTAGTGTATAGCCTTATTACGACGTGCCTATAGATTTAGTAATGCGAGCACCCAATTCAGCTTCATAAATATAATGAATTTTAAATACCTCTTTGCCCGTCATGGAATTCAGTTTATCCAGTGTTAATGCAGCTCCGCTACAACGGAGAGACTACCGTGCTCTACTTGATTTGATTAATTTGGTTAAGTGCTTGCGCGTGTCTTTAGCACAACTTTGATTCGACTCTGTATCGCTTGGTGGTATGTCTTTCACCTCACTCTGCCACGCGGAAGGTGATGGTACTTCGCTACCTTAATCTGCATTTAGTAATGAAGCCTTGCTACGCCGGCCTTGCGCCACCTTTCGTTGTGACTTTGGGGTTCGCTCAGAAAGCGGATTATAAATTATCTGGTCGATATTCATCGCAACGATTCCTCTACGCTAAGCTCGTAGCAGCAACTTTGTTGCGTATACTGTTTGATCTACGAAGTGTGTAACTCTAAGTAACCGTCGCATCAGCTTTACGACTACTATATATATGTATATATATATATATATATATATATATATATATATATATATATATATATATAAAGGGCTATGAGTGTTACGAGACTCGCAACGACTATGGAACAGCAACGCTGCGTGGACTGCTCCACACCTTATACGATACATGAGATTCAGTCCTTATTAACACAAGACCTTACTGCCTGTTTTTTTTATTATTAAACCACGTATTTTGTCATATTTGCCTAATGGAGTAATGTTATTCTCTCGAAGTAAGTCCTTAAATGTGTCGCCATTTTTGCAGTAATGGAGAGCAATCCGTGAAGTCTACTCGCGACAATCCTTTGACACCGAAGTAATCCTCTGTGAAATGACCCATACACTTATCTTGGCGTGTCTATTTATAAAGGTCAATTTCGTAAGTGCTCTCTGCCTTCGCCTAGACTGACGAACTTCAGCTAAAAACGCGAATTCGTCCAGGATAAAGAGTCTGTTTATACTTTTATATTTTTCATACAGCAATAATAAAGTTGTATCTGAATCAACGTCTACTTTGGGGTCTGGTTCAGAGCTCTGATCTGGTTTAATTAAGATTAAATTTGTATCTTCCATTCCTTTTTCCCAGGGACGGTTGTAGGACAAACGATACTGATATAATTAAAATATTCATAAAGCACCGTTTCTAATAATTCGCATGCTAAATCACTCTTACTACATCCGCGACGACCAATATGGGGAACGTTCATGAAATAGCGCTCTAGTCGATTGCTGAGATGAACTGTCCATTGTTTGATATTTAGCTGTGCATCCATGAACAGATATGTGTATGCGTTCAATGCGCCGGCACCGTCTGCTGATTTTTCAATTTGCAGAGTAATACCCTCGCTGGCTTTTTCTATTCATCTACCTGACCCGTGAAGACTGGTCTTCTCTCTTACGCGTGTCAAATACCATAGTGTACTGAAAGCGATAAAATTGGCTATCGTCGATCGATGATGTTAGTTGCTCTCTTAGTTCGTCTCGAACCATTACGTTACAGGCTTTCTCCCGCTGCTGGCAACATGACTATCCTTCCACTGTTATTAAAACCTTGTTTATTAATGGATTATAATACGTCTCTGTGTCTCATCCATAATTAGGATTAGCGGTAACGTCCTCGAACAGAATAACGATAGCTGCTAGGCTCCTCACTGGTGAGTTTATATTTATATTCCATAGGGTGTCGATTTTGTTGAGAAAGAGCCTTCGATGTCTTAAAATTCTAGTACAAAGTACAGAAACCTTGTTCAAGTATTGATTACGGATAGATCGAGCGAGCTTAGGGTAGTTTACGACATCGAATTTTAGCGCGAGGCCGGTAATGATGTATGTCGCTGTGACGTTTATGTTTTTCAAGACCCGACCATAATCGTTAAAGATAAGTTCATAGGTTATCTTTCTGACAGTGCAGCTTGATAAAATGGCATATGGTTTATTAACATCTCAAAATAAAATCGGATATGGTTTCTACTTCCGTATTGTTAGATAGGGTTTTATCGGGCTGAGTGGCCGCCACTGCGTTTCCTGCGCCTATACGCAGACGTGATGAGTTATCATTCTGGTTACCTTGGTATTTGAAATTAGCTCTTTCGTTATATGTCGGCCACAGATCATTGTACGTCCCCCACACATCAGAATCATCTCGTTACCTTCAATATTAATTGATATTTTTTAATTATTGACCTACCTAGATTTTTATCGATACTGTCGTTAACATCTGCATCCCCTGTGCCGTTCCTCAGGGAAATATCAGAGTCCAGCCTGGCTGTCACTGGAACGATAACGTCATGTTCACTTAAATTTGGAAATCTCACGAGTAACATCTGGTTTTGATCGATGGTGCTTGGGTTGTTCGTACGACGAAGGTCGATCTGGTGCCTTTTATACCAAGAAGCCTTTACATAGAGCAATAAGGATAGAGTTTTTGTCCGAACGTTGACATTTTACAACTCTCCGTGTTGCAGCAAGGTTACTTTATTTCGAGATATATGTATGTATTGTAATTCTTCAATTAAAGACCTATAGCGGACTTTGATCCAGAATGTAGGGCGACTGTTACGTTGTTTGATATTCCTGAGGAGATTCCTATGCAGGACTCTAGTCTAAGTCCATGTTCTGTTGACGGCGAAAGAGAATCATGTCTTTATGAGGATCCTATATAATCACGTATAAGACTGACTGACACAAATGATTACTTTGATGATATTCCTATTGGTTGGTAGAGAATTAAGATTGATACTCCGGCAAATACGTGGAGAAAAGTAAATCAATTTATACATTTTTTAAAAAGTAATGGATATTCAGGAGAAATTAATGAAACTATGACTCAGTTTAGATACAAAAGGATTGAACTGTGGTAAAATATATATAAACTGATACGGCCAACACACCAAAATAAACAAGATTTTTTTTTGAGAGATTCTACATTGATACTTGCTAAGGAAATGGGACTTACTTCGATATTAGGAATTGTAAACGTTAGAACATTACAACCAAAGGAACTAAAATATCTAACAGAGATACAGGAAAATAATTTCCATCAGAAATAGAAATGACCATAATGTCAGAAGATGAATTTGATAAATTAAATGCTACCATTACGAGCGAATGTTACGCGTTAAGTTCCAGAAAGAGCCTTACTCACTTTTAATTGCATTAGATAAGCAATTTAGAACCTCTAGTGAAGCAATTAAGACACAGGTCTTAACTGAGGAGCTATAAGAACATAATAAATTACTAAACGAATTGCGTGGAAGAATTAAATCGCAGTTGACAGCTGTAGAGGACACTAAACTCGAAACTTTAAATAAACTCATTCCTCTTGGCGCGAGACTAAAAATCCTATTTCGCGAAAAAAGCGTAACTATCGCCTAGCTACTTACTGCTTAAGGCTTTATAATTAACATTATTGTCTTAGCAGTCAGAAATACACTCGGCCTGGAACCTACAACGCCTTCATCCGCTCCTCTGCCACCACCACGGTCAACACCTGGATCCATAAAAGATTGGATAAAGAAAATACTGAGCTTCCTAGCAGATTGACTTAAGGATCTAACCACAAAAGCGTCAACGGCGTTACCAGGTGTCATCAGATGAATCGTCACCTGGCTGCTTAGAACGGATGGTTCTGCTGTCGGCTGGTTGGCAGAAAGCATCATTGTGTTTATTGCTGCCATTGTAGTGGCTCTTTTGATTGTTTTACGCGGCCGCTTATAGAGTACCAGAGGTGCGACTTACCGGCGTACCCACATAGCTGCAATGTCAATGGCTACACAGGCAAATATAACAGCAATCTAGGTATTTTCATGAGTCTCGGCCGCGCTCGCGTCTCTCGTCGAGGGTGGTGGTGTGAGGATCTTTGAGGGGGCCGGCGTGAATTGTTTTCTTCATTTTTAACTGGCTGAGGTTGTTATGGCGTTGCATCTTGTGGCGGGAAGACCCAGACTTACAGAGATATGTTGAGAAGTCACGCTCTGAACAGAGTTGATATCGGAGTTCGTGCCTAGGGTTGCTGTGCTACCGGCGATTAATAAGTTATTACAATATCCCACACATGAGCCAATTTGAAGGTCCATGTTTGATAGAATTAGTTATATGCCATCTCCTAGCACATAGTCCAGCTTGCTGCTGGCTTTTGTATTACATCCTGGTATCTCCTAATAATTTTTGGCATATCATCAATGCCCGCTATGGCTTCCTCTGCGTTCACCAAAAACTGTTTTTGAACGCCAAATTTACTGATGTCTCCTGCTACTGAGGTCATCATTTGTGTCTGTGTACCAAGAATAACACAGATGTATATTAACACACTCTCATTTATTTGCCCAGTGCCTGCTCTGGTAAAGCCTTCTGAGCGATCAAGAATAAAATACGCAAAGACATTTTCTGATATAGGATCTTCAACCTGAGAAAATTACTCTGTTTGCTGCTTTCCTCCTGCCGATTCACCCCATGTGTAGTAAGCAGGATTATACACAGTCGGGATTGATGGTCTTACAGAAGGCCGTCCCATGTACCAGGGCCTGATATATGGACGGCCTCCGGCGCGCCATCGTCAAGGAAACTGATACACATAACTCCAACCTCTCCATTAGCAGCACGCTTTTGTCTCCAGTCTGAATTGTTACTCACTCGAAATTTACTGCATATGGCCTCGTATTTTATAATGCCAATTCCATTGTCGAGTGCATTCCATCCAGGCTCTCCTGGTGAAGGACGGAGCACTTCCTTTAATATTCTTCTCCTCTGATAATTATCTTAGGCATGACATCTGTAAAATGTCCTGACCATCGGTGGAATGGTACACGACTGAAGATGATCATATATACTAACTCCACATCCAGTGGTTGCACACCATACAGGGAAATTAATTTGATTTTGCCAAACTTTCATTTTGTGACCTGCCGCTCTAGAATTCCATCGATAAATGCATTTTTGTTGATACTTTTGATAGTGAATATGACTACAAAAATGTCATACATTTTGCTCACTCTGAAGTGAACATTGTCTCATATAAATATATCAAAATTTAACAAAAACTCTGGAATCGATTGTCTTTCTGCACGTATACAAGGTTGCTTCGCAGAGGCATCTCCTGTATTTAGCTTATGAACTAAAGCTTGATTGATTTGTTTAACACCATCTCTCACTGCGCAGTACTTACCAGCTTAAAGAGCGCTTTGTTGCTCTGTCGACTGGGATGATTGTAACGTTAACCAAATCTGTAGATGGTGAGATTTTGCTGGATAGAGTAATACCTACCGACAGTTCTGCGCTGCGCGAGTATCACTTCGATAATGTTCCTACAGGCCAGGATGGTTTAATATATCAGAAGAACTAGAAAACAAATAAATTTAAAAGTACAACTAAAGCCGACCTGTCTGTAAGTGAATGTACAATTTCAATTGGATATTACAGCGTGGGGAGCCTTGAGGCAAAGATGCAGATTGGACATCCATATATGTTGCTGATATATAGCGAGGACAATAGTAGACTTGTAGCAGAAAACAAAAGTCAAACACACAGTTTAGTAATTCCAAATAAATTAAGTATCATTTTTCTTTTTTTTCTTTTTTTTTTTTTTGGGGGGGGGGGTTGGTCCTCGTGATCCTCTTTCAGAATTTTCAATAGAGACTAGCAGCGTTATGAGGTGTGTTCGGTTGCCTAATTTTATAATTCCAATCAGACTGTTTATTTATCTCGATGAAATAGATACAACAGAAAATATACTAAATTATGCACGAAGCACGTTACTTCAGGTCTGTTCTGTTGGTTCTGACTTGTACTCCATACGGAAAAAATAAAACAAAAACATTGTGTAACCTTCGACCAGGCGGTCTTCGCTCTCTAAATGTTCACATTTTAGACGAATATAACAAGCCCGTTACGTTGTTGGAGTGCTGTATAGTTTTGTAAATTCAACAATGAGTTTACATGGACCTTGAGTCATCTGCGGTATCTGGACTAGACCCGCACTTCGTGCTGAAAAAAGATTGGAAATACCTGCGACGCAGTTAGTTGACACATCCAATTTTGCAACGAAGAATGATAGTATGTTTCTTGCATCTCAACAGCAAGTTGATATTTTAAACAGTATGTTACTGACGTTACATAATGCACATGTGTCTTCTCTTTTAACAAAGGATAAAATTGCAAAGTCGACAGTGGATTTAAATGAAAACATTAGACCTCTTGCAACAAAGGATCATATCAAACTTTGTTATTCTTTAATTTCTTCTGAAAGAATTAGTAATATAATACTACACGTGTTCAGATATAATGCTATAATAAACCCTGACGTCATAAAAAAATAAGGAATTTGTGGCAAAGATTAAAAGTATAATGAGTGCTCCTATGTCTAAGCTGGATCTTGACGAACTCAAGCATGTTGTTTCTGCTGAAGTTTTTTATTTAGTTACTAATTGAAATAATATTATTGCTGAGGAGTGGAAGTCGAAAAGGCATGTGACACAAAATGATATTGAAAAATCGATAGATGGGCTGAGAAGTGAGCAAATAAGAAAATTTGTATAAAAAAGTGAAATTGCAAATTTTATATCAACAGAGGATTTTTGATAAAATTTAATTTCTCGCATATAATGCATGCAATGTTTATTCAGCAGTATTAAATTGGTTTATCCTGTAATTGAGGACGTACGGTATATATTAAGAATGAACATTCAGTTGATACTTTTTATAAACTACTCAATGGCGATGATCTCATTAAATTTCCGCCTGACCTAAAAGTATTCATGATTTTATTAGTTGAAGTTTCTTCTGACAAAGATCAGTAGAAATAAGTTAAGGAAATAGTGCCTCTGTTCTTATTCGATCACCTTATATATTAACAGATAAAGAAACACATATTTTCAGAGATTGTTGATACAACAAAAGGATATACTATACAATGTCTTGCAAAAAGAAGTGTAAGAGTTGGAAAAACAGATTTTGCATTTAGTGTTAAAATAATACTATTTAAAATATAAAATAGCTAAATACGACTTGCGTCTTAGGAAGAGAAATGAGATAGCAGAAAAACGAAGGATACTGCACAGAAAATATCAGCATGCGGCTAATATTGTTGATAATATCACAGTGGTTCTTGCGATTGTAACTACAGACACTGGAGCTTCCAGAATATGGTTATCCGGGGCGGTGGTGGGCCTTTCAAGCGTCTGTTGCTCTTGAGGCTATTAGTATTGTGTGTGGAGTCTTAATACTAGAAGGGAATTTACTCAATAACTAATAAGGTGTCACAAAGATTGGATGACGAAGAAATAGACGTCGACGGGTTTACTAGAGTTATGGATGAATATAACAGTTTTATAGTTCATAAGAGACAACCTGAGAACCGCTCAGATGAGTTCCATCGTCTCATCAAAGCTGTAAGTTATGGTGATAAAATCGACAAACTCCGCACAAGAGGTCGTTAATCGTCACAAAAAAAAGACCACACCGAAACAGCACGACGTGCTGACATAATGGAGGTCTATTTAGCGGCCCGCATAAAGCGACGCCGGTTTTGGCATCGCAGAGGTTATCGCAGAACTCTAGGTGTGCTCAACGGCGTCGACACTTGGCTGAGACCATAGACACTTGCCTTGTTGAGTAATAAATCTGCGCAGCGTGGAGTCCGCTTAATGGGATACATTTTTTAAATGGCACGTACCTCATGTATTATACTTTCCCTTCATATCTCTACCACATTTGTCACATTTGCGAGTTCCTCTACCGTTATTTGTTTTAAATTTATGCCCGACACAAACATTTTCCTCTACACGATTTGTGTTGCATAGGCCGTATTGTCCTAATATGGGTCATGTGCACTTGTTAACTACATCTAGAGGAGAGTGGGATGATATATTTTTTGTTCTACCATAGGCAGTGGCCTTTATCTAAATGGAAGGTTATCATTCAAGTCACTCCAGTCCACTGTCAATTGTGTCGTCTGGGATGGTTGCCTGGCATTGCGATGACCTTAACGAGGAGACAGTTACATTGCAGCACGAAAGCCCTAACGAGGGGTCGGTTGTCTGGCAGTGCGATGGCCTTATCGAGAGGATGGATCGCCTGATCCCAGCAGGGCTAGTAGTAAGTAAAATGAGAGTTTAGACAAAGTGGGGAGGGGAGGGGACTGACGAGCCGACCGGAGCGAAGCGACTGAGGTGAGTTTGAATTCTCTCGACTTAGTCGAAATTTTCATTTCATATACTACTCTATCCTGTTCTTGGTGCCAAAAACAAACGGTACCCTTCGCACAGTCATAGATCAAAGCTCTCTCAACCAGTTGTGTTGTGTATCATTGTTCAAAACGGAGATTGGTTTTCAATGCCGTTCAGGACAGATACTTCGCAGTCAGTTTAGACAATTTACCCAGATGGTGTGGAGATCAAATCAAAGCGTTTGTGAACATGGTATGTCTACCTCTGGATGTAAAAATCTTCTCGACTGTGTCTTCTCTTTTCTCCGAGATTCACATCTCTTCACCTCTTTGAGCTCATCATCCTGGGTAGCCTGTTTATGAGACCATTGCAAATGATGTTCTTCTCTCAATGGTGTCCTAAGCTTGGCCCTCTGGATCAAGCGATTCCGATTCCGGGATATATGACGTCCCATCTCAGCAAATGAAGAACATCAACTGGTTTACAGAGGGTATTCACTTGAGGACTCAGCACTCGAAATCACGATCTGCTCAGATTGCCAGCTCGGCAGGCTGGTGTGCCCTCCTCCTGTCGTCGTTTCAAGAAATCAGCGGAATGTGGCCCATTCAGGACCGTGTATTACACAGCGAGACGAAGGTCATAGTGAATGTATTTTAAATCGTCGCAAACGACTCTTTTTTTAAAAGGGCGTTCTTATTATGTCCGACAACTTAACTATGGTAAATTACAAGAGGAAGCAAGGAGGAACCAAATCCCCAGATCTCTGTTTTCTGGTTTGGTATTGTTTCAGATGTTGTCTTCAACGACAAATTCACATTCAAGACCGGCACATTGCTAGCAGACCCACTATCTCTACGGAACCAGACAACTCAAACCGAATGGTCAATTCACTCCTCAGTATTCAGAAGAATCTGCACCCGCTGGGATCGCTCATCCGCTGATCTATTTACGATGAGGTGAAATGCAAAAGTTATCCACATTTTGACCCTCCAGTACCAACTTCTTTAACACCTCTGATCCCCAAGGTCTTGTAGTAAGCGAGGGAGTCAGATTGTCGTATAATCCTGATTGCTCCCATCAAGTGGAAACAAATAATGGATACACGATCTACGGAACTTAGCAGCGGAAATTCCCAGGCAAATCTTGGTCTCTTCTCGAATGAATAAACAACCGCAAATGCAGGTATTCATCAGAACCCAGGACTAATGAAACTTCATGCCTGGCTTGCATCAAGCATGCCCTTAGGGAAAAAGATTTCTCAGAAAAGGTGGTGGACACAATCACTCCGGCAAGAATCCCCCTCCCCCCTTTGAGAGCATACAAAGGGAAGTGGAGAGTGTTCCCCCAGAGGTGCGAGCGGAGATACATCACTCCGGTAAAAGCCTCGATACCACAAATAGAAAACTTTCACCTTTTGCTCTTCAAAGAGAAGTTAGTCCACATAACTATAAGGCTACCGTTCCACGATCTCAAGCACATTTAGCCATCATGGAAGGGATAATACTAGACAAAACAAGGATCTCTCTGACGTTCTGGCGAACGTTGATTTGTGTCGACAAACGATTGACATAGTTGAACAAAGCACCTTTCAATCTAATGTCTAGAGCTTCATTGGCTCACCTTTCATACAAGCCTGCTTTATAGTTCTATTAGCTTTAGCAGGCATATCAGTGAATACATGCCTTGTCGATAGATTTGATCAATCTGCAGTTTCGGCACAATGGGTCAATTTCACTTATGACGGCTCCTGTTTTCATTGCTTT
Organism: Margaritifera margaritifera; assembly: GCA_029931535.1. Taxonomy (NCBI): domain Eukaryota; kingdom Metazoa; phylum Mollusca; class Bivalvia; order Unionida; family Margaritiferidae; genus Margaritifera; species Margaritifera margaritifera. Next base: position 669,031 of record JAQPZY010000985.1, on the reverse strand, counting down.
AAACAGGCTCTCGAAAATGGGCAATATGTCCTTTGTTGTGAAGCTTCTTTCCTCGGTGGGCCCATCGCCTCAAGGGCATCTACAGGATCCCATATGGGCATTACAGCGGTACATGAAGCTAATGGATCCAGTCAGAAAAGAGACATCGCATTTATTTCTACAATTGAAAGGAGGAAAGGACGATATATAAACTCAGACTCTATCGTTTTGGATACGATATGTTATTAGCTCTCTATAAAAAGAACTAACCCAGTATCAGATTAGCTTCCTGCACATATCGGCTCATGACAGCAGTATCCATAAGCATAGCATTCGAACTTAACTGTTCCCTACCTGACACTATCCATGCCCTGGGATTAAGGTCAAAAGGGATGTAACTCCCTCTACGTCTTACCTATTCCTCTAATATATTATGATCGGGTAATGTATTTGCAAACGAAATCAATTTTTCGAGTAAAATATGTTTCTTCCAGAATACATACTTGATCATAACACAGACACACCCTCCCAGCTTCCTATAGTTACATAAAACCTGGCAGAGCGAGCATATCCGTTCCAGTAGCAACTGAAGTATGGAAACGATTTAGCGCCAATCCCTCTATATATCACTCGTGTCTGACTCCAACCTAGATGGGCAGACGAATTGTAACACTTCTATCACTAAACAGATATTGGGAGGGATCGATATGTACGGTAGTGCCGTACTTCTAGTATACTATCATCAGGTAAGTATTATCAAAGAAATATATTGTACTTAAAAAGTGGTTTCTCCGATTCGGGTCGACGAATTTCATCAATTCTTCTAGAGGTCTAAACGGATACGTACAAACAAAATGTCAAACAGGGATCCAAGCCAAATAGTTTTAGGACAAGTATATTAGGATTCACACGTGGACATATGCAACAGGGCATTTGAGGAGGAGATGTTAGGTTCATAGCTGATATAAGATGCAAAATCCGTACGGACTTTTTATTGCTGACATATATTGAGCCGCCTATTTCTCGAAATCGGCTTGACGACTTTTTCCCTAAACTGTTTCTATTGTTGGAATAGATTCCTAAGTAGCAACTGTTAAACAGTGTTTGAAATCAAAATTCTCTAAGTAGCGATTCGCGCATTGCAGATTTGTAAATAATCGATCCACGTTGAATCGGTCTAATATTTCAATTATCAATAAGGACCCTTATATTTCTCTGATTCCTTTTTACAAACTTCGTCTATACTTCTTTTTTTTTTTTTGGGGGGGGGGGGGGTCATCATAACCCCTAGTTACAAAATATCAACGAACGATCCATGTCATAGTCCTGTTTTAGGAGTTGACTTTAGGGTCTATATATGGACATAAGAGGTAATCATCTTATGGGATTTGTTATACCTATAATATATCTAGCTCCCTATTTCTTAAAAACAGCTTGAAGAATTTGCTTAAACTTCTCCTACTGTTGGAGCAGATCCTTAACTAGAAACTCCCAAAGAGGCGTTGAAATCAAAATCCTCTAAGTAGGTGTTCAATTGGTGGAAAATGTTGATAGAATCGATCCACATTGTACCTGCTTTTCATATCCGGTACCCATAAGTTGCTCCTTATTTCACTGATTCCTCTCGACGAAACTCTTCAAGACATATCCCTTAATACAAAATATCAAGGAGTGATCCATGTTAAAATCTTTTTTATTATAAAATGTGGGATCGATATATGGACTTAAGAGGATATCTCGGTATGGGCTTTGTTATACCAACCATATTTGTAGCTCCATAATTCTCGAAATCGGCTCGACAAATTTTGCTCAAACTTTTCCGCATGTTGGAGCCCATCCCAAACTAGAAACTCTCATAGAGCTGGTGAAATCAATATTCTCTAAACAGGGTTTCAGCTGGTGCAAAATATTGATAAAATCGATCTACGTTGATCGGGCTGTTCATACCCGGGGCTCAAAAGTTGCCCTTTATTTCGCTGATTCCTCACGACGAAATTCGTCAAGACTCTTTTTGTGCGTTGAAAATGTCCCTAGACAAAATCTCAAAGAAGGAAAGAAGGGTCCATGTCAAAATTATTTAAGGAGTGGATGTTAGAGTCCATATGTATACGAAATATTTAATTCCCGTAACGGTCTGTGTTATGCACCCTTTAATTAAAGCAATTAAAGATATATATATATATATATATATATATATATATATATATATATATATATATATATATATATCCCTAAACTTTTCCTACTGTTGTAGCACATCCCTAACTAGAAACTGTCAAAGAGGCGTTGAAACCAAAATCTTCTAGGTAGAGGTTCAATTGGTACAAAATGTTGATAGAATCGATCTACATTGTACCTGTTTTTCGTATCCTGTACCCATAAGTTGCCCATTATTTCGCTGATTCCTCCAGACGAAATTCGTCAAGACTTCTTTTGTGGGTCGAATTTTCCCTAGAGGTAGCATATCAAAGGCGAGTCCATGTCAAAGTTCTTTGAAGAGGGGATGGTAGGGCCCATATGTACACGTAAGGTTGAGTCCCCTTATGGCGGCATGTGTTATACTCCCCATATATTTGTCGAAATGGCCAGACGAATTTTCTCTAAACCTTTGCTACTGTTGGAGCAGATCCCTAACTAGAAACGTTCAAAGAGTTCTTAAGATGAAAATACTTTAAGGAAGGGTTCACGTCATTGAAAGTTTTAATATAATCGGTCCTCTTAATATCCAGCTTTATATAGCTTGTATCGTATATAACACTCGTATTTCTCCGATTGAGTTCGACTAATTGCATCGTCTCAACATATGATAGTGGTCTACGTGGACCTCTAGCTATAAATGCCTTGAAGAGTGTTCAAATTTGATGTAGCATTTTTTTTAATTCGGAGTAGGTAAGTGGTAACCTATTCCTTATTGAATCGGTAACTGGTTACCTATTCCTTATTGAATCTGGAAAAAGGAATAAGCGACCAACTTGATCCCACTTTAAGTAACTAATGGATACATAGGTACTTCCAGTAAGCTTGAAATTGTATGAAAGGCTCTTCATGTAGATTTTGAAACAGATACAACTCATGTACATATATATTGGAAGAAATACACAATGCATCAAGTCATTGTTAAATATAAATATAAGAGTCTATGAAAATTGCATAATAAAAACCCCAACCAACATTACTATGCAAGCACCAGGTTTTGTTGCCATATAAAAACAGTACATTGGATCCTATGTGTACACGACAGCGTACACGATATACATACATACATACATACATACATACATACATACATACATACATAGATACATACATACATACATACATACATACATACATACATACATACATACATATGTATGTGTGTGTGTGTGTGTGTGTGTGTGTGTGTGTGTGTGTGTGTGTGTGTGTGTGTGTGTGTGTGTGTAGGCCACCAGTCCAAATTGCATAATACATGTAACGTAAACAAAGATATCTAGGTAAATACAATTTACGAAGCAGTTCAAAAAGCTATTCACTCGCATACAAAATGGTATTCCGTTTTAATATCACTTTTACAAAAAAGACATATTCTTTCACGGTATGGAGTATGGTCATATCCACCCATACCGACCCAGACATTCAGATGACTGCCTCTAAACTTACAAAATACGGTACAATAAGTTTTCTATAATATATCGATATGGTTCTCGGCTAAAGTCTAACTTAATTAATTTGTAGACTCTTAATCTTTCGAATTCATTCATTTTTGCATTCCAGGTTTGTACGGCAATATCAATACGTCTTTGCTTGAACAATTTCATAAATATTAGGACATCTCGTACACCATGGCTGTACCAAGCCTCTTCAGACCCGTAAGAAACAAGTATATATTTGATTTCATGAGCCCATACATTACAACTTGATAATTGAGACCATCGTAGCTGCATATTAAAATAAATTCTTGGAAGTCTACGTTGGACATTTTTGGTATTTTCATCCAGTATTTTATTTACTTCATGATAAAGGCTGATTTAAGACTGTTTCTTTCTAATTCACCCATAGCAAAACTGCTCGTAGTAGGTTTTGTAAGTTTAAATACATAGTTACAGTAGTTTGCATGTACTCTCTCAATATCAAAAGCATTATTATAGCCCCAAATTTCATTTCCATAGGATAGGACAGGCAGTATCTTAGTATCAAAACTTTTAACCTAGGCAACTTACCTTTGACTGAGAATAATACCTTCGATGCTTGTTCAGATAAGACTTTTTGGCATTTATACCAAACACCACGTCAGGAGAATACCGCCATAGATATTTATAATATGAAGCCACTTATAATTTGCGATTCTCAAGATACCATTTTTCGTAGGTTGCCTTCTTTGCAGAAAACCGCAACATTTGTTTTGTCCAGATTAACATTTAATCCACATTCATCACAATATGATTCAAGTCGATCAAGTAAGCGCTGCATCTCAATTGATGTTTCAGAAAATATAACTAAATCATCGGCTTATCGCAAAACAAACAGTTTAACATACCATTAAAGTCTATACCCATTGCTGTCATTGGACAATTCGCTTTGAAGGTCATATAAAAATTATGAAAAAAGAAATGGTGAGAGAATGCAACCTTGATGTGCACCAAACGAACAATTGAAGGCATCTGTCCATCCTTTTGTGGTCCTAACACAAGCCTGTATATCCATATATATTGCTTGAAGCATATGTAACATTTTACTGCTCATTTTTAGTTTTCGAAATGTATTCCACAAAGCTTTCCTTTTTATACTATCAAATGCATTCTAAAAATATATGAATGTACAATGGAATCTGTTATGGTATTTTCGAAGATATGTCCATATGAGTGTTCGTAAAACAAATATATTATCTATAGTACTTATTCTTTTCTGAAACCCAATTGTTCATCACCAATTATATTTATGTTCTGTAATCATCATATTCAATATTGATTCGAAGACCTTGCTTAGTACGTGTTGCAGACTAATTCCTTTATAAATATCTGGGCTATCTTTGTCCCCTCTTTTATGCAAAGGTATAATTGTACACCTGCTCTTAGGGAAGTAGGAGGCTTGAAACATCGCATTAAATAGATGAGTCAACAGAGGTGCAAGATAACATTCGGCTGCTTTAACAAATTCAGAAGATATGCCATCAATACCTGCTGCTTTCCCAGACTGTAAGCAAGAAAAAGCTGCTGCGCTTACTTCATCCTCCTGGATTTCACTATCTAGTGTTTCATTTTCAAGATTTTGAGTAGTATCAATTTTATGTGTCAGTGTTTGTAATCTTGGATTAAGAACATTTGAAAAGTCATTGAACCACTCCTCGTGTGAAATTTTGCTGGATTCAAAATTGCATCTTTCTCGTAATAAGCTCCATAATATATTTGTGTCATTTTCTTCAAGTGCGTCTACAAGTTGCATTTGTAATTGTTTTTATAGTCACTTTTCCTATTAGACGTAACCTTTTTATAAATACGGGTTTGCTTGAGGTATTCTTTAACGTAATCTCGAGATCGAACAATTCTAAACTTTCTTAGTGCTCTGAGTGCCATTCTAGTTTTCGTTTTGACATGATGTATTATCAAACCATGGTTGTCTTATAGCGGATGTGTCATGCTGTTTGTTATAACTGTAACAAGATCTTCTTACAGTTTTCTTCGTGCCAACATTTTCAGCTGCATTCTGAAGACCCTGAACCAGTGTTTCCATAGCTTTATCAAAATCAGATGTTTCGATCATATGGTAAAAAGTTTAAAATCAAAAGTTGTGAAATGGCTTACGCAAATATTCCTCATATGCATTTTGTTTTACTAGTCCATATTAACCTTGTCAAGGGTTCAGATTTATCGGTATAATTGTCTATATTGTCTGTATGAGGATCTATACTAGAAATACAGCTAATCCCTGACAAACAGAGTAGATAGGTAGCAAAAAGAAGTAAAATCAAAAACCTTTAAGAAACACCAAGAAGACAAACCTTCAGACAAAGAAAATAAATATGCATCATAAGACAGGGATAAAGAGTAAATATACTGCGAAAACTTCATACAAAACCGGCAAATCAAGCTACAATCGATTAAATCAGAGGTTTAAATATTTCTATCTAAATCAAACTCTCCTAAAAAAACAAGTCAAAGAACTTTTTCAGGAAAAATATCATCATGAAACGCATCTCACGGCAAATAGGTTACCTCCATTTGTCGCCTCTTACTTAAAGAAGTAGGGCGCATCAGACCTATTCTGAAAAGTGATCTTACATCGAAGGGTATTTCTCTTTTAGATTTCACACATAGTGGATACATACCTCATAGATTTGTAATATATGCAAAATGTGACTTTATCTTACACATTTCTTGAAAAGAATTTACAGTGGAACACGTTTAGTACGAACACGGATAGAACGAATTTACGGTTAGTACCAAGCGAATTTGGATAACGTTGGTAGCGTTAAGCATGCATGATAATACAGATGTAAGCGACTTTGGGTACCGTTTGTAGCGTTATGTATGCATAATAATACCGATGTAAGCGAATTTGGGTACCGTTTGTAGCATTATGTATGCATAATAATACAGATGTAAGAGAATTTAGGTACCGTTTGAAGCATTATGTATGCATAGTAATACAGATGTAGCGAATTTGCGTACCACTTGTTGCGTTATGTATGCATAATTATACAGATGTAAGCGAATTTGGGTACCGTTTGTTGCGTTATGTATGAATGATAATACAGATGTAAGCGAATTTGGGTACCGTTTGTTGCGTTATGTATGCGTAATAGTACAGATGTAAGCGAATTTCGGTACTGTTTGTAGCGTTATGTATGCATAATAATACAGATGTACGCGAATTTGGGTACCGTTTGTAGCGTTATGTATGCATAATAATACCGATGTAAGCGAATTTAGGTACCGTTTGTTGCGTTATGTATGCATAATAATACAAACGTAACGAATTCTGGATATAAATAAATGATTGTATAGGTCCCAATAGGTTCGTTATAAACATGTTTATGTGCGTCTTTAAATAAATGCTTAAGACTTTTAAACAAATGAGGGGTTTTGTGCATTGTTAGCGTGGATATCTTAAGGTTTTTTTCCGGTGTCTTTAGAAATTCGAACCTAGACATTCGTGAAAAGCACAACGGTCAGCAAACGTCCAGAATAGCCATTAATTGAGTTCTTTAAAAGAAATTATGTTTTCCATAATGTTGATATGTGTCAAGCATAATCCAAGATAATAATCCGAATATTTATTACCTTTGTTGTAGGTATCCAAAGGTGCATATAGTGTCATCCTAATGGGGACATTTTGGGTCCTAGAGGTAATGCCAATCGCCGTGACCTCACTAATTCCAATCTTCTTGTTTCCACTTCTTGGCATTATGCCAGCAAGGGAAGTGTGTTTCAACTATGCTGAGGTAGGAATCTCTTTAAATATCTTAAAGAACTTTAACGCTCGATAATAAATACCTGAATTTATAATTTTAGCAGAGTAGAAACATGCTGTGGTTGACTGTTTAGATGAGAAAGAAAATGTCGGTTGTTTATTTTGTTTATATTTAACAACCAATGTTATTAATAGAAAATACACTGTCATTGTGAAATACGCTACATTCATCGAGTTCATCACGTGAGGTTTCCAGATCGGAGACAACATAGCTTTTATTCAAAGTATAATCCTATTTTCTTTCGAACAGGAGACCACAATGCTGCTCATGGGAAGTCTGATTGTTGCTATTGCGGTTGAGAGATGGAATCTACACAGGAGGATCGCGCTCAGGGCTTTGACACTCGTAGGCCCTGAGCCCAGATGGTAAAGTTGATTCAACTAAATGGGGAAGTTTTATTCTCCAGAATGAAATAAATGTACATGTGTGTAAAACAAGAGATTGTCTTTGAGCATCTTACATTTTCACCTAAATGTCCATATTACACTTTTTGCAGCTGTTATTGCGGATATCTGGTCCTACAGCTTGTAGACTTTGAAGTGTCTCTGTTTTGTTGATCTCTTAAAACTGCAGTTGCTTTGAAGCTTAATTCCAATAAGAATGTAAATGTGTTCTTACTGAGCACATTTTGATCGTGTCTCGGTGACATTACGGGTATTTTCAGGTTGCGTTTCGACCAAGAAAACTATAGCAGTTTAGGTATCACCAATATTGAATTGTTCACTTGTGATAATGAAGAAATGCTCATGTGTAACAGATTTAATGCCCTTGAAAATCTAAGCACAATGACTTGTTCAAAATCCTTACTGCAGGCTTTTTCGTCCACTTTCTGCCAGTTTCAGTCGGTGCAGTATATTTATTTCATCTCCTATGACACTGATGATAAACAGGTTGTTTGTTTTCTGGGTGTTACGAAGTTATGGTGTGATTGAATTTTAAAATATCCTGCTTTCAGATTGTAAAACATATGACTTTTACAGATTTAATAATACGCGTACAATGCGCAACTGTATATCCCGTATAAAAATTCTAGCAGGAATCCACATGGACACTGGTAGGGAAGTAAGCGGAATCCACCTGGAGTTTATTGTTCCCGCAGAAACGTAGGCCTAGTCGGAATTCTTTGAAATTCATTTACAACTTCCTGGCAGGATAAGCGGAATAAAATTATTCTGGCTTGAGGTTTAGATTGTAACTGGAATATAGAACTTTTAGAGAATTCAAGCAGATATTTGCAACTTAGAGCCAGATGAGATACAGCAGAAACGTTGTGTCTGGAATATGAAACTTTGAAAAGTGTCCAACAGGTGCGTGAAACTACACAAAACAGAGGATAGTGGAATAACTTGGAGAAATGTCCTTAGAAAAAAATACTAGACAACATATATTGTATGCTTTATAAACAGTCCCATTAGTTGTTAATGTTAATGTTGTTGCTCCGGGCCAATACCCAGCGATATTGACCAGAATTAAGCAACAATATTCACCGCTTCCTTATATGGTAAATACGTGCCCGCATTCGATGAACTACTTCTAGTACTGCTAAATAAAAATGGCTACGGAAACGTCGAACGCTGACCACGTCATAACTCTGATGGTCACCAGAAGCCGATAATGACTGTAACCTTTTCTACCTGACACCAGCGCTGGAGAATCAGTAGATCTAGTTCTCATCCAAAGAAAACAAAGTCTAGCATCCAAATTAAATAAAGAAAATGCAAATACATCAAAAGATTTAAATTGAAAGGATAACAAAATAAATAAAGAAATATGATTTATAAAAATGCTGAAAATGGACTGCTTGTGACTGCTAGTTGCTTCTGTTAGTACGAGGGAGAGGGAGAGAGACAGAGACAGCAAGAGTGAGTCAAACTGACCTTTGACATAATGTATCAGTCAACAACTTCTCTTTCACGTAAATAGTGTGCTTTTATCGACTCTAAAAAGAATTGTTTCGTCCTGTACTAGGAATTTAATGAAACACAAGCAGCCCCAAATGAATCATTTGATGATGATGTCCTTTGTGAGGTATTTTTCAAGAGCGATGGGCCACAATACCATGGCAACAATCATGACGCTTTCAAACTTACCCGCCACCGTGACAGCATCACTGAGAGTAACGCACCGGCAACCTTACACGGATTTTTTCTGGCTCATCTTTCCATAATGGTATCTTCAAATTTCATTGATGTATTGTGTCATTTTTTCCTACTATCAATATTTCGTTGTGTTTCTTTGGCTACATGAAATTACATCCTCTTTAACAACCTTAGTTTCGTCGACTGCGGAATGAGAATCACCTCATGTACGCGCGAGCTGCCATAGCAGTAAAGTAGTGTATATTACTGCCCGATGTTCACGTTTCATTCATAAAATCAACGAAACGTAAAATGTTGAACAAAACGTGTTATATATATATATATATATATATATATATATATATATATATATATATATATATATATATACATAGATAGATAGATAGAGAGAGAGAGAGAGAGAGAGAGAGAGAGAGATGCATACGAATGACTATTACACTTGGTTTAATTAGCATGGGGTAAAATTATTTCAAAAACAAGAATCGCTCTTTTTCCATTTAGCATTTAAAATGTTGTAAATTACAGGCTGCAAAGGTGCACAGTGATGTAGTTTGATACGATTGGTAGGATTTAATGACAATAAATCTTCGCTGGAATCTGAGATTTTTTCTCCTATTAACTTTATGATATAATCATTTAGCATTTTGTGGTAGATACTATTTATTAAGTTGGTTTTTCCCATTAAATGTAAATTTCATATCTTGGAAACTTGATATTTCTTGAACATAATTTTTTTTGTAAACTTTTCCTCTCTGATATTAGAAAAGTTATATGTTATGCAAGTATATTTGCGTTTAAAGCTTTTGTGCGATATTTGTTATCTTAGCGTACTTTAAATCAGCCAATATATTACAATTGCATTAAAACTAAGAAAGTCTTTATTTTGTGTCCTTAACATGTTTGCTGTACCTATCAGTAAAGATTTAGTAAAGTACATTGTCAAATTAATGTATATATTTAAAAGATTTGCTACAACAAATAGAATTCTTCATAAAAATATACCATAAATTGTATACTAATAATCTTTAGGGTCCATACAGTAAATAAAACAAATTAGCATTGCCTTCATCAAATACTACATACAGGGTCCATATAGTAAATAAAACAATTTAGCATCGCCTTCATCAAATACTACATCCAGGGTCCATATAGTAAATAAAACAATTTAGTATTGCCTTCATCAAATACTACATCCAGGGTCCATATAGTAAATAAAACAAATTAGCATTGCCTTCATCAAATACTACATACAGGGTCCATATAGTAAATAAAACAATTTAGCATTGCTTTCATCAAATACTACATCCAGGGTCCATACAGTAAATAAAACAATTTAGCATTGCCTTCATCAAATACTACATCCAGGGTCCATACAGTAAATAAAACAATTTAGCATTGCCTTCATCAAATACTACATCCCGCGTCCATATAGTAAATAAAACAATTTAGCATTGCCTTCATCAAATACTACATCCAGGGTCCATACAGTAAATACAACAATTTAGCATTGCCTTCATCAAATACTACATCCAGGGTCCATACAGTAAATAAAACAATTTAGCATTGCCTTCATCAAATACTACATCCAGGGTCCATATAGTAAATAAAACAAATTAGCATTCCCTTCATCAAATACTACGTCCATGATCCATATAGTAAATAAAACAAATTAGCATTACCTTCATCAAATACTGCATCCAGGGTACATATAGTAAATACAACAAATTAGCATTGCCTTCATCAAATACTACATCCAGGGTCCATATTGTAAATAAAACAAATTAGCATTGCCTTCATCAAATACTACATCCAGGGTCCATATAGTAAATACAACAAATTAGCATTGCCTTCATCAAATACTACATCCAGGGTCCATATAGTAAATACAACAAATTAGCATTGCCTTCATCAAATACTACATCCAGGGTCCATATAGTAAATACAACAAATTAGCATTGCCTTCATCAAATACTACATCCAGGGTCCATATAGTAAATACAACAAATTAGCATTGCCTTCATCAAATACTACATCCAGGGTCCATATAGTAAATACAACAAATTAGCATTGCCTTCATCAAATACTACATCCAGGGTCCATACAGTAAATAAAACAAATTAGCATTGCCTTCATCAAATACTACATCCAGGGTCCATATAGTAAATACAACAAATTAGAATTGCCTTCATCAAATACTACATCCAGGGTGCATACAGTAAATAAAACAATTTAGCATTGCCTTCATCAAATACTACGTCCAGATCTCAAGTTAATTTTTCCCTTTATTTATTTTTTTATTTATTTGCTGAGGTCATCACACTTGCACAATACCCATATTCCAGAGGTATCGAATTTCCAAGATTCTGACTCACTGACCTTCGAACATTTTAAACATGAAGCCATTCTCTTATACAGAGGTCATTCAGATCAGCTAATTCACTGTGAATAAAACAAGAACTTAGCATTGCCACATCAAATACTGCATCCATACAATACAATACAAATTCAGTATCAAAAAACCTCATTTCTTGATCTATTGCTTTAATATCAAAATCATAAAAAACCCTAAAACAAACACCATATATTACTTAAATTACAACCAACAAACCACCCAAACATACTACAAAGAAACAATACACGCACACATCCTTTCACTATAAACACACCAATACAAATACTACAAAACATGCTAAAATACCATTTTTTCCAATTTAGTAATCACAACAATTTCTATGCGCCTTCATCAAATACACATCCAGGGTCCAATACTCAAAACACAATTGACAATCCCATCACAATACTACTATCCATAACAAACCTACCCGAATACAACAACATACCAAACTAACCTCTCAAAATAAATACCCAGTCATAAACACATCCCATAAATACAATGTGCGACAAGCCTTCATCAACATTACTACATCTGTTTGGTATTTCTGAAAAACATTACACCCATTAGCTTACACCCGACCTTTACCAAGTCTAAACCACACAGCAGAGCCATATCTCATCAACAAATTACATTCAAAAATAAATTTCAACAAAATTCATTTCCTCTACTTCACCACATTTAAAACACAATAAAAGCTTCCTTATGAAATTTCCGTCACCAAAAACAAATTTAACTTGAAAAGGTAATGTTTTGGAGCTCAGCATAGATTAAATATCACTTTCAACCTAAAAAGAGGAGAAACTGTAGAAAGGTGGAAATAGTCAGAATTGTTGGTAAGTAAACCCTTGTGTTCCATGCATTTGTGATAGATCTACAATATTAATCAACAAAAATGTAAATTAATAATATTTGTATGATACATTATGCATAGGTCATGTAATTTATTAATTGTTTGCGAGCTTAAATGTAACATTTCTTGATTTCATATCCCATTCTGTTTATTCTTTTATAATAATTATTTAATCCACATACAACTCAATACCAACAACATCCATATACTTTTCAAAAACATTCTAAACATCCTTATAATTTTCAAATCTCACATTTTATTTAAATACACATCCAACAAATACAGATCATCACACTCCTCACTACAACATTAATTAATTAGAACATAAATACTTATAAGAGGAAAATCCTATTCACAATGGAAAAAAAACATCAGTGCCAAAGGAAACATATAATTGGTTTTGAATAAACATTTATTTTTCAATTTATCTTACACTAAGAATAAGCTTTTCTAAGAATTTAAACCTTTCTCTCATTTACTGTAGCTTATCTTCTTTTCAATGGTTAGTGTATCATGAATTCCGTGATGAGGCCATCGATCGAAATCATTACGTTGTTGTGTAAAATGGAACCAGGAAAGAACCAACTGCCAAAAGTGTCATCAGCAAGAAAAAATCCCATTGGGATTACTAATAGGACTTTAAAGCAACTCCTAACTTATACACATTAAACAAAACCTGCTTTAGTAATGATTAAAATAGCAAATTACTCTAATATGTAATTAAGTTTTTTTTATGAAGATTTTCAACTTGATTCTTAATACTCTGAAGCTCTGTCTTTCGTAGGGCAAAGGTTACTCTAAATGGACACACACCACCATTCAACAAATATCAGTTTTAAATTTAAGCACAAATGCCAAGCTCATTTCAGCCTCCCTAGGTCTTTGAACGTTTTTTGGGGCAATACATTTAATTCACAAAAAGCCCCTTTTAAAAAAAAGGTGTGCGTGCTGAAAGAGTGTAGATGAAAGAAATATATGAATAAAAATATATTATTTAAAGTACCCTGTGTTGCCGGTATACTGCGTTCTATGAGGATTGTAAAGTTAACCTCTTTGCCCATACAAAACTATTAAATTTTGATCAGATACAATCATTATCAGGTTGTAAAAATACATTTGTACATTAATCTGTTTTTAAATTGTAAACAATCTTAATTTCATAGCAACATCTGTTTCATTTTTGGCACGATTATTTATCTCAGGGGAAAAAATATTTAAAGGGTAAAATCGCGGCTCTAAGTTAATTAATTTATGTACTCTTTAGTTTAGCGTTTTTTGCTTCCCATTTTGTGTGCTAACCTCACAAACAAGCAATCATCACGTGGGAGCACCGAAAGAAAAAGGGATTCTCAAAGAGAGATTTATTCATGATTCGTGTACATTACTTGTATATAAGTGAAGATCATTGTGAAGTAACTTTTGTTCTTGTGTAAAATAAGTGCGAGAGAGAAAATCTTTTCGTTAAACCGCCATCATGCTAGTAATAATGATTAAAACTTTGTATCTATGTTCGAAAAATATATGTTTTCTTTTCAATACCCACAATTAATCAATGTTAGGTTATTGCTGATTATGTATCCAATTAAGAGTTCCCTTTTCCAATTGGAAAGCACGTTGTTGTGTATTTGGTGTAATCTAAAACGAACATTCCAGAATTGTAGTTTCGGCACAAATCTCTGTCAGTGCTCGATGTTTCCTGGCATACATCTGTTAAACTTCAGATGCATTCCACCTGGATTTATAGAATCAGGCAAATAATTCCAACCAGATTATTCCTGATAGATTTTAAATATTCCTACTAGGAATTGTTCTGGATATTCGGCTGGAAACATGTGTATATTCAACCTTTCTACCATTCGGATTCCTGCTACATTCCAGGTGCATTTCGCCTGGAATGTAATTCCCGCTGCAAATTTCCTGATATACAATTAAGCTGCACTAAATTATTCCTGCAAGAAATTTTACAGTAAATTCCACTTAGAATCATGCTACGGTGTGCCTGGATTATTTCGTACGGTTGATAACACCACAGGTGAGGCTAATAAAAACGATTTTGTCTATGCTTTAGAGATATATGAAACCTAACTCTTTTGAATTGACGGTAGGGTTTAACCATATTTATTTCACTGGTTTACATTGATACGGTTATTGCTTAACTCAATTTAACGCAAATTTAATCCGTTCATTGCAGATCTCTGCCAAGTGGTCGATATGGATTTATCTAATCATTACAATTATTTTTATTCAAAATCAATTTAGAAAGTAGTTCTTATTACACGACGTTATTATGTCAACGTTTAGTAAATTCATTTCCTTTTCTATCACATGTGTGTAATATCGCGTCAGGGCATCACATCAGTAAATTCATTTCCCGATCACAAGTGTGTAATATCGCGTCATAGCATCACATAAAATTGAGCATAAAGTCAGCTAGTGTTTGAGTGTAATTCAAGCCATGCCACATAACTACTACAATTAATTCGTTCATCTTCGTCGGTATCAATTTTCTTTTCTTTTTTCTTTTTTTAAATGACTTTTCGTCGGAACTTAAAATCGTGGATGGAGGAAGGAGTCATGTTGTTTCCACAAAAGGATTTGTTCGTTGAGACTTTAAATTCGTGGTTTGTAGCAAGCACGAAACCCACGAAAATTGGTGCCCCACAAAAAATATTGAATTTTGCGGCCAATCGAACAAAGTATAGACCTACTTCCTTATATGATAAATAGAATGCCTAAAGGTGAATGTTCTGAATTTAAGTATTGTGACATATCATTTCAGCATTGTGACATATCATTTCAGTACTGTGACATATCATTTCAGTATTGTGACATATCATTTCAGTATTGTGACATATCATTTCAGTATTGTGACATGTCATTTCAGGTTGCTACTTGGTATCATGTCACCATGTTGGTTTCTATCCATGTGGATGAGTAATACTGCCACCACCGCCATGATGATGCCCATTCTAAACGCCATCCTGAAGCAGATAAAAAAAGTGACACTGCCAGGTAGTATCGCATTTACTAAGGATAAATATATGGTATAAACAAAACTGTCCGTAACTTCTGGGGGAAATGGGAAAGGTCAAGATAATGGGAAGCTCAGATAAAAACTTAGGTGATACCGATTGTATGTATGTACGCATGTAATGCAATGGGAAACAATGGCACGTACTTGGCCAACAACTTTAATGCAATAATTGTAGTAAATGCGCATTGTGCATTGACTTTACAACTATCAAAACAATAAAAGGGAGATAACCTCCTGATACAAAATGACGAGAATATATCAAGCTAAACACCAATCGGAACATCCTCGGCTATTTCTGTGAGTCACAAATATCCCTCAAATGTATGTAGGCGCAGTAATTTATCGAACAATTATGCATTTTGTTCGCCGAAGATTCCTCTGCAAAAAAAAGACAAACAAACATCAATCTATCTGGACAACCTCGGCTATTTCTAAGATTGGATTGATTGTAGGATTGACCGAGATGTTGCAAATGAAAAAACTAATTTGTTGTATTCGCAACTTCTCAGTCAATCCTTGTTTCGTAAATAGCCGAGGTGGTCTGATGTATGGTCCGTATGATCCGCAGGATTTATCTCGATATTGCGAATACTAAACACGTGCAAAATGTACATGATTTAAGAAAGAACACTTAAACCAGAGCCCAAACTCACCCAGTAATATTACTGCGTGAAGATAGTGAGTGTTTAAGACTTGCGAAATTATGCGGCTTCTTCAGCTACTGCGCAGCTGTTCATTCAATGAACATGGATGCTAAAAAACATAGTAACGTTAAGGCACATATTGCGCATACTCCAGAACGAAAAAGATGATGCAATTGATGTTGCACTCGTACAATACATTAAATTGTAATACATTCATGCAAACGTAAACATCAACAGAACAGTTCTTTGTGAATGCAACAAGAATAAATCTATGGTAAAAATGTTTTATTCCCAAAACGTCATAATTTAAAAAAGATCATTGATCGAGGTTCAAACTGGAGTTTGTTTCACGGGAGAGGAACTCTAGTTTTCGAGATATTGAGAAAAACGTTTTGTATAACTTTTTAAAATAAGATGTACATGATGTCATCACGTTATGATTAAGAGTTCCATGTTTCGTACCTAAATATTCGTTACATTACTTGGTAGTTCTTGAAATGCGCTTGCAATGTAATTTATATTTTATGACATATTTTGCCAACAATTTTAAGGAAGGCCATAATTTTAAAAAAGGATCACAAAGACAACGTCATAACAGAAAATAAGAACCATATATTGAGTACATCTTACTGAGAAAAGAAAATAACGTACCTTATTCTGAGAGTCATTTCTACTCAAACAGATTTTTGATTTTTCACACACATGAAATGGATATTTTTACATTTGACAGCTTATTTTGAGTTCATAATATGAGAGCAACGGGATAATCTTTATAAACTGGAATTTTAACACATTATGGCTAACATCGTCTCTTTACTCCCCATGCTAATAAGTGATTTCATGCGAATACTAAATTTCATGTTTCTAACATTAAATTATCAGATGCAGTTCATAAATTGAAGTTCCCGAGACCATCTTACATCTGACGTTACTTTCAAAAAACTCAGTTACTGTCTTTTCACGAGTCGTTGTAGAGAGCTTTGCTAAAGGCTCTACGATCTGCACGCCGCATTATAAAGGTACTATGACGCTTGTAGGTTACAGCGCTACACACAAGCATACAAATCTGAGGTCTTGCATGTACTTCTTTGCATAATGCTATAAAAATGACACCTCCATTTTCTGGCTGCTTGTTTAATGCACATTTGTACAACTTTTATATGTTGTGCCTTTCTTTTTCCATTTATGTGATTGGTTTTCTTGTTTTACGACTCTGGCATTACAATTACGTTTATTTTGCATCCGTTAAGTTTCAATAACAAGCCTTACTACTGTGTATGATACTTTACTACTGTAATAATTGGAGTAGTGACATGGTTGATTATAATCTGGTCTACAGCCAAAATGCTTCCGCAATAAATGTTGTCAAACTTAACTAATTCTGGGTCACTGAGAACGAAAATGATGCTTAAAAGTGTTGATTGGCTCTAGTTTTAAAGATATGATACTGGGTCAGTATATACTACCCTTGACTTGGGAATGGCGGAGGATAAGTGAATTATAAAGGGAAGGGATCTCAATTTAAACCAGAAATGACTAAAATACATCGTTGACTGGATCTATGAATAAATATATGACTGGGTTTGGACAGTACTTGCTTTTTAGGCAAAACAGTGAATGATGCAATCTGAAGCTGGTATTGCATCATACATGATATGAATTGCATCATGTTATTCTTATACGTCATGGATGATGCAATCATAACTAAGCTTACATCACTCTGCTGAAGAAATTGCCCTATATCAGCTCTACAAATCATACAGTGTCGTGCTCTCTTATTTGTCAGTGTTTGATTTTGCAAAGGGACACATTTCTGTTTGCCAAAGTGAGCAGAGATGCCTCGTACTTGTGTGAACAATGCAGATAACTTTTGCTATGTTTGTGGTGAAGTGACTTTTGCATGACAAAAGCGCAGTATAACCACCATGGTTAAGAAAGAATATCACCTTTATTTTGGCTGCAAAATTGGAGATCAGGACAAGAGGTGGGCCCCACACATATGCAGCAACACTTGTGCAATAAATCTTCACCAGTGGTTGAACAGGAAAAGGAAATCTGTGCCTTTTACAGTGTCAATGATTTGGAGAGAGCCAACAGATCATATCAGCAATTATTACTTCTGCATGGTGCCTCCAGTTGGGAAAGGTGTGTCAAGAAGAAAAAGTGGACTGTGCATTACCCAAACATTCCATCAGCTATACGCCCAGTACCCCACGGAGAAGCACTGCCGATTCCTGATGCACCAGAATCATTCTCACTTTAGTCAGACGAGGAAGAGAAAAAGGATGAAACTTCTACTCCTGAACCATCAATGTCACATGACCCATATTTGCTCCAATCATTCTGCTCAGAACCACACCTCATAACACAAGGTGAACTGAATGACCTTGTCAGGGATTTGGAACTACCCAAGAGTAAAGCAGAGCTGTTGGACTCCAGACTACAGCAGTGGAATCTCCTGGAAGGTGATGTTAGGGTTTCCATGTTCCGTGACCGTCAAAAGGATCTTGTCCCATTCTTCTTCATGGAAGGTGATCTTGTAGCCT
The DNA here is from genome assembly GCA_029931535.1 of Margaritifera margaritifera. Classification (NCBI taxonomy): domain Eukaryota; kingdom Metazoa; phylum Mollusca; class Bivalvia; order Unionida; family Margaritiferidae; genus Margaritifera; species Margaritifera margaritifera. The sequence goes on along the minus strand of JAQPZY010000985.1, from coordinate 650,034 downwards.
GCAACAAAAATCATCGATGGTGTGATGGCAGCCCTCAACATCGTTCATGATCCAGAGGAGTGGAGAATGTTCATTGATTCATCGAAGACGAGTCTTAAAGCTGTTTTGCTGCATAATGGCAGTGTTTTGCCATCAATTCCAGTTGGTCATGCAGTCTATATGAAGGAAACCTATGAAAACATGAAACAACTTTTGAGGTGCATAAATTATGACCAACATCAGTGGCATCTTTGTGCCGATTTCAAAGTTCTTGCTCTCTTGCTTGATCTGCAGACTGGATACACAAAGTACTACTGTTTTCTCTGCGAATGGGATAGTCGTGAGAGATATTCCCACTACATCAAGAGAGATTGGCCACTCCAACAGTCATTGGAGCCTGGGATGAAAAGTGTTCAGCATCCACCACTTGTTGAATCAAGGAAGATTTTGTTACCACCCTTGCACATCAAGCTGGGTCTGATGAAGAATTTTGTCAAGGCCATGGACAAAACACAACCAGCTTTCAAGTACCTCCGTGGAAAATTTCCAAGGTTAAGTGAAGCTGAGATAAAGGAAGGTGTCTTTGTTGGTCTTCAGATTCGTGAACTTCTTCGAGATGATGCATTTCACCGTGCACTGCGTGGCAAGGAAAAGACGGCATGGAAAGCCTTCCAGTTAGTGGCAACAAATTTTGTCGGAAACAACAAGGCAGACAACTACAGAGAGTTGGTGGAAAACCTCCTCAAGGCATACAAAAGCCTTGGTTGCAACATGTCACTAAAGATACATTTTTTGCACTCTCATCTAGATTTGTTTCCACCGAACTGTGGAGCAGTGAGCGACGAGCACGGCGAGCGATTTCACCAGGACATTGCAACAATGGAGAAACACTATCAGGGCAAATGGAGCCCATCAATGCTTGCAGACTGTTGCTGGACAGTGACAAGAGATGCTCCATTTAATGAATACAAGAGACAAGCCAAGAAGCGCCGAGTAGACACTGAATAAGGACTAAACTATGTAGTTATATATACATAATAGTTTTTTTTTTACTTTTGTTTCAATATATTTCTTATTTATATAACCCTTTTGCTCTTTTTTAAAGTGTGACATAAACTGGACAGGTGAAATATTATCATGTAAAGCAACCATAAACACATGAAAAGACCTAGGTTTACAATTTATGATTAAAAGTCTACTATGTACACAATATACATAAACGTAAAATGTAAAAACTTAAATATCTTGGAAACAGTATCCAATAAGTTGTTTTAATTGTCATATTTGAATTCAGCACATCAAAATCCCTAATAAATAGCACATTTTATCTCTGAAGCAGACGACTTCTAAAAAATTGTAGACCAGTGTTATGTCCAGACTACCACCACTTACTGTTAGACTTTGTATTATTTTGATGGAGTAGCCATCAATAATGTATAGTTCAGTAGCAAGGCAAGTGTCTTGGAAAAGATAAACTGTAGAACTACTCAGTCTTTTTTAAACATAGTCTTTCGTTAATGTCCATGCACTGAATGAAACACTTATCCATTAAAATGTAACCACATGAATTCAAAAAGACCACAAGGAATCGTCTGACTTCTGTGCGAAGATGCATAAAATACACTATATAATTCAGTGTTATCCAGTGTTATACATATACTATTATTCCATACATTTCGGTATACAATTGTCACCACAGAAATTTATGAAATATTCTCTCTCCCTCTCTCCTTCTCTCTCTCTCTCCCTCTCTCTCTCTCTCTCTCTCTCTCTCTCTCTCTCTCTCTCTCTCTGTGTTTTAGGCCGTTTTTGTGGCGAAAATGTTTCAGGTCTTATCAAATCGTTACCAATTTGTGTCCTCATTCTTCAGTTCTTCCCACCTCTACACTCAACAACAACCTTGTCAAACGTTCAAACATTTCAGAACGAATCTGCACTCATTTTACCCCTATTATCTAGCCAAATTGAGGTCCAATATTTCTGTGTCACATCAAATTTGCATTCAGCACAACAATTTGGTTGCTGTTTTTGAAAATGTTCAAGCGTCAACTTTACGTGTGCTCCGCATGCAAATAAGATCAAATATATACCTTATTAGTACTTTTTTCTGTTTTTACAACACAGTTATATCGGAAAAAGAATGCGTATGCGAATCCAAATGGCTTTATTCGGGAAGAAGGGATATTCTTTGTAAGCTATATTTGTACTATTTGCGCCCCCTTACAAGTGTATTTGAATTATATAGATATTAAAATGCGTTTTTTTTCTGCGGATCATTATCACATTTCTTGTCGTTCCTCCTTTATTGTGTTTTTGTTTTCGTCATGATGTGTGTGGGGGGGGGGGGGGCAAGTCGATGTCAGCTTGGTATTCTCGCATTTGTATTTTGAACTGAGTATAACCTGATGACGGTGAATTGCTCCATTCGATCACAAATAATTAATGTTTATAACAAAAACTACCCGTGTTGATGAAAGTTCTTGGATTAAAAGAATAGATTTAACGAATTATATTTGAATCTTGTATTGTGCTTTATTGGCTTTGGTATCATATTATCGAACAATACAATAATATTGTTAGAAAAACTACTACAATATGTATTACATGGATATGGAGCCTTGGGTATTGGAGTTTTAGCAACTTTGAGAAATAATGATTAATGTGTGAGTTTATTTTAATATTCAGATCGGAACAATAATCAAATATAAAATTGTTTTACTTCATATAAAGTTCCTATTTGAACAATTTGTTTGCAATTATGTTTTCTCCACTGAAATTGTATTGTGACTGTTGCATGGAGTAATTTAAGTGCTTTATTTATACGAAACAAAGTAAATGTTGTTGTCACAATTTTGTTTTCATACGACAGTTTCCCGTTAAAAACAAAAATGTCAATCCCGACCTTTGAATTTGCTATTTCTAAAATCCTTGTATCTATTTGGATTTAATTCCTACTGGAAACAGTACTGGAGACAATATATCTAACATTAAACGGCTCTTGACTTCAATACCTATTTCAATGTATGATGCAAGATATATACAATTAGTGTGGTTTTGATTTTTAATTTTCTTGTAAATTTATTATTTGAATAGGTATTAAACTATGGATTACATGTCACTTTCAGGCTTGTTGATTGTATAGTAAAATTGATATTGCTTTGTTATTTCAAGCATTAGTTTCAGCATTCACATTTGTACCTATGTTATTCAAGAGTTCCGATAGGAACCTTCAGTCAATGAAGAATTTTGAATTTAAATACTAAAATCTTACTTATCTGATAGACATAATGGAAGTAAATAATCCTGATGACGGTGACAACGAAGTGGAAATCACGATAGAGGTCGATGGAATACCGATGGAAGAAAAACCACTGAGGTAAAGGAATATAAAAGCTAGGAATGAATTCGCACTTAAAACTTACTTAGAGGTTACATGTACTCAGCATTAGCCTTTTGGAGGTCCCTTACATGAAACTATTGTATAAATAATGCATCACGATGCAGTCTCTATTTTGAGGTCCTTGGCGTAAAATTACTGTAGAAATAAACCTTAATTAAGCTGTCGCCTTTTAGAAGTTCCTCCCATGAAATTACTGTTGAAATCAAACTTTATTAAGCCGCCATCTTTCATAAGAGGCAATTATATTTGCTTCTCAAAGGTGACTGTTTAGGTCAAGGTACGCTTGCTAAAGATGGCCCAGACTGATTTTCGTCACTTAGGTATATATCTCGAGAAGTTATATCCAGCCATTTTTGCATATCAGCTGATTACAACCAGTTGTCCTTTTTTGAAGGCTCTGATGATCATAGAAGCACTCTTGCTCAGTATTAAGCATTCTCTCTCTCTCTCTCTCTCTCTCTCTCTCTCTCGTGTGAATACAAAAGATTAGTAAGGTTATTGTTCTATACATTTGTTATATGGACATCTGTCTAAGAATAGTGATTTTGAAGAAAGTGACAGTTTGGTATGCCTCAGAGAGTAAAAGAGTTGTTTTAACCTAACAATTGGATCCATGTTCGTTGAATCCTTAAATTCGTGGTTTGTAACGACCACTAAATCCATGAAAATGAATGTCATTAAATGAATTTACAGTAAGCATCTTATGCTCCTGGCATTAAAGACACTCTGATTAGTAATCTCCAACTCCTGGCATTAAAGTCACCTTCATTAGTAACCTCCAGCTCCTGGCATTAAAGCCACCCTCATTAGTAACCTCCATCTCCTAGCATTAAAGCCACTCTCATTAGTAACCTCCAGCTCTTGGCATTAAAGCCACCCTCATTACTAACCTCCAGCTCCTGGCATTCAAGACACCCTCATTAGTAACCTCAAGCTCATGGCATTAAAGCCACCCTCTTTAGTAGCATTCAACACAATGTACAACTGTTTACAATGTTGTATAATTTATTCACTCTTGAATCCTTTTGCCTTATTATGTCTACATCACCATAGTGAGTTATCAACTGGTATGTGCAAATATTTACAACCCTTGAAACCAGCAAAACACTTTGGCCCCTTGTTTTAAAATTTATCTGTTCCTTATTATAGGTGTTCCTCGATTTTATATATGCAACTGAGTTCAGTATTCCAAAGTTTAAATGTATATAACAAAGTTCTTATATTTATTAGTTATTTCTTTATCTTCCTTCAGGAATAATGCATATAACCAAGATGAAAATATCGAGTATAAACCGAGAAACAGAGCTGCTGAGGAAAGGGACTTTCATGAGTTAGCTAAGATCTTTGCGCTGAGTACGACATACGCAGCTAGTGCTGGTGGTATAGCAACCTTGACCGGTACCCCTCCCAATATCATTTTAAAAGGACACATCGACAAGTAAGTTTCCAAAACACTGACAAATAAATGTAAATGTCACCGTTTTCGACATTAACTAAAACAATCAAGCTGTAAGGAAACCTAAATTATATTTTGACAAAAATGACAATGTTAAGAAAGCGTAAAATAGCCATGACATTTTCAGAGATTTTAAATGCATTATCATAATTAAAAGAACTTTCAAATTTCAGTTATACTGATGCCAAATTTCACCTTCTACGGCGAACTATATCAAAAATCTACACTGCATAGGTTACAAACGTTATTATGACCAATGTTGGAGGGGTAAGGTGAGGGGAACAGGTTTTGTGAGACAAATACACTATAGACTCATTATAAAAATTATTAGCATATCAGATATCATCAGCTATTTTTGTCTTTGGTTTGAAGTATTATCCATGACTATTACATTCAATAAAGAATATCACAGGTGTGTAGTAAGGCACACTTGCACCCTAATTACAAGTTCTCTTATCAATATTTGAGTTCCCAGATGTCCCAAAATAGTAATATATGTGTACATAAATCTATCCTCCCTTTTACCGAACATATTTGGTGAAAAGGGTAAAAGAGTTGTACGGATTGTGATAGACCTTCTTGAAAAAAAGTAAAATGACATTTTTATTCCGATATTTATGTTTTAAATTGCTTTGATTCGTACTGCTAATTGACGCTGGGTTCAGACAATGTAGTTGCATTTTAAGTAACTGTTCAATGCTTAAAAAGTGTATATATATATATATATATATATATATATATATATATATATATATATATATATATCGCTAAAAAAAATTAAATTAGATTTTACAGGCGCTATAACTTAGACCCTGGTTTGACATTTGCCAACTGGATGATCTTCGGATTACCTACCTCACTGGTTCTGTTCCTAATCACGTGGCTTTGGTTGCAGTTTTGGTACCTCAGGAAACGGTATGTGTTTTTTTTTTCTCCAGAAATACATAAATCCAGATAGAAAGGAAAAGAGATACACACGAATACATACAGACGTTCTAGAAAAGATTTAATATCGTCAAAACCTCTATTTGCGGTCAAATCCCTCTTTTCTGGAAACATTTGTTTCCACCACTTTCACTAATGGGAATGAGGATTAACAGTTAGTTAGAGAACAGTTTTGAAGTCTGTTTCCAGATATTACATTTTGGATACAGAAGCATTAGGATAAAGTAAACATATTCAAAGGGCTTCGGTATATCTATCGTCCCGATGATTTTCGAAGAAAATGCATATTCTGATTCTACCAGTTCGTGTGTGCGTATATGCGTGCGATAGTAGAGTACGTGGAGATGGAAGGCAGAGCATGTGTCAGGCGCATGGATCCATTTACATATGAACGATACCTCTATTTCTTTTAAGAAACAGTTCATACTTTAATAATTGACAGCGGTTTTAGAATTTTTAACCTATTCATTGGTGTAAGGAATGGTGGATTTGCGGTATTGGGTAGGGTTATTTGTAACTGGTCACGTTTCATCTGGGCCGTAGTTCATACATTCACATTTTTCATCATTCATATATTGTTCTGTGAGTATGTTGCTTGTTTGACACAGTTAAATAATTAGGAATGAGCAATACGATATACAACTATAAATTTATATGCGAGTCTGTCACAAAACAAGTGTATTTCATTCAAGACCTAATATAGCAATTTGTTCTTTGTTTTTTGTGTTAACAAAGAAATATATGAATTACAAACTCTACACAAAATATTTTTGTTATATTCTAGATTTTTATGCTGCATAAAAGACAACCGTTCCTACGACGCGGTGAAGAAACATTTGAGAATGGAGTATGCCAGTTTAGGGAGCATGAGGTAAGATTCTGTTTTTGTAAAGTCAGGACGATGATAAATATACTGAACATGAAAGTTTGTCTTACAAACCCTATCGACCTTTGAAGGTACAAGCATATTCATTACTCGATAAACAGTTACGGCACGTTTTACGATACGAATAAGATGGAAACATTACATGTTAACTTTAAAATATTGACATAAATGCAAAAAATATTTAGTCTTAGGTGAGCATTGCTTTCAAAGTAGCGTGGTACTGTGACTAAAACAAAGTTTCCTCTACTAGACTAGATTCAGGCAAGTTGTACATTATCTACTAAACTTGCTCGTCTTAAAAATTACAAATGACACATCGAGTCAAATATAGCTGGCGAAATGTCATAAAAGAAATATTCAGATCTGCGGCCCGGTAGTTCCGTTACTGTCTCGGTAGCTGCGTCTTGGTAGCTAGGTTACTGTGAGCAAACCTTTTGACTCCTTCTGGATTTTTTTAAAAGCTGCTTATAGGTTTGTTTCAAGGAAGAAGACCTTTGAATTTTGCTTTCTTTATCAAAAACTGACACCATTCAAGATTACAATGTCAAGTATTTTAAAGGTCTAGATGAAGAAAAAAAAAAAATATTTTAACATCATCCAGGTCAAAATCCAATACAATTCTATGTAAACTATGATCAAGAGAGTCTTATTACAACGACGTCTATATGAACAAAACTAGTTCGGTGCCCACCACTCCAACACACACACACACACACACACACACACACAGAGTTTTCATTTTTACGTGCTTACTATGATCTAATATTTAATTTACTTCAAAATAAACAATATGTGGATGAAAGCAAAATTGTTGTAGTTTTGTAAATTAAGATAGATCCGTACCCAACCAAACAAAATTGAAAACAAAATCTTATACGTGTTTCGTACAAACCATCAAGATTAGGTAGCTGTAAATTGTTCAAGGAATAAATTTATGTCAGACGGAGGCTCCACTCGAACGCGAACGATTATTTCAGTTAAATAATCTGATGATACTTGAGATCTTCTTAAAACTTAGCAACTCCAGGGATCAAGATTCGCTTTGTCAATTTAAATGCACACAGTTACACCTTTTACTGACAACAAAGCATTGCTTTGTCACCTTCCTCCTACTGAAATATATAATTTATCGCGCAGTTTACGTTATGTGTGGAGACTATAGTGTATAGATGCGTGATATTCGTGCCACCACTACCATTTTCCGCCTTTACTTGCGTATAAGTCGGAACCGACTGCAAATTGCATAGACCCAGCCCTGCCGTCGGATAATTCGTCGACATATATGAATCTATGCAGTTTGGTAGGACTAATCAGTAGAACAAGCAAGATAGATCCTGATCTGCCGATGCGTTATGGGATTCTGATCCGGGCATATGTATTGTGCATTTGGATCCCACTTATAAGCGAGTATAGATGGTAATGATCATGAGGCTTTAAACTGAGAAGAATTCATATTGTATGTGCCTAAAATAATGATAATTATTATTATTATTATTATTATTATTATTATTATTATTGTATCCCCTATTTAGGTTCGCAGAGGGCGTCGTCGCAGTGTGCATTGTGCTACTTGCTGTTCTTTGGATCACCAGAGACCCACAATTCATCGACGGATGGGGAGTTCTCTTTCCAAAAGGGTACAAAATAATTAGTTTGTCTTCTTATTCTTCCTGCAGAAACTTATTTGTTTTCTTCTTCTTGGTCTGTTTCATCTTCTTCTTTAGTAGTAGATGTAGTATTAATAATAGTATTAGTAGTAGTAATAGTAGTATTTGTAGTAGTGGTAAATATTGATCGATAGTTTGTTTGTTATTATTTCCCCAGAAGCATACTGCTAAGCTGGATAGAGCTTTAATCGGAACGTCACGAGTAATACCAGTTTTCATTCACAATGTGTTCAGACGTAATACCAGTTTTCATGCACTATGTGTTCAGACGTAATACCAGTTTTCATGCACAATGTGAATGAACTGTGTGTGGTCCTTGATATTCACGATATGATGATTGTAACGTGAAATTATGTGAACTATAATGGTCTTTAATTCGACCGTAAGTCAAATGTTTTAAATCGCTATATTGGTCTAAATTAAATACAGTCTGATGTGGCTAATATAACACTGAAATATAAAAAAGATCGAATAATATTTTGGTGGAAATGTTCGTGATATCAGTAATCATTTTATTTTCTCCAACGTAAACAAAATCAATATTGTTATGGTTTGAAGATGACAGGCAAGCTCAAAATATATTGATAGCAAATTTGAAAATATCCGGGATACAAGAATACAAGAATAGCTCTCTCTCTCTCTCTCTCTCTCTCTCTCTCTCTCTCTCTCTCTCTCTCTCTCTCTCTCTCTCTCTCTCTGGCACTTGGCTTTTTTCGAAATTCAATTGCTTTGTTTCACATGACAGTTTTGTGAAGGATTCCACTCCTGCCATTTTGATATCCGTCATCATGTTTGTACTTCCGGCCTACCCTCCACGATGGTTCCGCTGCTGTCAGACGAAAAATGATAAAGAGACTAAACTTACCGGTACATTTCACTCATACTGGAAAATTTACACGTTTTGTAATTTTGAAAAAAAAATCATCCTTGTACAATTACGAATTGTAGATATTGTTTACATAAATAGGCATTTATCACACAAGAAAACATGTGTACCTATATCCTGCATGCAAAATGTGTTTTATTCACACTAGTGTAGATCAATATAGCATTAACATGTAAGGAATGAAAACAGGTACAATATTAACAGTTTAATGCACGAAGTTTTCATACCTAAGTTAAATAAAATTGCAATAATACACATTTAAACAGTCCAATACAAACGACAACTAAACAATGTTGAGTAATTGTTTACAAAAGACCTAAACTTAAATTAAATCAATAATATTTCTTAACAATTTGACACTAGTTCTTTTGAAAAGGATCATGCATCATCACAGTATTATGTCATTTATGATTTATTTTGAAAATAGTTTTCCTTAATCGATAACGGTTGGAGAGCTAATCAAAGAATCCAGCCTCGGATACACTGAGATTATGGAAATTATTGTCCTCGTCTCCCTTATTGACAAAATGTTCTTATCGTGTCATCTGTGTCGTTTAATAATGAAAAACAAACATTTTACAGGAGCTAAAAACGGCAAAGATCCGTTTAGTCAGGATGGTTTCACACCACTGTTAACTTGGAAAGTCGTAAACGATGAGATGGCGTGGGGTATTGTGCTTTTAATGGGTGGCGGATTCGCTTTGGCGGACGGATGCAGTGTACGTATAAGAAGTTACGCCTCTCTCTCTCTTTCTCTCTCTCTCTCTCTCTCTCTCTCTCTCTCTCTCTCTCTCTCTCTCTCTCTCTCTCTCGCTGGCTGACTGCCTGTCTGTCGGTCTGTATGTATGTATGCAGATAGATAGATATATGGATGTATTGATGGATGGATAGACAGATAGATAATTATTCATCAAAATGCTTGAAATTATTAGTATTAATGTCATGATTATACCACACATGTATTAACAAAACTAAAATTCCCCAAAATAATGTTTGACAAATTAAATACTTTCTGAGTTTTGAGTACCGGTCCTGTTGACGACGTATGTTATTTCTTAGTCACAAAACATACGATCAGTTTCATCATGAACTTATAAGACAATCACATATTAACTTTTTTTATGGTTATTAAAATCCAATTGCTTTATATCAAGTAGATAGTTTGATTGTAAATTTGGGAGTATACAAACCGGTTATAGACTTTCAAACTTGCAACTCATTAAATTAAGGATGTCGGGAGCTCTACATTCCTTTTTTCAAAAAGACCGTTGAATGTTTTATCTTATATCCGTTGACACCTTTCAACAGCGATACACATTTGTATCGAGGCTGTGATGAGGGTAACATTAAAGAGATTAAATGGTTCTTCATTTCATTACATGCAACTGCTTTGTAGCATATTTTTCCTGTTACAGAAATCCGGGTTATCCGATTGGATCAGTACCAAGCTTGAAGTGCTAGGGACACTGTCTCCTTGGGTTATCTCTCTTGTGCTAGCTTTTGTTGTCGCCGCGGCCACCAATATTGCCAGCAACTCTGCAACAGCAACCCTATTCCTGCCAATCGTGGCAGATCTGGTTTGTACACCAATTAACAAAAAGCTCATGTAAAGCTGTCCGTTTCTTTTCAGATAATTTACATCTTCATGCTTATGTTTTAAGAGCAGTCTATTTTATTAAATGGTGATGGCATGTTCAGTGAAGTACCACAAAACACTGGCAACTATTGCCTGCAAACTGCTAAACAATGGTTTAATTTTCGGCATTTTAATGCGCATCTGCACCTGAACCAACATATAAATGTAAAATACATTTCATTATATGCAGCTGGCTTAATGGACACATATCTCTGTCGAACGAGATATTTGCACCTTAGTTGATGTTAGAAATGCTTGTGCCTAATTTTCCTATAGCAAGTGGTACAGTCTCTCAAGGTTTTAAATATCTGTCCAAAGATCGTTGCAAAGTTGTGTCACAGAGAGAAATGTGCACGGCCGAACCGGGGTTCAAACCCAGATCTCCTGACTGCTAGCTGGGCGCTCTACCACCTATGCTAACCGTGCCGTTATCACATTCGGTTATGTGCACATTCCCCTCCCTTCAGTAGGCACGTCTTCGTATCTTTTTCAGCAGCAACGATCCTTTCCCAACACAGAGCGAAAGACCAACACATCCGATAGATCTTGAAATGGCAGATCCTATCGCTAGTACCAAATATAACGGGGATCGAACCCGGATTTCCCGAAGGCTAGCCAGTCGTTCTGCCACCTAACTTGTCCGACCCGACTTCCTGTGCAGGTACATGTGACAGATATAGTGACAGTTCGTTCTTAAATAGATTAGACGAGATTCAAGTACTCCAATTTGTTCAATAGGAGAGGACATGGTTATATGTCGAATGAAGATCACATACGAGCTTTTCAAAGTACGCGTTGGATGAAAGAACTAGTGGCTAATAGAATTGATTTAAAGTTCGTAAATATCTGGGGTTCTTATGCTAGTTCTAAGGTGTGTATTAGAATAGTAAGTACAGTACGCATTGCTCATTGTCTGCATTGCAGTCATGAATCTAACATGAAAAAGTTTATTTTTAGCTCCAATATTTGCACACCATTTAAAATTAAATCTCTCTCTCTCTCTCACTCTCGCACGCATACATACAGATATCAATACATTGTTGTCCTCTTTTGAAGATTTCGATGATCATGGAAGTAATCTTGCTCAGTATTCAACATACTCTCTCTCTCTCTCTCTCTCTCTCTCTCTCTCTCTCTCTCTCTCTCTCTCTTATGAACGTATGCACACATACAGATATCAAGACATTTAACGAACAAACTTTACCATCGATGTGACTTTGTCCCCAATAATGATAGTGATATTCTATTTTCAGGCTCTTCGTCTTCAGATCAATCCAATGTACCTCATGATACCAGTTGCTGTCTCAGCCTCGTTTGCATACCTACTTCCGATTGGGACTCCCCCTAATGCTATAGTGTTCTCCAGCGGATACATCAAAATCAAAGACATGGTAAGTCCTACAAACAATGTACTGCAATCCTCTAGTGCCCAGTACCGTCATTATTCAGATCTAGTTTAGCATGCTTGACTCAAGTAGATAGCCTGAATTACACCTAGCCTAAAATGTATACTTAAGCTTAGAAAAACTTGAAAACAAATGTGAAAAGCTCAGTTGATGTCTACATGTATACAATCTTTCAGCGGCTTTCCAGAGACATTTTAGCTCCAATGATTCTTGCATATGATAGGAGATCAGAAACAAATGTAAATACCTGTTGTCATTGATTCATTCACAGTATTGATATTAGACACATTTAGTCTCCAAGGTTATTTATTTTACATATTTGAAAGCATGCATGTGCATGAATGAGATGAGATGAAAAAAAGCTTAAATTGTATCAATCACACGGTTCAATGTTAGAAAAATATATAAAACTGAATTTAACAAATACAATAAGGTCCCCTTATTTATCTTTCCAATAACATAACGTGTTTTACAAATTTTGTAACACCATTTCGATACAGAATGTTCAGGTCTGGAGACAGAATATATATATATATATATATATATATATATATATATATATATATATATATATATATATATATATATTGTTATGTATGATGTTTATATAATATTATAAATATTTTAGGAAATTATACATGTTTCTTCACTTTAATATTTGCTTAAATCTTAATGTTATCAGGAAAAACATGTTTAACTAGTGTCCTTGAATTAGGTTGTTTTGATCAATATGTTTTCTCAATTTGAAGGTCAAGGTTGATTTTTGTTTACAAGTTAGAATTCCATTAAGATGACTCATATTCTAGAACATTCTGTCATGTGACCAATCTATATATATACCATGTTTGGTGGACATTTTTTCAGTTTTGACATTACCATCAGTCTTGTAAAGAGCTATTACAGTTGTGAAAATTCATTCCAAATTCTAAGAGAGGAATTATTTTAAATATTCATTGGATTATAACAGTACTCATAAACTTTTGGATTTTGGATTTTTAATTGATGATTTTGGAATTTAAGTGAACTTATTCAGATATTTTGGAATACTTCATTTTGACATCAGCACATCAAGATTTCTAGTACATCAGGACTTTGGAGACCATTAGCACATCATAACATTCAAGGACACAGCCGTGAATTCGGAACATTCTATATTTAGGACTTGTGATTAGAACAATCATTCTTATTGGATTATTAGGATTTCAAAACACATTACTGTAAGTGACTCTTTTGATTTTTCATTTTAATTATCTAGTAATAAATTGCTTGTTGATTTTTACTTGATTTGTTGGTTTCACTTTCTTTCTGTTACATTTTTCTTAGACCATAGAGTCGTAACAGAAATTGTGGGCTCGTCTTCTGGGATCTGAATTTCATTAAAGCATATTAGAGATATTAAATTTATCTTTGAAATTCATATTGATTTTTTGTCTTGGAATTTTTTTTGTGTCTTTGGCAAAGATTTTTTAATAGAGAAATTTTTTTTGTGTGAAACCAACAAGCATTTACTATGGCATCTAATGTTCAGAATTTCATTTCAAAACCTATCCAGCAGGGGATAGAGTGCATGAGAAAGTTAATTGAAGAGTTCAAGAGGTGCATCCATAGTGATGTTAAAACCGATCTTGACGAGCAGAATGTGGAAACTTTGGAAAATGCTGCTCGTATGGCTGATGATTATTCCTTGACTCACAAAATTTCATTTGGCAATAAGTCGTCCTCTCAGCAGTTTTCTGGTAAAAAACCATTTCAATCTCATTCGAGTACTTCCAAATTTCACAACAGCACAACTGTTAGGAATCAAACATCTGATAAGACTGATCAGAAATCCTTATCTCTTCCTACGTGCACTTATTGTAAAACGAAAGGGCACGTTATTTCTGATTGCTTCAAGTTGAAAAATAAGCAACAGAGTAAAGACAGAGCTTTTCCAAATGTTCTTATTTCTACGAGGTCAAGGTCACGGTCTTGTATTGAAAGCAATACATTTGTTGGGTCAAACAAACCCCAGTCTGATTTTATTTTGGAGGCTTATGAACCATTCATGTCAGAAGGTTCTATATCACTTATTGGTGATTCTGCCAAACCTATCCCAATTAAAATATTAAGGGACACTGGAGCTTCTCAGAGTCTTTTATTATCAGGTACTTTGCCTTTGTCTGAGGAGTCTTCTTCAAGTGAAAGTGTTTTTGTTCAGGGAGTAGAGTGCGGCTTTGTAAATGTTCCTCTTCATTGTGTAAATTTGGCATCAGACTTAGTTTCTGGACCTGTGACTGTTGGGGCAGTGACTTCTTTACCCATAGTGGGTGTTCATTTATTACTAGGCAATGACCTAGCTGGAGATAAGGTTGTGGTTAATCCACTTGTAACTGACAAGCCTTGTTTGGATCAGAAAGTTGATCCTGTCGAAACTGAAATCCCTGATTTGTACCCTGCTTGTGCAGTTACTAGAGCTATGGCAAAAAGAGCTCTTGAGAGTGATGTTGATCAGGATATTATTCCTTTAGCTGACACATGTATTGGTCAGTCTTTTGATGAGGTCACTTTTTCCTCAGGTATTGATCAATCAAATGGTATTGATCACAGTGATCCTCTTTTGGCAACTCATTCTCTTTGTTCTACTCAGGGTGACAAACGATAATCTCTTGTCGTTGAACAGGAGCAAGATCCCGAGATATCTTGTTTGTTTCAGAGGGCTATTAGTGAAACTGAAGCCACACAAGTTCCAGTGTGTTACTTTGTGAAAAATGGGGTCCTTATGAGGAAATGGAGACCACCTGATGTACCCGCTGGTGACGAGTGGTCAGTGAGCTATCAAATTGTTGTTCCTAAGTCATATCGACAGGAAATTCTTAATTTAGCCCATGAAACTCCTTTGGCTGGTCATTTAGGAGTCAGTAAGACTTATCACAAGATCTTGAATCATTTTTATTGGCCGAAACTCAAAAGTGATGTTTCTAAATACTGCAGATCTTGTCACACTTGTCAAATGGTAGGAAAACCCAATCAGAAGATACCTAAGGCTCATCTGCAACCTATTCCTGCATTTGATGAACCATTTAGTAGAATAATAGTAGACTGTGTTGGTCCTTTACCTAAAACCAAGTCAGGCAACCAATACTTGTTGACCATCATGTGTGCATCTACAAGATTTCCAGAGGCAATTCCTCTGAGAAATATAAAAACTAAAACTATTGTGAAAGCTTTGGTGCAGTTTTTTACACTTGTTGCCCTTCCCAAATCTGTCCAGTCGGATCAAGGGTCAAATTTTATGTCTGGAATTTCCCAACAAGTTATGCATGAATTAGGCATCCAACAGTTTAAATCTTCTGCCTATCACCCTGAACGTCAAGGTGCTTTGGAAAGATTTCATCAAACTTTGAAGAATATGATTCGATCATATTGCTTTGATACAGAAAAGGATTGGGATGAGGGTGTTCATTTGTTGTTGTTTGCTGTTACGGAATCAGTTCAAGAGTCGTTGGGTTTTAGTCCCTTTGAACTAGTTTTTGGTCATACTGTCCGTGGACCATTGAAATTATTGAAAGAGAAACTTCTTTCAAATGAAGATTCAAAGATTAATCTTCTTGATTATGTCTCTGATTTCAAATACAAGTTGTCAAAGGCCTGTGAAGTAGCAAGAACTAATCTTCACACTACCCAGTCAAAAATGAAATTAAGGTATGACAGAAATTCACAGGAAAGGAGTTTTAAACCTGGTGACAAAGTTCTGGCTCTCTTTCCCATACCTCAGAATCCTCTTCAGGCTAAATTTTATGGTCCTTATACCGTTGAAAAGAAAGTAAATGACTTAAATTATATCATTAACACTCCTGGGAGACGGAAACAGAAACAACTTTGTCATATAAATATGTTAAAGGAATATTTTGATAGAGATAGCTCAGCTAATTATTCTGTTGGTTTAGTTGTACCTGTCCCACACAGTGAAGATATCAACGATGGAGTACGATCAGACTATAGTGACTCTGGTATAACCAATCTTCGGAATTCAGAAATATTGAACAACCTAGACCAGAAACTTTCACATCTACAACAACAGGAAAGAAATGAACTAAAACAGCTATTACATGACTATGAGCACTTGTTTCCTGATGTTCCAACACGAACAAGTAAAATTTATCATGACGTTGACATTGTAGATTCTGCGCCTGTGAAACAGCACCCTTATAGGATGAATCCTCTCAAACAGAACTATCTGAAGAAAGAAATTCAGTATTTACTGGAGAATGATTTCATAGAACCAAGTAAAAGTAACTGGAGTTCACCATGTATTCTTGTTCCCAAGCCAGATAATACATTCCGTATATGTACTGACTATAGAAAAGTCAACAGTGTCACCAAAACTGATTCATTTCCAATCCCAAGAATGGACGATTGCATTGATAAAATTGGAAATGCGGAATATGTCACCAAGTTTGACCTTTTAAAAGGATTCTGGCAAATTCCACTGACGGAAAGGGCAAAAGAAATTTCAGCATTTGCAACTCCAGATGGACTTTATCAATATAAAGTCATGCCGTTTGGAATGAAAAATTCGCCTGCAACCTTTCAACGTCTGATGAACATGATAACATTTGGCCTTGATAATTGTGACGCTTATATCGATGACGTCATTATCTACAACAACACCTGGGAAGATCATTTGGAAACCATTCGAAAATTCTTTGATCGACTCAGTGATGCGAATCTGACAATTAATTTGAGCAACAGTGAGTTTTGCCATGCTTGTGTCACATTTTTAGGACATATTGTGGGACAAGGTCAAGTTAAACCTATAGAAGCTAAGGTCAAAGCTATCTCTGAATTTCAAATTCCAATTTATAAAAAGCAACTGATGCGATTTCTAGGTATGGCTGGATATTATCGGAAATTTTGTTCCAATTTTTCCAAAATTGCTGAACCTTTGACAAGTTTATTGAGTAAGAAAACCAAATTTCATTGGTCTGACAAGTGTCAGGAATCTTTTGACAAGTTAAAGGCCATGCTTAAGAATGCACCAGTTCTTTCTGCACCAAATTTTAGCCAATCATTTAAATTATCTGTTGATGCAAGTGATGTAGGGGTTGGTGGAGTATTGATTCAGGAAGACAAAAGTGGTGTGGATCACCCTGTGTGTTATTTTTCTAAAAAACTAAACAAGCACCAGAAAAATTATTCCACAATTGAGAAGGAATGTTTGGCTTTGATATTGGCTTTACAGCATTTTGAAGTGTATGTTACCTCAGCTCTTTCTCCAATTATTGTGTACAGTGATCCCAATCCCCTTACTTTCATCAACAAAATGAAAGATAAAAATCGGAGATTGTTGAGATGGAGTTTGATATTGCAGGAATATAACATTGACATCAAACACATCAGGGGAAAAGACAATGTGATTGCAGATGCACTCTCACGTGCATAGAAATCTAATATTGCTTGATGTAATTAAGTCCAGTATCATAAAACATGTTCTTATGTAATTTTGGTTATTGTAGTATTAGATGTATATTCAAAAGAAAGCTTTATTATATAAATCTTTCTTTTTCTTTATGAGGGGAGGTGTTATGTATGATGTTTATATAATATTATAAATATTTTAGGAAATTATACATGTTTCTTCACTTTAATATTTGCTTAAATCTTAATGTTATCAGGAAAAACATGTTTAACTAGTGTCCTTGAATTAGGTTGTTTTGATCAATATGTTTTCTCAATTTGAAGGTCAAGGTTGATTTTTGTTTACAAGTTAGAATTCCATTAAGATGACTCATATTCTAGAACATTCTGTCAT
Source organism: Margaritifera margaritifera (assembly GCA_029931535.1). Classification (NCBI taxonomy): domain Eukaryota; kingdom Metazoa; phylum Mollusca; class Bivalvia; order Unionida; family Margaritiferidae; genus Margaritifera; species Margaritifera margaritifera. Next base: position 631,982 of record JAQPZY010000985.1, on the reverse strand, counting down.
GTGACCAATCTTTATATATACCATGTTTGGTGGACATTTTTTCAGTTTTGACATTACCATCAGTCTTGTAAAGAGCTATTACAGTTGTGAAAATTCATTCCAAATTCTAAGAGAGGAATTATTTTAAATATTCATTGGATTATAACAGTACTCGTAAACTTTTGGATTTTGGATTTTTAATTGATGATTTTGGAATTTAAGTGAACTTATTCAGATATTTTGGAATACTTCATTTTGACATCAGCACATCAAGATTTCTAGTACATCAGGACTTTGGAGACCATTAGCACATCATAACATTCAAGGACACAGCCGTGAATTCGGAACATTCTATAGTTAGGACTTGTGATTAGAACAATCATTCTTATTGGATTATTAGGATTTCAAAACACATTACTGTAAGTGACTTTTTTGATTTTTCATTTTAATTATCTAGTAATAAATTGCTTGTTGATTTTTACTTGATTTGTTGGTTTCACTTTCTTTCTGTTTCATTTTTCTTAGACCATAGAGTCGTAACAATATATATATATATATATATATATATATATATATATATATATATATATATATATATATATTTTATTTTCAGTTGAAAATAGGCATCGTTCTGAACGTTGTGGCCGTGCTAATCCTTGTTCTGATGAGCTGTACATTAGCTGTAGCAGCCTACGGCCTCGATAGTTTTCCACTTGCCTTCCGGGGACAAACCAACACCACACTGAATGTCAGCACCATTGTACCCATCATTTCACTCAGTATTTCCCATATAGGATACAATATTACTCAGAGATAATATATACACGAAGAAGCGTGCTACATGAAAGCATATGCAAGACATCGATATTCATATATTGATAATGCACTTTTTAAAACTACTTATAGAAGGTCATTCAAGAGTATTATAGCATGTGAAGGTACTTGTATTCCTGATCACTGGCTTAAATTTGATGAGTGCCCTTCGAGTGTGCTTAGATCACAGTCGAAAAGAGGATTACCTCAAACTACACTGTAGTAATGATGCAGAAGTGATGGCAGCTTAGCTTTATTATCTTGTCTTAGATACAAACCCTTCTTTGCAAAAATTGCTATACTGGCAATAGAAACGGATAACCTTCACTGAACTTGAGACTGTTATTTTTTGTTTGTCTGTTGTTGGGGGGGGGGGGGGTCTTTAAAATCTGCGTCTTCTCTGTACGATATGTGCTAATATCAAACTTTTTTTAGGCTTGAAGCCGATGGCTCTTGTATTGTAATAATTATAGATTATGCCAGACTAAGTATCATTTAGTTTATTGAGTAGCTATTGGTCATACAGAACTATTTAAATCCTATAGATTATACTGTTAACAAATTCTTAAATCGATCACCTTTAACATTAGGCTCACGTTTTACACTTTACAACTTGCTTGACATCTGTGTTGCCCTTATTTACTTTGGAAGATAAATGTGGTTGAAGTAGGTCACTGTCATATCGGAATGTCCACCTTTCATAGCAAAAAGGACTTGGACGGCTTTTCATCGTTCAATATTTTTCTTTTCATTTATTTCTTCCAAAGGCATGCTGAAAAGAATAATATGTACTTATAGAATATATAAAAAAGTATCATCTCAATTTGTAGCTGAAGATCCACTTTATTGTCCAGGGTCCAATCTTCTCTTACTAACAGTCTGTTTTCCTCCCTTACAGTTTTTAATGATTTTATACCTGTATTATACCTGTATAGAAGATATTATCTGCCATTTCACACGAAATTACTAGCAGAGACTCAGAAATACCACTAATACATTTTCCAACAATGGTACAATCTATGATTAGGATTTTCATATTCATATAATTCATTTGCCAATTACTTGTGCAGCTATGTTAAAAAAAGGTATTTTGTGCTGATGAAATGTATCTTAAAGGAAGAAAGAAATGAGAACCACATCTAAATTACTTGATATAAAGACAAGCTTATTCGAATTTATATTCTATTGATATTTCTTTAGAAGGTCTTCGAGAAGCAATATAGTTTTATTGACAGTGTTTTGAAGCAGCAATTTCTGAGCTGACATAACCTCCGGAAGGCAATGCGGTATTATTTACAATGTCTGAAAGAAACAAATCAAGTAGTATATATTGTGTCATGTGGAAGTGTATTCATGAATAGGGGACTAACCAGTATCCAAGATGTTGCAATTTACACAATCCAAGACGTGAGCAATAGTAGAGTCTGGTAAAAAAAAAACTGTGGATGGCATATGTGTTCAAATTTTCGGTTGCCTGTTTTAAACCTTTTGATCTTGATCAAAGCTTTCTAAAACAGAGAACCAATCAAAAAATCGTATAGCACACTCACGTCATATGGCGGCAGACAAGAATGATCAGTGGAGTAGTAAGGGAAACTACGGATGCCGGACCACCAGATTGATCATAGTGTTGATTTTCACTTCACTTCGCTACTTCGTTACCGTTATTAAAACATGAACCAGACTTTTCATTATTTATCTCTTCAGTTAAGTGTTCACCATCATCCAATATTTTTTAAAAAAAATTTCATCTGTCTGCTCGATTGTTATCTTATCAAGTTGTTGCCATACATTGTATTCTTATATATTCACACAAAATTCACATTGGAATATCTTTAAACTCTGTTCTTGTTCATATTCTCAACAGATCGCTTAACATATCGTCCTTGACACGGAATTCTTGTATCAAATATAACATAATGTAATGTTCACCACGAAGATATGTCCTCAGCTGGTTTACAATCTTATTATATGTTATCATTGCAAACTTGCATGCAGATTTCTTGTTTTCAAACATAGGTTCAATCTTTTTGCTACCAGCACTTAATGCAATACCAACACCAGATATTATCAACATAAATGGATTTCCCATACCATCTGCTGAATCAACACCGCTTGCTGTTAGTGCCATTGGTAGATACGCAATTAACTTCAGTATTCGTCCATAATAACTATATGCTTTCTTTGCACAATACTCCTTTTTATGGTAATAATTGTAGTATGCAATTAGTTCACTTCGTTCTACATCAGGTATATCGCGTGATATATGGTTCAAATCAATAACATTTTTTGGCATTATTATTTAATTATCGCTAGACGAATCTTCACGTAATATATTTATAAATTCATAAAAATCATTATCTTTGTAAACATCTGGCAGTTTTTTGTTTAACTTTGGTGCTTCATTAATTGTCTTATCTTGTTCATAACCTTTTTGTGATGATTTTAAATACAGCAGCAGTCTAAATTTTTTTAATTATTTTTCATTATTTCGTTATATTTGTTAAATCTACTAGATTGAGTATTTAATAATTCTTCATCATCTTTTACTGTATAAGATAATTTAGATTTGTAATAAAGATTGTCAGGTTAATTTTAAAAATTCTGTGTTATAATCAATTATTTGCTCTTCATACATGCCTATATATTCAACTGCATCTTTGACAAGAAATATAGACAGTCCATGATAAAGATGTTGAAATATGATAACATATGCCGCCAAGAATTTTTCTAACACATCATCTAGATAATTTATATTACCTGCCGTACTTCTTATCGTATTGTTAATTTTTTCTTTTTTTTTTTTTTTTTGCATCACGTAGAAACTCATAATACTTTGTAAAATCTGTTACCTTTCTTCTGAAAGGATGGTTGAAATATTCTGGAATATTATGTGATGAAATACTATTTGCAGCATCTTTTAATAATTCCTGGTTCTCATCAATGTAATGCGCTGCTCGTTCATAAAACCCATCTTTTAGTTTATTATCATGCCCGTCCATTTTCTGCAGCATGATTGTGTAGGCAGCAACAAAATCACGCAATTTGTTATTTATGTTAGAAAACATTTCTGTTAATGATATTCCTGTTATTAATGATACAAGATCAATCAGTTTTTCATAATCTGTGTTATCCTTTATTTTGTTAATTTCTGCGTAATAATCACCATTTTTTTACTTTATTAAGTGTATCTGATAAAAATTTTGTGTATAACGGATATGTTATCTTTGTGTTGATATCCTTTAGTTCACCAATAAGTTTAAAAAATTCATCTCTTTCAGTTTCTGTTACATTCTTAGCATAACATCAAATCTGTATATTGCTTCTAAAGCTGTATAGATTTCTTCTTCTGTGTATGTACTGCCTTTTTTCTTTTGCAAAAGACGCTACCAATATGTAATCGCTGTTGCCATAGCATCAGCATCATCTGTTTGATTGTGTACTTCCAGTATTGTTTCAACATCATTGTAATCTAGTCCTAAATCTTTAAACAAACGTCTTTTTGCAAACCTTTCTCTGACATTTTGATTTTTAAACAGCGATAACCTTTTCTTAGTTATATTATCATCTAAGGATTTTGCATTGTCTCTATGTATTTTTGCTTCATTTTTCTTTTTCTTTGAAACTTCGCTTGCAAATAACCTTTGCTCGCGCTATCAAATGGCTATTTTCCTGGCTTAACTCTATGATAATATTATGCAATAGATCTTCCAATACTTATTCCTGTTCTGTTACTGCACGATCAGAACAAAATTTAACCATAGCATCAAAACGCGCTATTTGATCACGCAATTGATCTGCACGCATATATGTAACAGATAAATTGTTTTTTTGGTTTTTTTTGTTCCTGACCTAATCAATACCTGGAGCCTGTAGGCTTAATTTTAATCTATATAATTCACCTGCAGATTCATTATCACAAACATGTAGATCTAGGTGTACTTTTGGATTAAATATCTTATCATAAAACTCACGACACACATCAACAATTTCTGAAGTTCGCTTCTCTGGATTATCTGTCGTTATTGAAATACTATTTGACAAAATGTATGCAAGATCATCAACAGTGAACATCTGCCAACCAGATAATCCAGGATTAGGACCTTCAGCAAAATTGCGAAATATTCTATAATATTTGCAGCTTGTTGTTGGTATTGGATTGAGAAAATATTCAGTAGGCGTAGAACCAACATATGTATTTGTTGTTGAATACAATGCATCATATGACGCAAAATTGTTATTTGATCCACGCAAGCCCCAATAATACATGCGCTCAGTATTGTTTGGTCTGCCACGGAATATAAATATCCATACACAAATAGCAGAAGAAAATTAAATTCGTATCCAGAAACTTTGTGATACACCATCTGTTGCCCATTCATTACTAGGATCTGATCCAGCTTGGTCCTGGACAAAACAGTACCATGGATGATCAACATTGTCATAGATGCTACTTGCAGAAACAATATGGCCACTGCGGTTGCTGCTATATGATAATAGAAATGGAATGCAACCAACAGTGTTCTTAACGTGCTTAGTACTGCCTCCATCTACAACAACACTGTCAACATAGGTTTTATTTGTTACATCAAATCCTGTTGTTGGAACAGCACTTGATGTTATCTTATTGGTGCCCATGTTTCGCATCTATCAGATGGTAACTTTTCTCTGCCATAGATTAAAGAACTCAAAAAAAGAAGCAGTAAAATATCTCTCATAAAATAAACATTTTTTATAAAAAGAATAGCGTTTGCATATGCTGTGTGCCCTTGGCAATTGCTGCTACTCGACTTCATTTCCTGATCTAATTTATACTATCACACTTTCCACCATACTGTAGATATTACTTACATTTCAACATAAAAAAATTAAAATAACCAAATGATTTAAATTTGAATGATGCATTTCTCATTACCAAAACGAATATCCGCTACCTGAATATAGGTAATTACCCCGTTGTAATATGGTTTCTGATCGATACAAAAACATTGTTCACAACGATGCGGTCACTATTTTGAAGTGTCGTGCACATGTTTACAATTTTCAGTGTCCATAAGGAAGGTTTTGTCAATACATAAATTGGTAACAGCATTTTTTCCTTTGGCGAGGAACGACTGCCAAGAATGAATGTATGTAATACAAAATATCGAAACATTCTAATCACCCCAAGTTTATTTGTGTTCAATGCCTTTGACTGTAATTTGTCAGCATAGGAAGGATCAATTCGCAGTTCGATTTGTATCTCAGCTGGCTGTAAGACCGAGTGAGCTTATGGTATGGCCTTGCGTTTGGTCATCAAATAAGTCATCTGTTGCGATAAATATAAAACCTTTAAACGACTTCTCCAAAACCGTTTGAAAGAATTTGATAAATTTGATGAAAATTTATACTGGATTTCAAATTAGTACAAACAATTAGTACCCGCCGTAAATATGCCAGTCGATACTAAAAGTAACAATAAAACTAAATAACTTTTCTCAACAAAGCGCTAAACATAATTCGCAAAAAATCTGACAGAAAGCATCCTGGTATAACGAGTCTTCACATTTGTACGAATTGAGCCGATCTACAACAAATATGACAACTGTTAATAAAAAGAGAAATCTTTAAATTCATTTCTCAAAACAGCTCAGTAGAATTGGACAAAATTTGTGAGAAAATATCCTGGCATAAAGGGCTTTCATGCTTGTGGTTTAATGAATGATGCCAATGTGCCATCAAATTTGGCCGCCAATACTAAATTAATATAATGTGGCTTATATTGCTTTTTTGTTTACTTTGTTGTATTCGTTTGGGTAACTTATCCATATCATTTCTATCAAAGCATTATGTAATCAACTCAAAAATGGCTGCAAAAAACAACATAAATGAAAGACCAATGAAACTAAAAATCCGTACCATTTAAACCCAGACGTCCAAAAGTTCAAGGCTTACAATGTATCATCCACTTTACCAAAAATATAAATCAAACAGCAAGATAAGACACTAAACTGAAGCAAGTCACAGGAAAATTCAAAATATCATCGAATTACAACAGAGGGTAACACAATAAAAGACACGATCAAATAAGTTCCAATTGTTTGTGTCAACTTGCTACGAGCATGTAGTTGGTGGTATCAAAATTTCGCAAATATTACTCACATAATCAAACAAGAACAGTCTACTTGTAACAAAAGTGAACCATAAAGCTAAAACCAACCTGACAATATCAGACAGCATCCATACTATTTCCAGCTAATAAATACCAACAAATTCTAAGAGACTATACAGGAAAAAGAAAGCTTGTAAAATGCCCCACAAATCCTCACAAAGAATGCAGAGGAATTAAAATAGCCTCTGAACAGAAAAATATGAAAATATCTTGTTAATAACGCAGGATGCTACCTTAACTGCAAGAAAAGCACACTACAATTCATTTCAAAGGCCATTCAGTTAGCACCGCAATTAAAGAACATGAAGCCAATGAGGCGAATGTTTAATATATATGTATATCTGTCAAAGAAAGCACCATCAGTGACTTCGGTGTGGAAGGGATAAATTCTAACACATCATGCTTGATAATAGTCCCGAATTTTACAGTGCTTCAGACAAGATTTATAAATTAGAAGCAAAGCTTGTGAAAACCAATGGCGGTCGGCTATAATTTTGGCAACTAAAATACAAAAGAGAACTCGTTTACTCCTCGAATGTTCGATAGGATCATTCAATCAAGATTGCATTTGAAAACGCCCATTCAGAAGCAAAAAGACTAGAACATGCTGCATTAGTCTTGAGAAAGCTGGCAATAGGTGCCCATTCAGATTTTTAAAAACTTTCTTTGGCCACCATCTCGTGCCTAATTCCTTGTACGTACTCAGTGGTGTTAATGAAGCACCTTTCCCTGCTGTTCTGTTTAATAACTAGACAGAAATTTACAGAAGAATCAGGCTGAAATGGAAGGTTAATTAGCTCTTTCACACAAGATCCCTGTCAAGCTGCGACCGGATGACAGTGGGTTGTACTAAAACACCTTATATGGATGTCATTGAGGCATTTGAGAAGAAGTGCTGAAATAATGACATACCAGATCGAGTCTACTTGAACTAGAAATAGCTATTTGTAATCGCATAGCAGACCTTCAATCCATACTGACAGAACAATCAGGCCTCACTTAGGATAATTTTGATCTAAATGAGGAACCGTCATTTGGGTCTGGATCCACACTCACTCTCTCTCTCTCTCTCACACACACACACACACACACACACACACACAAACAACACATGAAACAATTATATGCGTGATCTAAACAGATACAGCGACGGTGATTCTAACAATAATTTATCAGCTCAAACACCCAAACAACGTTCTGTAATATGTAAACCTTTGAAAATTGGGCCATGTTTTTCTTATTGGAGTCCAAACTGCAAATGTCAAAGACAAGCAAAGGCAGCATCATTTATTGATTTTACAGACATAAAGTGGATTTTCAGCAGAACCCTGTTTAGGAATTACACCGGAAGTGTTTCTGGCTGGACAAGATTAGTGACTCTAACGGAAAACAATAATATGGGAAAGAAAAGATATCCACGATTGACTATAAGGCCCCTGTGAATGCTCGAACCATAACAAACTTCACCGTACATCATATTCTAAAACTTTCCTAAGCAGCAACAAGAGAGGTGAATGAAGAGTCCACACTTGACTGGGCTGTGGCTAAAAGGCATATGCAATCGTTTGGTATACTAAACGAATGTTCAATGCTGTTATTGTTCGGATGGAACTATTCCAGATTACTTGTTCAAACCTTGATGTTATTTGAAAACATATCCATTCCACTACATTTGCAGACAGTCTAGTGAAAGCTGGAATCTGTCATGCCAGGCAAACACTTCAGCAAAACCTGAAGCCCTGGAGCGTCTGTGAATTACATAGTTGGAACCATCAGAATGTTAAATACACAGAAGACGAAAACATCATAAATCGTCTGGCAAAAGAACCCAGACTGGAGCTGCTGTCCGACCTCAGGCTGACAACAACGGAATGAGAAATGGTCATCGTCTCAATGACTTGAAGGATATAGCTGGCAGCGAAGAGTGAGGCACACGCACTTTTGGCTGCATTTGAGTGACTAAATTTGGCTTATCCTGAAATTTATTACAGCAACAAGTTACAAAAATCTTGGATCTACAGGCAGCATGTCTTCTTAAACTTTGTCCATTGTATCCATTTTTGTTGTTGTTGTTGTTGTTGCTATGTCTATCATAATTTTGTCGGTTCAACCACCGTTTATCTGATGAAACTAATTAGGTGTACAAAAGCTTCTTAGGAGTGATGGGTTCAGTTGAAACAGGTCAGGGACGCTCCTCGATAAATGCCGTTTACATCACTATTCGGCAAAATCTCAATCGACATGCAAAATCACAACAAAATGTGATTGCATTTAGCCGAAAGTATTCAGCATACTCCAGGCGATATATGATATGCAACTCCAGTGCAAGCTATCTTTAGGCAACCTCGGAAATTGCCGAAATGGACAACCAGAGTGTCAATTACACATGGATAGGAAAACATCTGTAATTCTCCACAGCGAATCATATGCTTACACAATTGTTGGTGCAGTTATGAACTTGATCAGTTCATTCCCATTTCTCGACCAAGATTCACTTTATTGTCTCTTCTGGGGGCATCTGCAAACTGTAGAAAAGCGTCTCTTTTCAGTTGATGATCTTGCAAGGAATGCTAACAAAATGTTTGTCAAAAAGCGATTATTTAAAAATCGAAAAGCTTCATGCAGCAATAAAAAAGCTAAATCTAAAAACGTTTGCAAACCTAGTATAGTCTATAACAGTCACGACGTCGAGGACAAAATCTGAACAATTGGTGGCAAGTGGAATGTCTTCATATAGCTTCTGTTGCCTGATCTTGAAAATGACGTGTATATGGAAAACATACTTAATTATCCATGTCCTGTTCAACTGACGCTACCAGCTGCTGATGGATTCACTGTGAAGACAGCCAAAGCTAATCTAATGCACCATGTCGAAGGGAAATGAACCTTAGTTGAGCAACCATGTCGAAACAGCACCTATTGTATTATTGATGACAATGTTGTTCTGAAATACCATGTAGCTCTTCTAAACCCTTTTTGAGAATTAACCGAAAATATGCTTCTTCGGCTTCTAAAAGGGAAATGTATTGACGTTGTTACAGATACATACGTGCCCCTCTACATACAAGATATCTTAAGAGCACACATAGAAGGCATATTAGTAGATACATAGCAGGCGCGTAATCTTATGTGTTCGGAAAGTTTACAAATTTGAAGACCTGAAGGGAGAGGATATTGAAGGCATACTTCTCTGTCTTTACGACAAACAAGATTGCATACACAAAGTTGAAAAGATTTTGATGACCACACGAATGAAAGGTAAAAAGTATGTATTCGTAATGTAGAAGTGATATGGCGATTGTTTAACAGCAAAAAGCATTGTTCAGTTAAAATATATGTCGGAAGTACGACATTATCAATCATTATGAAAACGTTGAAGTTTTTAAAAGATACTGAGTTTCCATACCTTGACACAAACGTGGAAAACAAACTGTGCATTAGAAAATGAATGAGGCAAGTTGATCACAAAAATAGATTTAAAAAAAAGGATCTACATCCAAAAGTATCACAGCTAAACAAGAAAAAGGTACACAATGAAAACCTGATAAGGCAACTATAGTGTAAGTATTGTCCTTACACGGTACTACTAGTAAATGACATCACAGAAGAAATGAAAAGATACAACATTTAAAACCATGAAGTTGGATTTCACCTCATTAAAAAAAAATTCAAAAACAAATACTGTGCCAATACTGCATACAGGCCTACGAGAACTTGAACAACATAAAGAGTACAGTGAATCACATTGACTTTGATGCAATCATTAGACCATTTTTAATAGACTTCTTTCAAATTTCATTTAAAGAGTGTATAACAGCGCTTCACACAAATATTCTATGAGCTAAGAATTTCCATTAAAACGTAAATTACTATATCTCACTGAAAGTCGAAGTAGAGCGACCTTTCAATTTAACCTTGCTAAAGGACATGTGAGAAAACCGTGTCTACTTTTTAATAGACCCAGCGATATATCATAACTTGTAACATGTTTGAATTGGACCTATAAAGTCCCGCAAAGTATTTTTGGTCAAAGAAGACAAAATCCTCGCTTTTTTACTAAAGAAAGATCAAAGTGAAAGGGTATTATGCATGACTGTTAATCCCATTGCTCTGTGGATACTAATTATTCAGGTCTTATAAACATAACAATGATTTATCTCCAGTTGTCGCGTCTGTGTCTGTAGTTGTCGCCCAAGTAGTCACGATGATGTCTATTTTCATTTGCCGGAAGAAAGAAATACTTTGCTTCGGACGCCGCCAAGAAAGGTTTGTGAAAGAATTATTATTTGTATCAGACGGACTTTACTCCGAGTATGCAAGTGCAGACATTCTTTGTTGAAATATTTGCCTCCTCTCGCTTAACATTCGCAATGTCATAAATATATTTTCCATATTTTCTAACTGGTACATAATATGGCGCCCCAGACGGAAGCAACAAAACAACCAACAGAAATGTAGCAGAAATATATCGACGATATCTACGTTTTTTGAGTAGATATAAGGAAATATTTCACTCGTGAAGTGGAAGCATTTTATATGCTTCGCCACTCTTGACAATACAATGTTTCCACTTCACTCGTAAAATATTTTCTTATATCCACCCCAAAAAAGTTGATTTTCTTTTTTCTTTAATATTCTTAAAAACAAAAAACTTCGATTTGCATGGATTTCCTTCTCAGTTTTGTGTCAATGCGATTAATGGCTGCTTTACTAATCGATAAAAAGAAGTTCCGAAATTTTACAATAATTCTAGGACAGCGACCTTTTACAAATTTAGATTGTACATATAATGCTTAAAACTGTGTGCTTTATCAAATTAATGAATTTTTCATGCGAAAATGAGGAGATTTGTATTTTCGTTAACACATTTCTTGCGCGGATTGATACAGTGAATATTGCTAGGTGTGAGGTACTATTGCAACATAACAGAACCCTCTAACAGACTTCAGAGCGTAAGATCATTAGGCAACAGATTTTAATGATTGTGAGTTTACTTGTAAGGATTTTGGCTGCTATTTTCGCATTCAGACCTGAATTTTGTGTGTTGGCAGGCTTGCAGTCTATTCTGGTAACAGACGCTGCACCTATGAGCTAAAATTGTCACTTAATTAGCAGTCGACACTAATCAATACCTGATTTCTCCAGATGACAGTTAAAATCGCTGAGTGTAACTGGTATACGATATTGACAGAGAATAGCAATAGGTCATGTAAGTTATTTAGTGCCGAGGCAATTGGAGTAAAGTGCCTTGCCCAAGGACACACCACGGTAGCTGACCTAGGCTGGTCCGATGGTAGGATTCGAACCCGCACCCTTTCGGTCGTGAGTCCGGCACGTTAAACACTGAGCCACCGCGGCTCCCCATGATTCATGTGGAAAATTAATTATAAAAAAGTTAATACTAGAAGCCTAATTTTTGTTCTTTGCGGTTCAGTTTGTCCATTCTTGACGGCGCCTTTTCATTGATTACATAAATATATACTAGAGGGTCAACAGTCTTTACACGTTTCAAAATCTATTTACCCTGAAAGAGAGAGAGAGAGAGAGAGAGAGAGAGAGAGAGAGAGAGAGAGAGAGAGAGAGAGAGAGAGAGAGAAGGAAAAGGAGAAAAAAAATAATAGGCCTAACTATGGATATACTGGTCTGAAGAACATACATAATGGCAGAAATTAGTTCCAAAATTGATGTCGCTGCTGTGGCAATAAAAATGGTATAAAAATGAAATAATTATATTTTTTGTAAGTTTTGTTGTTGTTGTTGTTGTTGTTTCGTTCCTTGGCACGAAAGCACCTGACGCAAGGGTACCATTGTTATTCAACACTTTTAAGTAAAGGCGGTCAGAAATACAGAATGTATACGTTTCTTTGCAATGACATGAAGCTCTTTTAACAATTCTAGAATTTTCTTGAAAGTTGTACTCAAGAAAATAGTGTTATGCGGTGATATACAGGGTATCTCAGTGTTTTATATATGATGACTAATATAAATGAATATTGTATGCTTATTCATGCTGTGTTATAATATTCAATGCATGTTTTGTCGTACAGCGAAGAAATGGATGGGAATATCAATGCTCCACAAACTGCTATTCCAATTTCTAATAGTTTAATAATAAAAAAATGATCAATATATTTTAGATAGATATTTGTCTCTTTGACCATGAATAATATGACTATGTGTACTAACTATCCGAAATGCGATACATAATGTTCTAATGCCTCCCTTTTGAAGCAATAAGGAATGTATAATTTGCAAATAGCACCATCTTTTTATTTTATTTGCTCAAATCATACACCTACTGATAGTGGAAATGGCGAACGTTTTAACACCAGAGTTTATCCGTTCCGGTTGAATGATAATGGACTTCTAATTATTGGTGAAAATTAAAATTAAACTAAAAGGAAACGCTTTGCTAAGTAATTTTTTTTTACTTTTTGTAAACAAATTTTTTTATGTTAGCAATCCGATTTTCCTGGACAATTTAATCCATAGAATTCCTACAGTTTAGAGTAATATTAATGAAGAGTTAGACTGCCCCAAATAACCTGATGCATTACCTCCCTTCAGTTAGGTTCGGTTTGTGTGACGTCTTCCAAAACGAGCAGACTATCTATACTTGTAGAAGCGTATTTATACATCGGCAATATATCAAGAGAAATTAGCATTTTCTTCCTGCAGCATACGGTTACAACTTGCGACGAAAGATTATCCTCAATCATCTTCAAAGCATAGTATCATATCACCTTACAAAATATTTAGAGACAGATGTAGACAACAACTAACAAATTACTTTAAGGTAGTATTGGGGGATAATGCAGATAGAGAGAGAGAGAGAGAGAGAGAGAGAGAGAGAGAGAGAGAGAGAGAGAGAGAGAGAGAGAGAGAGAGAAATAAGTCGTTTCATTTCAAAAGGTACAACAGTTATAATTGAAGCAACTTTTTTTTCGTTTCAGCCTTTCATTTACAGATTAATGAAGCAGAAATATTAACAGCAAACTGTTCTTACTTGATATTGCAATGTAGAAATGCTGTTTGAATATCATTCCTCGTGAAAATAATAGAAATCCAAGAGTGGTATAGCGATGTTTACTTATTGCTTGAAATGAAAATAGCTAGGGGGCTTTTAGAAATTTGAAGAAAAAAGTTCGTATCACATTTATTACTTTCTTAATCTTACATTTTCATCTATTTTTATATGTGTGTTAATGTATGCATGATGTAAACAAACGCTTTAAAGGCTAAATCAATTGATAAATGTGTGTGTGTGTGTGTGTGTGTGTGTGTGTGTTATAAACATCACACAGAGCATTACATAGTGTTTTAGTATTACCTCTTACGTGATTCTGAGTTCGAATGGGTTTGTATGGGCCTACAAGGAAGATTTAACTGCTTCATATGTCAGTGTTCTCCCAATGAATATTTGTCAATATCGAGGTAAGCGTGCGGTAGCATCACAAAATGTGTTTTCTAAAAACACGATTTAATCTTCATAAATGTGAACAATAGAATCATTAAAATCTAAATTTGTGTGTACGGTGTACTATATTTCCCCAATTTAAGTAATGTTCTCAAGCCAAAATACTTTTAATTTCCCTAATTTACATCCTGTTTTCAAGCAAAAATTCTTTAACAGTCTTTGAGTGACGATTTTCGTGTTTCAGAATGGTCCGGATATGACGCGGTCGTTACAGGCATAATTTCGTGTTCGCAATCTTCAGAATTTGCCTCTGCTATACTTAGAGTAATCAAAAAGGGAAAACAAACTCTACATTTATGCGATGCCTTTGTAATAATTATATGAAAATTATGATCAGAGTGTATCTGTATCTCAATTTAGCTAGATCACCGTCTTTCTGAATGCAAGACAACTTGGAGTATGCTCCAATTGGTGGCATGTGAGTGACAGTACGAGCAGTGCTGTATTGCCCAATAGGCAGAATAAGCAGACTTAGGGCACCAGCAAAGCAGGGGCACCACAAAAAAAAATAGAAATTACGGTTTAGTATTGTTTTTATTTTGAATTACATATGGGGCCACCATAATCTTTTCAGTGCTTAGGGCCTCTAAAGGTCTTAATCTGGCCCTGAGTGCGAGAATATGGGGATCGGATTTATTTTTACAAAAAGTGGCATATCACTACACGCTAAATTGGTCAAGAGTACATGTATATTTAAAGTGACAAAATAAACAAACATTTGCAAGACTGTAAACGAAAAACCGATTGACTTCCATTAAGGTTATCTGGACCAATCAAGTCGCAAACCACTATCACAGATTCGAAATGGCATTATAAACTGTCAGAAGACAGGTTAATCTGCAATAACGTAAGAAATGTTCGGAACCTCACCATCGTGCGAAATTTTATTCCGAATTATAAGGTTTTGTTTTCACATTCACGCATCCTTTTTCGTCCCTTTGTATGCCGTCGTTAAAAGAGTACTACCTTTTGCTGATGTACAGTTGTATTTTTAAGACAAATTCGTATAGTTTGATTTCTGACTTAGTTTAAGGAGTTGCTTTACCATAAAAACAAGTGGAAACTGACGAGGAAGAATTTATTTGACTGAGGGAATACTTTGGGGGTCAGGCGGATCGAACGGGAGTAAAATCGGAAAAGAGTGAAATATCAATTTGTACTGTGGCATCTGACTTTAGACACTTTTAATTCAGTTAGAGAATGGGAAACTACTCTACATGGAACAAATACGTATTAATCGCTGTCCCCATCTATGAACATGTATAAAAATTTGCCTCTATGTGGTAATAATAGCACTGCATCAATGGATGAAGTGACTGGGGTGTGTATATGGCCCAGCTGTATGCGGATTGCAGAAGGTCTTTCCCAAGCCGTAAGCAAGGTATGGTGTACAGAAACTGTCGGATATATTAGCTTTTAATGAAGGCTTGGGGTCTTCGTTAACTGAATCTGTAGGGTGCCGTATCGAAGCCAATGAATGTATAGCTAATACCCGAGATGTTACTCAACAAGATTTGTGAAGACTTTTATATAATATTATTAAGTTTAAATTTTGTACGTGTTTTCGAGATGGCAGCATTTTCTTAAGAGGACATACGTTTAATGAAAAGCCTGTTTGATAGATAGTATTGACACGTATCATCGAGTATTTTCAAATGTTATTCTTGCATAAAAATGCGCGCACAGCGGATTTGAATGAAATGTATCAATGTGACCGCATCCATGTATCATCATCGGATTTCACGCAGCACCGATGCCCTGGTGTGACGTTATATTATTTCCTTTTTCCGGGTCGCACCCACATCAAAAAATAATTCTGTATTCTGTAATCATTGAAAACATGCAATCCGTTTATGTTCTCCAGTCCCACAGAGGATATCAATTTTCCAAGTAGAGAAATAAGACATGTTATCTTGGCCTTTATATATATTTTTTTCATTAAAACGATAGATAGAAATAACAATGCACGCGAAGGGGATATGTCAACGAGTGTGACTCAAAGTAACCGCTATGCATTCACATTGGCATAAAAATCAAAATATTTTTCGGAATCTGTGTAATTTCACGTTAATTACCTGACAGACATCCGGTAGTTGCTTTATTCCTTACAAATGACAGATATTATACTGAGCGATTCGTTAAGGTGGCTATTTATCGATAGATGTTAGAATCGTGCTCTCTTGCGAAATGGCCATCAGTTTTGTATCATCTGATCGAGAGCGTGCTGCTGCGGAAAAGGATTAAGTAAAGTCTGCATACCGGATCGGCGCTTCACCAAGGAAACTTTAAAGTGTGTCTGAATATTTCAAGCTTGTGTGTGTGGAGGGGGTGTTTTGTTTCGATTTTATGTAAGAATAACGACCATAGGTGGGGTTTTTTGCTAGTATCAACGTTGGCCAAATCTCTCAGGTGTTTTGAGGCTCGAGCTTCAACAAACCCCTCGAGATTCCGTGCACGTTGATACAGAAAAAAAAGAACAAAAAAAAAAAAAAAGAACAAAAAGAAAATGTAGGATCCTTGGAATATAACATTTCAAGAACGATTAAGAGAAGAAAAAGGTTATTCCATGAAATGTCTATCAATGCGGA
Organism: Margaritifera margaritifera; assembly: GCA_029931535.1. NCBI lineage: Eukaryota > Metazoa > Mollusca > Bivalvia > Unionida > Margaritiferidae > Margaritifera > Margaritifera margaritifera. The sequence goes on along the minus strand of JAQPZY010000985.1, from coordinate 614,974 downwards.
ATCAGACTGAGAGCCGCTGTGCTATCACAAGGATAATGAGAGATCATACAATATCAAGCTAGGCTCGTTCAATAGATTTAACTTATTGTATGTTTCTAGTGCTACCATCCTGACAACACGTACCACAATTAATAGAGGAAAATCAATAACAACCCATTATATCAATGGATCAATACCTTAGGATTCAGCTGCTGTCGCTGCTTGATGGAAAAATAGTTTGAGAAGGAAAAAAATATTGCTTGTTGCTTACGCTAAAGCATTACTCGATTCCTCGTGAGCAAAATTACAAGGAGGCATTGACATCGGTGAGATTCGCAGTGAGAGATAATCCTATAATCCGCGGAATCATGCCAAAGGAGACAAGTTCTAAATGACAAGTGACACTGAACCTTATTAGTTTATAAATAGACTCATTACATGACTTGTCTACCAAGTAGTAAGTTTCTAAATATATCTTTGTAATCAAATACTGTTTTACGGACCTGGCCAGCTAACATAAAATCTGTGTTTCATCAAACGATCCGCCAGACGTAAGAACAATACCAAGGTATGTAACCTTTTTTAAAACTACTTCTGTGTCACCGTAAGATAAACTTATTGGTAGCCTAGCATCTTTTCTAAATATCACAATCTTTGAAGTCGACACTTTCACCTTAAGTTTCCATCTATTGCAGCATTCATCTCAAAAGACTAAACCGTTTTGAAGACCTGTACTAGAACTCAAACATATCATGATATCATCAGCATTCAGTAACATATTGCATGAATTTAATTCCTATTCTAGATCATTTAAAAACATTGACAATAAGAAAGGTGACAGATGCTCACCTTGCCTCACTCCAAGGACACATGAAAATTTAGTACCAATCATATTATTACACCTAACCCAGAATATAACAGTATCAAATATAGATTTGATAAGATCCAAAATAGTTTCCTTAAGGTCCAATTTAATAAATTTATGTCACAAATTGTCCCTTACCACATAATAAAATCCTTTAGTAAAATCGTTAAAAACACAAAACAATTGTCTCATATCTGTTTCTAAATCCTGCCTATGCTTCGATAAACACAAGATAGTTATTCGATTAGTAATTTCAGCTAGTATTTATTATTCGAGTAAAAAAAGCCTTGCAGCTTAGTTAAGTTGTACCTCTGTAATTGTTGAAGTCATTCAAGTCACCTTTCTTATGCAGACGACATCTCTGGAAAAATATCACCTCTTAAAAATACTATTAAGAAAGCTAAATGATATTTTCAATAAGAAATCTTTACCATAAATTAGAAATTCATTGATTATTAGATCTGGACAGCCACTGCAACCAAGTTTTATTTGATGAAAAACCTTATAAATTTCGGATAATGAAATGACAATATTTAATTTACTAAACATAATATTTTAACTCACGTTGTACATATACATTCAAGTATAAAATATCGTCATTTGGTATATATTATTGGTCTACAGGGTTGTTGATTGCCCTAAAGCGTCGCTCAAAGGTCTCGATATTAATATTAGATGTTTGAAGATTTGCCGAATCTTTCACCAATCTTGAATGCAATTTTACATTTTTGAATTTCATTGCTTCCATAATCACTCTGTTTTCTTTATTATATTCATCGCTGGCTTTTCGTAAGACCAAGTTATAATCTGACCTATCATTTGTCATAGCTTTCCTTAATTTAATGGTACTTGTTTTTCTAGAATCATTTGGCTATTGCTTAAAAATCATTCTTTTTTCTTCACATGCTTCATTGAACAATGTGGTTTTCTTTATTTCATCATATTTGTCATCATTAGAATATTTATCGGTTTAGTCATTTTAAAAAAATGAGAACGTACATTATTCAGTATATTATTTAACTCCAATTCACACCAATCAATATCACATTTGTCATTACACTGCATTAATCTCACATTTAGGTTTTCAAGCCCAGATTGAGCCCTGATTCGATTTGCACTTATTAAGCAAACTAGTATTCCGTACATTCTAACCTTTCACATTTTCATATTCTTTGCATAAAAACAAACAAGCTTTTGTACAAGGAATTCTAAACTGAAACGTAATGATCTGTTGAAATATTAGGGTCATTTATGTCAAAAGACTTTACAAAATCAAACATACTGGATGTAGCACTTACATAGTCTGTTACGCTACAGCCACTAGAATCGATGTACGTGTACTTGTCAACTTTACCATAATTACCGACTCTACCTTTCAGAATGCGCAAGACGGATTGCTTACAAAACTCAAGCAACATGAGTCCATTAGAATCTGGTTTGACACTAACCTGTGAAACGCTCAGTGGTATATAGTTATCTACTACATAATCAGTACATGTACATAACAGATGGTGTCATTGGAAACAAAATCGTCATGAATAGACGTTCCGCTGTTACAATCACCACATATAATTACTTTTGTTTTACCATTAAACATATTTGCTGTTTCTCAGTATTGAAATACCCTTTCAAAAATATTGGTTCTACCACAGAATGTCGATTTGATCCATCTGGTCATATATAGCACAAACATACCTACAAATCATTATCTAAGCCAAACTTAACTCCACTGAGTTTAAACCCATATAATATCATTTTCATCTTCAAAGACTCAAGTATCATTTCCTACAAGATTATTTGAAATAAATTAAGCTATACATCCAAAATCTCTGTTACCCTTTTTCTTTTTTTAATTGAAATATCAAGCCTTAAAAGTTTCAATACACGAGTCTTAGAATTAATTTCTCAAATTTTCGGTCAGAAATACTATGTCACTATTTTAAATTTTTTTAATCAGTTCTTTGCTTTCAAGTTTATTTACTCTTTTCTTAGAAAGAGAAAGCAACAATACCGTTGATATTAAAACTCCAAAACAAAATTATTCTTTCTTTCTTTATGTCTCATAAAGCCCTTCTCTTTCTTTCTTTAGAGCTCGTTAAGCCCTTCTTCTCTTTCTTGATTTTTTAAGTGAATTTTTTAAGTATTAAAATTTTAACAACATTAACATTGATACTGATATACGCTCTGCACCATATTGTGCTGACGTACTGGCAAGCTCTATACATACATACTGTCATAATTCAAAAACAAACACAGCATGTATTTCTTTTCCCAAACATTCCGAGGGAGGGCAATTTTCTAACCGAGAAGCATCTCTCAGAATACCCAATTAAAAATCGCTTTAGATGAAGAAACATCCTGTATACTGGAGATCCCCGGTTGGCCGAGTGGTCTAAGGCGCTCGCCTTCACACATCTCACCTATGTCCGCGTGAGCTCGAGTGTCGAATCGACCAAAGTGGGTATGTGAGAAGCTTGCCGTTAGTTTTCCGTGGGCCGGTAATTCTTCGCGTGGTCTTCCCGGGTTCTTCCTCCACTATATATACTGTCCGACATGTATCATGTGCTGAAAAATGGCGTTAAACCTCACAAAACCCAAACCGTATATACTTTTCTTTTAATATGTTGGATTATAAATCGTTTTATATTAACTTGATCTGCATTTCCAAAATGTTATGCTTCTTCGTGTACACGATTTCCTTCCCTTTAACACGACTAGATATCCTCTTAGTAAGCATAATTACTTTTTCGTAACTAAAATCGTGCTACACAAATAGCTGATAGACTATTTTGCTGAAAAATCTTATTGAGGCAGAATGAATGAGATAATAATATGCCCTAAACAGATCTGCTGATACATTCAGGTTGTGTGCAAATGTAAATATTTATATCAAGAAAGGATGGAATAGTTCGGAATATAGGGTAAACAGCTTTTCTGCACTTTTTCAAATGCCATTTGTACACTGATCATGCAGGGCCAGATCCAGGAAAGTTTATGATATATCGGTACGTTTACTTCAAAACGTGCCTATTTCACAAAGTAACATATTATATTTACGTTTCTCCTCTTCTGAGACATTCTTTGTTTAACCAAAACACGAATCAGTATGCATGATTTTGCGTGAAACGTATGGTCTCTGTTTAACGTTAGCCAAGTGCGAGACTTATCAAGATGAAATCCCTAGATTGTAATCTCTTTGTATCACTACCATACACACATAAGATTTATATTATATCACGACAGAGAAATGATCATGTGATTTAATATCAGCATTGTACCACTTTTCCTTGTTACACTAAAGGAAGAAATGCATTCTATCGTCAACCGCGAAGAGCGATTTCCAATTCTGGCTTAAATATTATCAACAGTTTTGTCCGTTTTGTGCACAGTTGTATTTGAAAGGTGCTAGAAATGTAATGCTATACCATTATCTGTAAACGACCAATACCATATAACTTTGAAATCACTAACCAAGTCACATGTAAATAATACGTTAAACAGCATAATTAAGTCCTTGACTTTGCTTGGTCAAAAAGGTATAATAACGTTTTTAATGTTTGAATGCAGAGAAGAGATACTCATCCGCAGAACAAAGAGGATTCTTTTCTATGATTCTGCACATAATTATAGAAAGACATGCAGACTTTACAGATCGTTCCTACTGCCACAGAAATAAAATCACGTAAGAACAAGTTATAATTGAAGATGTCATAATAAATTCATCCAAAATACCAGTGATGCATACAAATGTATGATGCTGTCAAAGCACTGAATCAAGTGCGTTCATATGGAATATCTAACAAATTCAAAGTCCCCGACGAATCTGAACAAGACAGAAAAATAATGATTGGATCTGCTTGCAAAGGAAGCATGTAAGGTGTCAAGCGGCTATATCATTTTATTCCATACTCCTTTGATCTTCCATGGTTGATCTGGTGCTCGATACATATGTTCAGTCCGTATTTCTTTATTGCACATCGAGACTACAACTATTTAGGTCTTTTCATGGACGTCCGCTCATAGATATTTTAAGATATATCGAGTGGATATTTGTGAATATGCGTGGCCTAGACCTTACGTTACTGTTTCATTTCGCTTATCGATGAGCTTAAAGGTACAAAGCAAGTGGCAAGTTCACACGGTACATTTGCAGATTATTATCATGGTCAACATCAATGGCGTCCTTTGAAAACACGAGAGACATGCGGTATGTATTTTGTATATAAACTGCTTTATAGCAACACGTAATGACACGTTTTGTTTGCATAATTTGTAGCCAAGCATCAAATTTTGAGAATGATTTCCTTCCGTCATCAAACTTGGACATTTAAGCGAGAATTTGACGTAAACATGCATTTCAGAACTGATCTGACAGCACAAATTTCACCTTTTGACAATGCAAAGCATAGACTAACTGACAGAATTTCTTTCGTACAAATAGATATAATCGTTACTCCCATGGACCATTTATTTCTTGTCCTTCTACGCAGTTTTGTAACGCACAGTCATGTTATAATCCGATCAATGTTATTTTATTCATATGTACCAAAACAACTGGCATACTTTTACACTCACAATGTCTGTTTGCAGAACAACAAAAACAAAAATAAACAACAACAAACAAGCGAGATTAAAATAAATGAATCCATAATCTAAAAGTTTTATTAGCAAAGTCCTGAAATGTGACAAAACAAAAAAGGAAATGTCATGCGCAAAGCATCTTATAGTAGACATGGAACTAACTTAGCCTAAACTCATAAAGAGACATGTCAGTAAATGTTTGTGTAAAGCGCGCAGATTGGGACTGTAAACAAAGGGCAGTATTTAGGTACAGAGGGGAACAATCATTACAGTATGTGTTGGTGTTCTGTTGGCGATAATCATCTATAGCCGTCAGCGGGTGCAGTCGGTATATAGCCTCTATCTGTACACGTAAGCCTGTTTACTCCTAGGGTGTTTAATCCTCCGCTCCTGTTCATAAAACCCCAAATAAATCACGTCAAAGAAAGGAGTTTGTAGCATTTCGACGGTAACCTTTTCCCTCTACATCTGCACTATCTGAGCATATCAAACTTGTCACAAGAAAAAAAACATTTTCTGCACACGTGAGAAAAAATAAAATAGCGCTTAGACCTAATAAGACATTGTTAGAGTAAGATGGATTGAAGTATTAAATTCCATAAAGAGAGTAGTGCACATAAATAGCATTAGACTTTGTCTTGTTTATAACAAATTGGCCCCACACTTTATATCAATGAATATATTTAAATAACTAAGGTGAAGCTAGAAAAGTTGCTATGAAAGTGGCAAATATTTATAATTTTAGGGCAAAAGATTCGTTGTGTTTAACTAAATTTATTGCGCCTAGGTATATTTCAGAAATGAAGAAGGTGGGACTGCAAGTCAGTGTTTAAAGGACATTGCTCAACAGCAATTTTCTCAAACATCACATTAGTGGCGGTCGTGATACATACGGACAACTTATGTTCCTGTCGTCGTGGTTGCGTTGTCTCAGCGTCAGACTTTGTCAGTTACATCTCTCCTATACTAAAATGTATTGGCACGCCTCTTCAGCGTTGTTTATGTTTCTTTGTTTTTACTTGTTTTGTTTAATCGATGCAGGGCCGGATTAAGATCTTTAGAGGCCCCAAGCACTGAAAAGATTATGGTGCCCCCCAAATCGATGAGATCATTTTAGCTTTATGCCTTTGCGGGTGAAGGTCAAAGTAAGTCACAATTCGCCCTACGTCCTCGTTTTGTTGTATCACATGGAAAGCAAACGTTATTCATCTATCAAACCACAAATGTCGACATTATTTTGCTACAACAGGCTTTTTTAAAATAAAAGTTAAAAATTCGGTATTAAGTAAAAATTCTTTCTCGCAGTCTTTAATAGACTGCGACCATAGCTGGAACAAAGGGTTGTGTCTAAATATGCATTCCCACCCACACCGCAATGTAGTATTTTCAAATATATATTACATGATAAACGCGAAATCTGATTGTGTTTATAATATATCGTATAAGCAAATAAAAAATCAACATATCTTACAAATTTTATAAGAAATTGTATATCGTTTATAAGACATGTTATTAAAGTGCATATGATCTCTTACAATATGTATGATATACCTGAATTAACTCTGTTTAAAAAAGATCTCATTTATTTTATAAGATTTCTTATAAACTTGGCAAGATGTCTTGTCAACTTTATCATATATCACACACGTTTTATTAGATATTTTTTAAAGTTTATAAGATATCGTATTATATATATATATATATATATATATATATATATATATATATATATATATATATATATATATATGGTGAATGCGTATTTATCGTAAACATTATTAGACAGCTTATTAAGCAAGTTTAGTGAAAAAAAAAAACATTTTATAACATATATAGTACGACGTTCTATTACCGCGTCATATCTATTACCGTGACATATCTGTTAACGCGGCATATCTGTTACCGCGGCATATCTATTACCGCAGCATATCTGTTACCGCGGCATCAGAGCGTTTCATCGAAGCTCTGTCATTATGTGTCACATCTGAATAACCCGTATGTGAATATATACTCAAGAAGTTCACATAGCCTTCAAGTTTAACAGTTAAAAGAAATACTCAATTCATAGTAAAACACACAAAAATCTTGATTTCCCTTACATGTACACATTTAAGTAAGTGATCAAATCACATGTATACCATATCCAGATCCAATCACTTTTGTTGTATTTTTCATTCATAAAATCGTGCCGAGTACAATGTCAACAAATCGTCTGCTTCACAATTTAAACAATACACGCAGAATTGGTCACATGACTTAAACTCTTCAACAAAAGATTTTCATCTAATGGTGTATTGTCAACTCGTGCGTTTCGTTTCAGTGTGGATTCTTAGATCAGTAGTATAAAGGCAAGTTTATAAACCCTGTCATCCCTTCAAATTCATAAAAGGTGCTTTTTAGACCAGGGTTATACAATTTAAGTTTACGGAGTTTTTGTTTTAATAAGAAATATGCCATAAAATATAATATAAGAATATATCATAAATCATAATTATTTAATGGATCTACTGCAACTCGGGCATACAAAAATCCTAATTAAATTGTGAATTTAGAAAATTTTTATTAAATGTGTTTATGTTGCCTTTTCATAATATTTCCATTTTTTTTTTTTTTTTACTTTGATACCATCACTGTATTTCTCAATTGCCTCGGTAATAGGACGTTTACTTTAGAGCGCCTTCAGTCAGAGGTCACCTTCGAATACCCAGCACTTTGGCGGACCTGTTGATCAGAAATGAAAGTCATTCACCGATGAAGTAGGATAAAAATGAAAACGTAAGAATACTTAAACTTATTGTGGTATGTTTTCTAAGTTGTAACGCGGTAATAGGACGTACCGGCCTAACTAAAATAGTTTACAATATTTTAATGGACATAAAATGTGGAAAATATTAATAAACTTTGTTAATAATAATAATAATAATAATAATAATAATAATAATAATAATAATAATAATAATATTATTATTATTATTATTATTATTATTATTTATTTATTTATTTTTCATTAGACCCCAACTCAGTGCGCAAGGTACAAACAAATTTCCAGTGATGGTTTTCATGACGCATAAATGTGAATTGTATTTGAAAAATAAATAAAGAAATATAGAAATGCAAAAACTGCACTCAAGAAGTTATATCGTATGCATATTTTTTTATGCACGAACCCATTGAGTGTGTGCACAGTATTCCATAATAGTTAATAATATAGTTTCCTTATATGAATTTACAGGTTCTTTAAAATTTGTCTTTTTTGCAGTACATTTTTGGAGGCAATAGCGTTATAGGCATGATGAGTTTATAAACGCCAAGAACTTCTAGGAGTTTATCACTTTCCACACTGAATATACAGTGACATTTCCCTAACGTGGCCTTCTCTGTAACTTGACCCCGTCTGTAACATGTCATCCTCTGCAACCTGACACCCTCTGTAACCTGTGCCCCATCAGTAACATGTTCCCGTAAGTAACATGCCCTCATTTGTAACTTGCCCTCCTCTGTAATCTGTTCCTCTCTGTAACATGCTCCCTCTGTAACCTGTACCCCTCTGTAACATGCCCTGTCTGTAACCTGACCCCCCCCCCCCTCTGTAACAACCCCCCACCCCACCCCCTGCCTCCCGTAACCTGGCTTCCTCTGTAGGCTGGCATATATTTTTCTCCCAATAGGGCCTGTCTAATGCCAACAAACCTACTATCACTATGAATCAATTATTACCAATAAAGTTGGCCACCGCCATAAAATCTTTAAAAAAAATTATGGTTCTGTCAATATCAGGTTTAAGTAAGTTTCCTGCACAAAATCATTATTGCTGACACTTCTCAATAGGATCTTGCATTCAACTGCAAGTATATAAGATATCTCATAACATTTATACAATATCTTTATAATTTATGAGATATATTATAAACACTGTAAAATATCTTAAAAACTATATAAGATTTTTTAGTCTTAGTTTTTTATAAATAATATGAGATATATTATAAGCCAAATCAAATTAAGCTCGATTATATAAGATATCATAATAGGTTTGCAATATATATATATATATATATATATATATATATATATATATATATATCTATATATATATATATATATATATTATAAGCTAAATTATTTCGCTCATAAAGTAAATTAGAAACCCACTGTTATTTCTTATAAATCAAATTAAACTAAGCTCTCGAATTTAGCATATAAGATATATTATAAACCTATTAGTATATCTTTTAAACGTTTTAAGATATTTCCCACACTTTATTAGATATATGAATTAAAATTGGATATGACATATTTTATAAAGTCTATCATATATCTCTTAAAATATATAATATATCTTCTAAAGTTTAAAAGATATTATATAAAATTTACTATCATAATCATCAACTAGCATCACTTCTATTACTGATCATACCATAAGCATGACATTGGCCTTATCATAAGCATCACACTGACCGTATCACACAAATGACATTAATCATATCAAAAGCATGACACTGACCATAACATAAGCATGACATTGACCGTATCAGAAGCATAATATTGACTCTATCACAAGAATAGCATTGACTGTATCATAAGTATGACATTGACAGTATGATAAATATGACATTGAACGTATTACAAGAATGACAATAACGGTCTCATAAGCATGCCATTGACCATATCATAAGCATTACACTGACCATATTATAAGAATGATATTGACCATATCATAAGCATCACATCGACAGTATCATAAGTATGACACTAACCATATCACAAGAATGATATTGACCATATCATAAGCATGACTTTGACCGTATCCTAAACATGATATTGATCGTATGATAAGTATGACATTGAATGTATCATAAACATGACATTGACCGTATCATAAGCATAGCATGGACCATATCATAAGCATGACATTGACCGTATCACAAGAATAACCATGTGCGTTATGAAAATGCATGAAAAAACAAGAATGAAATGATTCTCGAGAGTAATTATATATATATATATATATATATATATATATATGTGTGTGTGTGTGTGTGTGTGTGTGTGTGTGTGTGTGTGTGTGTGTGGCATGTACGCTGTATCATTGATATACCACGAGATGTATAAATTTTTTATTTTATGATTTAAGCATAAAAGAGGATTGTGAATGTGATATAAATAAAATATATGTATAGTATGTACGCTGTATCTTTGATATAACACTCGTTGTATAAATTGTATCAGACCGTCATTGATTTGCTTAAACGTAAGCGCCAGTGTTGTGGAAAAATCGAGGAAAATGTGACATTTGTACGGTGGGATCAGTTCTAAAATAGTTTTGCATCAAATTCTTACATAAATGCCAAAGTATGAAGAAGAAAGGAATTCATTCTTAAAGTTTGATGTACGACTAAAAACCTTACAAACATGTCTTGTTGTGGTGTTTTGTTATAAGACAGTAATTCTACAAAATACTCGCCATATGTTCTCCTTGATTTCAAAGGACGCGTTTGATATTGGCTGTATCAGACATGTGAGTGAAATGATACTCGGCGAATGTACGGTGTGTATTATTTGCAGCATGTACCAAGCTTTATCAAATTATGGTTAACCTGATTCTTCAAATTATGCCTATATGTGTGCACAAGCTTGTGTGTACTGGCTGTATTACAGACCTTATTCGTACCTTCTCTGTTATTCCAGTCGCGGTTCACAGTTACACACACAAAAGCGATTACATTTATCCTATGGCTATTCAGCTGTAAATCATCCCAGGCAGTAAATCATTTACAGGCACACATACAATTATGCACGCATCTCTCTCTCTCTCTCTCTCTCTCTCTCTCTCTCTCTCTCTCTCTCTCTCTCTCTCTGAGGTATCAAGCAACATCCGTGTTAAACTCAACAGCCAATCTTGATGCATATATTTCAAATGTACGTGTTTCTACAAAGTTTGTTATAAATACCAACAACATGATATATTACACTATTATATTAGATTATCTATTTGTGGTTCAAGTGTGCTTTGCGTGAAAATTGACTGAAAAGTCCAAAAGGTCAGCGTCAAGATATAATATATTTACAGTAAATGCATATCTGTAAAGAGTTAGTCCAGGTCACATGATATAAACATTCATATTCCTAATTTACATGTACACGCAAGGAAATTTGCGACATTATGTGTTTGTTCTGGATCGCTGCAGCACAGTTCAAGAATAATAATGAGCGTCCGAAGTTGTTGTAGATCCGTTTGGCGCTGGAAAAACCCTCTCATCGTGATACTTCTGCCTCTTTTTCTTCTTCCATTACCATTGATTGGTGAGTCAAAGGTTAGTATTTCATGGGATTTTTACAGGTAAATACTTCTAAGCCTCTTTATTTATGCCGCCTGTATGATAATACTTTGAGATCTACTGCATGTGTACTATTATGTATCCATTTAACTTCATACCTTTTACCTGTCGACATGAATGATCCTTTGTATGTATGTATGCTTGTATGCCTGTATGTATGTATGTATGTATGTATGTATGTATGTATGTATGTATGTATGTATGTATGTATGTATGTATGTATGTATGTGTGTGTGTATTTGTGCGAGATAGGTATAAGTATTTCGGTGAGTAGGCTAAAGGCCGTGGGTAGACTATAAGCTGCTGCCAATGCTGGACTTAATTGTACTGAGGAGGTGACGGCTGTGATTTTTTTTACAAAAATTCTTTCCCCTCTCCCCCATATAGCTTGAAAATAAAGCATTCTTGCTCTGAATTGTAGAAAAAAGAACTAATTATGTTCATTATAACAGCTGAAGAAAGAAAACAAAACATTATCTTGAGGTACAAGAAAAAGAGAATATCTTTGTTAGATAGAACAATCGCAGCTCCGCACCACCTTCCCCGAAAATGAAATGGTCAGTCCCTTATTGGTATGATCAACAACAACAAAATATGCAGCATGGAGCATAACAATTTGGTCATTGTTTATCCATTATTTGCACAAAGTTTATCCACAATAAGTACTAACATCTCATATATTTATCAGATTTTGTAACATTTATGGATAAAATATATATCCATGATTTCTCAAGATTTTAGCTTAATGACTCAAATGGCTTTGGAGTAAATAAAGTCTAAATTACAGTTTTTCAAAAATTGTGAGTGGAAATGTTTTTTTTCTTCATTAAATGTGTAGGCGGTATAAATGCTTGACTGACTTGTATAACCTGATGTAAACTGCTAGCCCAGGGGTGATTCTAAGTGTATCATATTACCATTACACGGGCAGACTCCGCCAGTTTCCACATGGTAGTTATAATTGCAATAAAATTGACCAGCGTGATAGTTTGTTATAGTCTGCGCAATATAAGAAATAAGCAGCTTATCTCCTGCAAAGCAAATGCTTATAATGATAGTACTAATTTGAATTAGTATGCACTGGATTTAGATAGTACATTTTTATTTTTACAAATGGAGAGGTGTATGTGGAGAGAGAGAGAGAGAGAGAGAGAGAGAGAGAGAGAGAGAGAGAGAGAGAGAGAGAGAGAGAGAGAGAGAAACGCACAAAAACATTTCTCATTTCGTTGGGCTAAGCCCGTTCAAGATGTTTTGCCTAGAGGCTTTGATTAGTTTTTGGTTGGGCATTGTGAATAAACAGCGGCTGACCCGACTTGTCTTAGAATCGAACCCAGTAGTCCTGCGTAGGACTCCAGCACACTAACTAATAATCTGGAGAGAGAGAGAGAGAGAGAGATGTTCAACCTGTAATTCTGATAGAGATTTTCTTAAACTAGAATGTATTTAGTAACTTAAATTACAGATGTTGTTGTCAGCTTTTGAAGAAAAAAAATGTGTAGATACTCATTTGAATATCAACTTCTTTGTAATTAGAGATTTTGTTGTGAAAGTTTGAGTGTATATTTTAGAAACATCTATGAGTCACTACCCTATTCTTTTTTTTTCACTCTTGGACCCAAAATTAGAACATTTATAGCAAGCTACATTTGTACATATTATACAGGTAGAAATGTTTAGCCGTCCGAGTATGTCTATTTTTGAAAATATTTTAACTATGGACTATCCTGCATCAATCATCCAGCGTTGAATTATGATATTGCGTTCTTAGTAACAATTTGCTTCACATATATTGTTAGTAAACTGTCGTAAAAGGTTTCAAAATGTCAGGATACAAATATAACTTTCTATAAGGAAATCAAATTAAATGCTACACAAAATACAGTCAACAATGTACAAGTTTTACTCATGTTGTAAATACTATACTACGATATTAGTATATTTACACACAGTCAATGCATTTCTTTGCATAAATAGAATGCAATGTATTGTATAATTATACCCTATGAATTCTTACTTTCACTTTGTGTATATCTACAACTACATCAATTAACGAAGGAGAGAGAGCATGTGAGTGTGTGTATTTGTGTGTGTGCGCGCACGCGTACGCGCCCAAATTAATTTTATTGTATCGTAGCGATAAAACTGAGCTACAGGTTTAGATGCAATATTGACAACAACAAAAAAATACATTAGGTCATCACACTGCATTTCTGTGATATCATATCCTGAACAGTTAATGTAATTCTGCTGTGAAAGAAAGATAATTTATCTTCGTTCAGCCGATATCGCATCAGTTCAAGTACACATCATGATTTTAACATACTATACAGCATAATTGACACTAATTTCATATTCTGTCATATCAAAATCACATGCGGTATATGAAATTATTGTAAGAAATGATTGACTGGTCCTAGCAACTTCATATATTTCCCTTCATAAACCATTGTTTTGCACGATTTGGCAGCTTATCCCTCTACATACCCCTTCCCTGCCCCAACACTTTGGATTCATACTCGCGGCCAATCCAATTCCCATCATAACTCCCCTTTTGTGTCGCTTCATTACGAGGGTGGGGTGGGGGAGGTTTCTTTTATCCTTCTTTTCTTCAGAATATTAGGCATGTATAACCAAGAACACTGCTGATATTATTCGACGAATATTTCATGTTGTTTACATGTTGATGTATGTTGATCAACATAATATATCATGTTCATACACATCTGTATTTGTTTGGCTTCGTGTTGTTATTATTGATGATAACTCTTAATTAAATAAATATTAATAAATATTAGCTCCTCACTACCTAAGTAGAAATATAAACTATGTATAAATAAGGTTAAATCGTATTCAGTTGTTTTCAAAACCAGTCGACCTGCCAAACTCGAGCTGTGTGCGCAGTTCGCTACTTTTGTTCATGACTATTTTGACGATCAAAAGATCAAAATCCTCTCTCTCTCGTATATATATATATATATATATATATATATATATATAGTCACCTGAATAATTTAAATTACTTAATATGTATGCTATGAAAGAGCGTATATCGTGTATATAGTGGCAAGATATTCAACTCTCGTCAACAATACATTTCACAAAGGTTTATTCTCATCATTGCAAGAAGAAATGCGTTTACTTTTTTGCGCGAGTGCTTTAAATTTTATAAAAGCAGTTCCAACAGTGTTACGAAATTTTCAAGACATCGTTTCAG
>JAQPZY010001406.1:2680000-2702714 GCA_029931535.1 Margaritifera margaritifera | reverse complement strand
GTTAGCTATTGTCTTTGAATAAGGTTGTTTGCTTAGTATTTGAGTTCAAGGACGGTTTTGGTAAACAAGTTGTTTATTCAATTTAAGATCATGATTGATTTTCTTTATAGATAAAACTAGAATTTCCTTTAGAGTTATGTGTTAAAAGTGACATACTCCATATACTTTTCTAGAACATTCTGTCATGTGACCTATATTTATATATACCATGTTTAGTGGACAGTTTTCAGTTTCGACCTTAACATCAGTTTTTAAACAGTCATTACAGTTGTGAATTTTTTTTTCTCCAAATTTAGAGAGAAGAATTATTTAAAATATTCATTGGATTATAAAAGTGCTCATACAATTTTGGATTTTGAATTGGTGATTTTGGGATTCACGTGAACTTATTCAAAGTTATTTTGGAGCACTTCATTTTGGCACATCAGCACATTAAAGACTACTGGCACATCAGGACATTAAATACTATTAGCACATAAACACATTCAAGGATACAGTAATTCGATATTTAGAACTTGTGATTGAGACACTTAGGATAATTAAATTATTTTTATTTTAATTCACGTTATTGTAAGTGTCTTGAATTTTCACTTAAAATGTCTAGATATAAATTGCTTTTTAGTTGATTTGTTGGCTTCACCTTTTTACTGTTACATTCTTTTTTAGAGTCATATATATATATATATATATATATATATATATATATATATATGCAATAATCTGATAACAAACAGTTAAGAACTAGTTTTTAACTAGCCTAAGCGCTTTCGACTCGCATCGGGTCTTTTTCAAAATCAAACACAAAACAGAGACAAGGCAAAGAATAAGCACAAAATAGCGTTAAAATTACAAAAACGTTTATATAACTATTTCTAAAGGAATTAGAGCTTGAAAATGTTTGATGCGTTGTCTAGTTGGCTTCCACTTGACTGATGATGTTGCAAACTAGTTATTATTGACTTACAAAGGGAGGAGCCATAGCGCCGTCTGTTTTTTAATGTAAATTGGTTTAACTGCAGATTATATTCCATATATGTCATGGTTTCCGTAAGGCGAGTAATGACCATAGCACTAATAATACCAGGAAGAACTACAAAAACAGTATTGATTATAGGTGAGTGAGTGACTCATGAGCAAAATTATTGAATTATCTACTTGAAAATGTGGTGGCTGTAACCAGATGATGATTTTATTTGCGTGTGGTTGTCTTTCTTATACCCTTTTTGGTTTAAGCCGGATGGGTTTCAATGTTTGAAGGCGGAGTATCCAGTAAGATTCTTTTCTTGCCTGGTTTCGGAAATCCAGTTGGGGTAGTGAGCAATTGCAGTGTTCTGCAACTGAACTTCTGTCCAGCTACTTTGTCATCCAATCAGATCTGTGAAGATTAATCCTTTTGTGTAGTTTTTCAGTTTCTCCGACATACTGAAGGCCTCAGATCTTACATGTGATGAGACAAATTGAATTACCTGCTTTGCCATGTATGTTAAATGTTTTGCTCGTCGCTATGCTAGAGAATGTGCTGGTCTCTATCATATGTTGACAGGTTTTGGGCCTTTTATCATAACAGGGACCAGATTTGCTAGGGGGGTCTTGGCTTGTGATTGGCGTTAGCTTCGCTCTGACTAGGATGTCTTTGAAGTTTTTTGGTCTGCGGTAGGCTACTACTGGTTTGTTGGGGGGATTAACTTTAGTGTGTCACAAGATTCCACGATGGGCCAGTCTTTCTGGATGATTTTGCTTACTTTGGGGTTGTCTGGATGGTAGGTCAGGATAAATAGTATTTGATCAACCTTTTCATTCTCTCTATATTTTAGTAGGTCATTGCGGTTTGTTTGTTTAGCCCTTTGTGTTGCCTCCGCTATCAGGTCTTTGTCGTAGCCACGGTTCATCAAATGCTCAGATAACTCTTCAGATCTTTTTGGGAATGTTTAATCGTCGGAGCAAATTCTGCATATCCTCAGTGCCTGGCTATACGGAATGTTCCGAATGCAATGTTTTTGATGACAAGTTAATGGGATAAGATACTGGTGTTGATCAGTTGGTTTTGAGTAGATGTCTGCATGGAATTTGTTTTCTACCAGTCTAGTTGTCCAGAAAAATGTGGTTTGAGTTGGAGACTTCTGCCGTGTATATTATTGAAGGATGGAAGTTGTTTGCTTTTGATATTAAGTCATTCAGATTTTCTCTTCCATGTTGCCATTTCATTTATATATCATCGATGAAGCGTACGTATCCACTGGTGTGATGTAAGTTCCACCGGAGCTAAAAGTTGACCCTCCATGAAAATATTAGCATACGAAGGGACCATTTTTGTACCCATTGCGTTTCCATTGATTTGGAAGTAGTCTTTGAATACAACGTTTAACTAGGAAATGAGTGGGAGGATCGTCTACAGTTCTTGTTTTCCATGCTTCCCTACACGCCTGTATCCATTCACTGTGCGGTATATTAGTAAAGAGGGATGTGACTTCTAAGAAAACAAGCATTGTATCTGGCAGTAATGGTTCGCTTGCTTTCCATATTATGAGGTAATCTGTCGTGTACTGGATATAGATATGTGGTCTCATGAAATGATCGAAATCTTTTGATATCCTTTATCTGGGATGCCCGTTACCGGATATTGTATGTCTGCCGGGGTTTCCTTGTTTGTGGATTTTAGGTAGAAGATGGAATCTTCCTGCTCTAGGGTTTTCTGGACTTAAATAGTCCATTGGTTTGCTGGTCTATTTGTCCGATTTGGCATGCCTAATAAATACTATTTGTAATGCTTTTTGCATAGTCTAGTGTTGGATCTTGGTTTAGTTTTGGTATAACCTGGCGTCGCTTAGTTGTCTATTTGCCTTCATTTATGTAGTCTTCCCTATTCGTAACAATCACAACGGAGCCATTATCTGCAGGCTTGATTGTGATGTCTGTTCTGTTTTGCAATGAATGTAGGGCATCTTCTCTTTTTTGTTAAAGTTGGAATATCTGCTAGCCTCGTTGATGTGTTTGGAAGTGTCGTTTTCAACTGGGTTTATCAAGGCATCTAGATTTGCAATTGCAATTACTTTTCTTTCGGAACATAGGCCTCATGAAAGGATCGAAATCCATCCATATATCCATCAATCCATACATCCATCCATACATACATACATGCATGGATACATACATACATGCATGGATACATACATACATACATAGATACATACATACATACATACATACATACATACATACATACATACATACATACATACATACATACATACATACATACATACATACATACATACATACATACATACATATACATACATGCATACATAAATACATAACGTATATGGTGACTGACTATTATTCGCTTTTGGTCAGTCAGTTATGATACTATATTTTTTCCGACGTAAACTAGTTTCCCCTGTTAGCACCCTTCCTTTTAATTCCAACTACAAGCAACTAAAAGCAGTTGGGAAGTTGGTGTCATTTACACAATTCGTTTAAATGTTATTGAAGTCAGAATGATACAATTTACCAAAGTTAAACAAGAATAAGTCATGAAAGAAACACATTACTTTTCAATTCAAAAACGGAGGTTATAAAATCATGGCATTTCACATAATATGCATTCCTAAAGAGCTTTGAGAGCAATGTGATATATAAGAAACCTAATTGCCCTTCATGCAATCAGGACTAAATGGCATCATTTAAACTATTGTTTATAGTATCTGTCCAGAGTTTATCCTTTCTAGAAAGATTTCATGGGCAATGATTACTGCTGCTTAAGCAATTGTACCCTATATTTCTCATTTATTTATTAGTCGATGTGTACCTTGACGCACACACTTAAAGTCATCGAATGATATTAACATATACATATAATACCTGTAAACCGATATATCCCTGTAAACCACAATGAGAATAGCACAGCCCTGGTCGGTTTTTGTTTCTTCCAATGCTGAATTGTGCAGATAAGATGGGGTCTGTTACTATTTTATCAGCACAACCTGAAGAATAAAATACAAATTGTATGTATTAGGTTGTTTTTATGTTCAACTATCTATCTCAATTGGTAACATACAAACCATATCCAGCTTGTACAAAAAGTCCTTATTTATACACTGTGATAGAATATATGCATTCACAAACATGCGTTTTGAAATATGCTATTTATTTTAGGGACTAATAATGAAATGCTGACTTTACAGTTGCTGTTATTGGAATTTTACAGAGGGGCAAACATTTGAGTTGAGTACGTACCCAAGTAAAGAAGTTTTATGAAAGCGGGTTCAGGTAACTAAGATAAGGATGAAATGATATGCTGATATGTGCTGGTATACACTCAATTATGTAAGATGTTACACATTTTACTAAACGGGAACTATTGTGGCAAGTTTTGGCAGCATCACTTTAAACTGATGGGTCTCCAATGCTGTCCACTTGCGTCCCACACCATGGCAACATGATTAAAACATGGATTACCACTGATAGAACGTGGAGATAGAATAATTTGTGATGGGCAGTTGTGACAACTATTTAGGGTTCAGAACGATCCAGCGACGTGAGGAATCTCATGTGTTTCTATGCATTTGGTTGCCCTTAGACTGAGTAAAACACTCGTTTCTAGACAGGCTAGACTTATTTAATACACGCAATGAAAATGTTTCATCAATTTATAATCTTACACATTCAAAACATAGTGTAAATTTCCTACGAACTCTTAGCAATAAAGTCACAAGGTACTCAACATAAGTTAATGAAAAACTATATTATGCTAAGTACAGGCCCCTGCGCAACATTTGGTGTTCCCGATCCCCTTGCAAAAACGGTAAAATAATTATCAGACATCAAGCATATTTATTTACTTTCATTTTTGTGACTAAACCTCATACTAACGCTTTCATTTTCATAAAAGGAAGTTGGATATTACGGTGTATGATGGTTCCAAAAAAAGGTAAATATCTTGTCTTTCCGTGTCATCTCAGATACAAATATTAAACTCAATATGGCACACTACAGAGAAGTCGTATAGTAATCCCTAGGACTGTAATAACAATTATGAATTAAGGAAGTATAGGATTATATACCTGGGTTTAACATATCTTACATAAATGTGAATTTTTCTGTAGAACTGATCACCAGATTAGATGACTCCATGGGGAAGTAAAACACTTCGAATATTCATCATTTCCCTCGATAATATATTCGGTTGACTGTATTAAATACATTGCTATGTTAAAATGATCTTCTCTCTCCTTCTCTCCCTCTTTTCACTCTTTATATATATATATATATATATATATATATATATATATATATATATATATATATATATATACATATATATATATATGGCAACATGATTAAAACATGGATTATCACTGATGGAACGTGCAGATAAAATAATTTGTAATGGACAGTTGTAAAAACTATTTAGGGATCAGAACTATCTGTGTTGCTAAAAACACTCATTTGTCGTTGGCTAAACTTGCACTGAAAATCTTCTATCCATTTGTAATGCTTACAATATCAAAACATAGTGTAAATTTCCTACGAACTCTTAGTAATAAGTACAGACCCCTGTTTATCTTACATAAATGTGAATTTTTTGTAGAACTGATGGCCCGACAGTTTAAGTACATACCGTATATTCCGGGCTAAAGCTTGTCGCACGGTTAAAGAATGTAAAAGATCATGATGGAAAAAATATGTTTCTACTCTAAACTCTCGCTCCTTTATAAAGAAAGTATGGGACACGATCCGCAAAATAAATGGTAAGGGAAAACACAACTCTTTCCGGCATCTAAAAGTAAACAATAAAAACTTCCATTTCAAACATGACATAGCTAATATACTTCCTGATAGGTTTTCTAAAAATTAATCATCGTCTAATTATTCAGAAGATTTTCGAAAATTAAAAAGTCAAAAAGAAAAAATACCTATAAAATTCACATCCAAACAATTCAGAAAGTTATAATCAACCGTTTTCACTTTTGGAGCTTATGGAATCTTTGAACAAGGCCCATGATACATCCACTGGGCCTGATGAAATACATTACTAGTTTTTGAAACATCTCCCAGAACCATCATTAATCGCTCTTTTGGAAATTTTCAATGATGTATGGACCACTGGTAATGTACCAAATATTTGGAAAGAAGCAACAGTAATACATATTCCCAAACCAAGTAAAGATAGCACAGATCCTACCAACTATCGTCCCATTGCGCTGACGAGCTGTGAATGTAAAACAATGGAACGAATAATCAATGATCGATTTGTTTGGTATTTGGAAACTAATAATTTAATATCTCCTTTCCAAAGCGGCTTTCGATATGGCTGTAGTACCAATGATCATCTGGTTATTCTAGAACGTTTATTCGCGATGCTTTTATCAAGAAGAAACACTTAATAGCTGTTTTCTTCGATTTAGAAAAGGCCTATGATACAACATAGAAGTACGGAATAATGAATGACCTGCACAATCTGTGTCTAAAAGGCCGTCTGGCCTCTTTTATATCGAACTTTCTCTCAAACAGAGAATTCAAGGTACGAGTGGGTTCCACCCTCCCAGATATGTACGAACAAGAAATGGGTGTGCTCCAGGGCAGTATTGTATCTGTAGCGTTTTTCAACATCAATATTAATAGCATTACCAAGTGTTTGGTTCCTGCAATGGATTGCTCCCTATATGTTGATGAATTCCTAAAATGCTATCGATCAAAGCACATGCATACAATTGAAAGACAACTGCAACAAAATATAAACAAGATTCAAAATTGGGCCAATGCCAACGGTTTCAAATTATCAAAATCGAAAACAGTAGGCATGCATTTCTGTCGGTTACGAAGACATCATGATGAACCTAAACTCACACTGGACGGAACACCTATACCAGCTGTCGAGGAAACAAAGTTTTTAGGTATAATCTTCGACAGAAAACTCACCTTTATTCCACACATAAAAAATTTGAAAGCTAAATGCTTGAAATCGTTAGATTTACTCACACTGGCTGGGGTGCTGATAGAAAGGTAATTCTCAATTTATATAGAAATTTTATTCGATCCAAACTGGACTATGGCTGTGTTGTTTATGGTTCAGCCAGAAACTCGTACTTAAAGATGCTTGACCCAATTCACCACCAAGGAATAAGACTTGCTCTGGGAGCATTTAGGACATCCCCATGTGAAAGCCTTTTGGTTGAAGAGAATGAGCTATCACTATCACATCGTCGAGAAATGCTGTCTCTACAATATGCTCTCAAATTAAGATCGAACCCTCCTTTGAACCCTGCTTTTTCGGCTGTATTTCAACCAAAATACAAAACATTATACGAAAACAAACCAAATGCCATACCTACCTTTGGCATTAGAATATCACACAGCCTTGACAATACAAAAGTTGACCTTTCTAACATCCAGAAGACGTTCATTTCTGAAACACCTCCATGGCTTCTTAAACAACCAACAGTACATTTTACACGAGACGACGGCAAGAAATCGGAGACAAACCCTTCCATGTTCATAACACTTATCAGGAACTCCTTACCGAATTTAATAACTACAGAAGAATTTACACTGATCGGTATTAAAGGTAACGAAAAAGCTGATCGCGCTGCTAAAATGGCCCTATCCCTAGAACCATCTGATTTTAAAATACCAATCACTGATTTTAAACCTAGTATCAAAAAGTGTTTACTTAATAAGTGGCAGGCATCATGGAATGATGCAGTGAATAACAAACTACATATAATAAAACCAACCCTCGGCGACTGGGCTCCTTCCTACAGAACCATCCGTACAGACGAGGCAATCACTGCAAGAATTAGAATTGGTCATACTTATGTAACCCATTCCTACATACTAAAGGGCGAAGACCCACCTGAGTGTGTTTCTTGCAGTGAACCCTTCCCTGTGAAACATTTTATGATAGACTGTTTCGATCTCCAGCCTACACGCGATCGTTACTACAATGTTCAACACATGAAGGAACTTTCTGATACAGTAAACTTGTCTTGCATTTAAAAGTACTTGAAAGAAGTAAACATATATTCTAAAATCTAACTTTACATCTATCTGGTCGATAATGAACCTTTTAACATTTGTAAATTATTCATCATACAACCTTTTCTATGGCGCTTAATAGCCTCACAGTGCTGGTGCGCCGTTAAACCACAATCAATCAATCAATCAATTGTAGAACTGATGACCATATTAAATGACCCCATGGGGAAGTAAGACACCTCGGCTATTCATCATTTTCTACGGCAGTACCTCGACTATACCTCCCTTCCTTCGATAATATCTTTAGTTGACTTTATTAAGTGGCAAAATACATTTCTATGTTAAATATGAGCTTCTCTCTCTCTCTCTCTCTCTCTATATATATATATATATATATATATATATATATATATATACATAATATATATAATATATATGTATATATATATATAATATATATATAATATATATGTATATGTATATATATATATATATATATATATATATATATATATATATATATATGCAAAATATTGACAGCGAACAGTGCAAAGAGTGTATCTGCTGCCTATAATCCACAAACAAGGAAACCCGATAAGACCTATAATATCCGGTAATGTGCATCCTATAGCAAGAATATCAGAATATTTCCATCATTTCATGAGGCTACACGTCCACAAATTACCATCCTACATATTATCTCATAAAAACCAGTGCAAGTGAACCATTACCGCCAGATACAAGGCTTGTTTCCTTAGATGTCACATCGCTGTATACTAATACACCGCGCAGTCAAGGGATACAGGTGTGTAAAGAAGCATTGAAAGAAAAATTGTATAAGAACTGCCCACTCATTTCCTACTTAAGGACATGTAATATTGCTGCATATGGTGACCTTGGCAGTTTTCCATTGCACGTGAGGCTTTTACAAAACTGGTATCACATTTCCTCCTATAATAATTGTTTTTGAAAACAGCTTATACTGTTTCACCAAATTTGTGCAATTGAAATGTGAAATCATGGAATTAAAACTCAAAGAAATCTTGTATTTTTATAGTTTGTGTGGTCTACTGGGGAAAATCAAATCGTAGCGAATTATTAATATCTTTAATAGTATTCAAACAAAAGATTCCTTGATTGTTTTAAACAGAACTAGAGAGGAGATTTATGTTGTAATCAAAAACTATATTGTGTAAGGAAATTAAATATGTTCTAATATATGAAGGTTATCTTTATTGTTATAAAAATAAAGCTATAAGACCTGCTTTTGACTAAATTACGCGTGTGTGCACACTAGTTCAGAATATAAAGAGATAGATACGATGGAATAGAAAGAGGGGATACTCTGTGTGAAATATGCGGGATGAAAGATATGGTAGACATAGAAAATGAATTTCATATAGCTATGGTGTGTCCTTTGTATACTCATACGTATGTGATTTATCGAGAACACTGTATATATATATATATATATATATATATATATATATATATATATATATATATATATATATATCCACCTTAGTATGTAGCATATATTAAGTTTATCTATGTCTGACAGAACTAATGACATGTCGGAATATATCCACGTTGTGCATTTCACATGAGATGTTCTTTTATGCATAATCAAATATAACGAAATCAGTTTAAAAACAATGAAATGCATATGCACTAATGGAACACCATACATATGCCTTTTATCGACATTTAGAATATAATTTTGCATTTGTGTGGGCTAAAATAATAAAAAGGTTAATATTGTCCATCCTCCGATACAATAATGTTATTTTGATTTAGATTATGAGAGTTTACAATATTGCATATATTGAGCAAGCCTTATACGAAAACAATAAAGTTCTTCTACTTAGTATTCAACACGTTAGTTTCTCGATTACAATGAAGACTACACATGATGAAAAAATAGTCAGGTGACTTGACATGATGTTTCATTTCTATGTATAATTCCTTCTAGTTAAGAAATTGCCATTACCTATGAAACGAAAATGTTCATATGACTGAAAGTAGCCAACCCAAGCGTCTCCTTCCAAAGCGATTTGGTCTCTAACTGTCATTGTTGTTAAATTTACAGCAGGGACAGCAAAGGTCAAATTGCTTCTGCTACTGTTACAAAGCTGTAGAGCTCTCTCCCACGCTGATGGGTTTGGAGACTGCTTTAACTCAAAAGCTGAACAAGCTTCATCTGTAACAGATTGATAAATAGTTAGATGGATGCAGACATATCTCACCATTTCGTACCTTCTTCCTGTCCATGGCGTATTAGTCATATCAGCTATTATAATTTGGGTTTGTCAATGAACCCACATAACACTTCGTTTTTTATTGTTTTATTGTCAATATTGATTCAACACATATACTAGGATCCAATATAATGTGATCCATTGCGCTTGGTGTGGCTTACGTTTATTGAAAGGATGCCAATTTTATATTTACAGTATGTAAGGTTTTTTGAATTGAATAGAAGGGCATTCACATTGGATTGATACTGTCTCCTGATCGTCAGTTTGATTCATATCGAAGGTCTCTGTTGTGATGGTCATTGTCCCTACTAACATCCTAACAACCTTTCTCTCCTCCCAAGAAAATTCTTTCCTTAGCAGAATGTTTTTCTGGAATCAGTTGCTCAGTAGTAGATCCTTCGCCAAATGAGTCATTGTTGCATATGATGGAGAGGGTAAAACACCTTAAATGAAGTTTGCTCGAATAGACTTCGCCAAATGAGTCATTGTTGCATGTGGTGGAGGGGGTAAAATCAAATACGGTGTCTTGAAACATTTTGAATACACATATTGTATTCAATATGCTTCTAGTCTTGCATGTAGCATAAAGGCAAATAATCGATTGTAGAGAATCACAAAATCAAAAATTACTCATCACATTTCTGAAAACCAAACTCAGAAAATAAAAATGAAAGAAAGAAATGCCTTACACACTACTATAAAGGTTTAACGATTGGTCAATTAAACGACAAATAGGTATATATCTATCTATCTATCTATCTATCTATCTATCTATCTACATACATACATACATACATACATACAGAGAAAAAGGGAGAGAGAGAGAGAGAGGGAATGAGTGGGCGGAATATGATGTTGGTTGGTTTCTAACGTCTTGTAGCAAGGACACCTGGGCTGCCCTGGGCGGGTATCGTACCCTCGAGCCGGATAGATAGATAGATTCAACAATAAAAGGTCGCTAGAATAAAATGTCCCACATGAATACATACATACATACATATATACATACATGCATACATACATACATACATACATACATACATACATACATACATACATACATACATACATACATACATACATACATACATACACACATACATACGTGCTTTGATCCATGTTTACAAATCAAAAGAAAATCACTAGATATCTATGGAAGACGAAATAGTGTATATAAATACGTACCATTTAAAAGAAGACTAATGATGATGTAAAGTAATCCCATTGTCCTTTTTGCTCTCCTTTGTTGTGTACCAAACGTTTGTCATATTGATTCAAGTTAAGTCCATGTACTCAACAACAGAGCGTGTGTCTGTCGTCTTTTACTGAACAATTACCGGTAGTACTTACATATAACATTTCCGGCTGTGCTGTTACTCAAATTTAAACAAGGAAGAAAATAATTAATAACTTGTTGGTACTTTCTTCCGTGTTAAAAGTATGTATATACATTTATACGACAGATATGTTGCTGTATAAACGACGATGAGCAGCCATTTTACCATCAGGATTCTTGATATGAAAATGTTATACTGACGCATTTATAGTTGTGTCTGGTGTTGTCATGCTTATATTTGCTTATCGTTATATTATTATTATTATTATTATTATTATTATTATTATTATTATTATTATTATTACAAAGTTAATGATATACATCAGAATATCTATTGTTTTAATTAACAAGGTGTCTCCTCTTCCTTAGAAATTTGTGTATAATAAGTAAATGCAGGACTTGTGTGTCAGTGTGTTTGTGCGTGTATGTGTGTCTGTATTTGTGTGTGTTCGTTACCAGGGTCATCAGCGACTAGTTCAAGATAGGAAACAAGATGCCTGTTAGTCATCAGTACGATAATATTGTCGGTGTATGGGATCTCAGCTTAACGAACATTATTAATATTATAATTGAATGCCTAAAATATTTTGATTGATTTAGTGTTTCTTTTAACATGTAAACATTAAATGTTCCTGTTTCTATTGAGCTAAATTTAAATAAAATTATATCTTGAAGCTGTCATCTCAGGGAAGTAAACGATAGCTATGTCTTGCCCTAATTTAATTACTGAGATGGGGTAATGCTCCCTTTGCACTTTGTTTTAATCTTTACTTTACTTTATCCACTTCACAATATATGTACATTTCACAGACTTATTGTGTATGCATTAAAATCAAACGAGTCTCTTCCTCTTTTTATCAAAAGGAAATGGGAACTTCCTGAATCATGATTCAGGCACCACAACATTGCAACGCTTCAAGCTAAATATCAGACCATGAGAAACGTTATGATTTATACATCTAGGCAGACAAACTTAAAGATATTTTTGCATATTAATCAAGTGTAATAACACCTCAAAACAAATGACAAAGGAAATCCTGGAACAGCTATGGAAAGTTTGTCTTGAATCGTATTTCCACCATTTTCTGAACAGTATCAAAACTCGGGGAATCATGAGTTTTTGATTTTTAAATATTTATGAATGTCTGTTGTGTCCAACACATAAATGTAAGTTTTATATTATATTTATGTTTATATTATTCAGCTCAAGTATGCATACTACCAAACGTCACGAGAAAACAACTCAATGCTGTATTCTTTACATAACTACAAAACAGTACTTCTTTTCAAAAGACGGGTACATCTTTTCAAAAGACGGTGCACTTCATACACAAATCTGGATAAGGAAATAAAAGTTATGCACACCAAAATATCTTTTCTTTCGTGGATTACTACACAATATCTTTACTTTCGTGGATTACCACAAACGTTATTGAGAAAAGAAGGATAATTATAAAAGTGAGCGCATCTATCGAAAGGAATTAACGGGAAACTTGTGGATAAATTCGACATATTCAACTATCAGAAAGCTAAATGAGAAATATTTCAGAGTAAATGCACATACTCTGTTAAGCAATTTTAGTTCCATAAGTTGAATTAAGAAGACAAATTTTGTAACAATGAACCAACAGATATATAATCGAAAAGCTGCAACGATAAGTTGAGACTGAAAAGGAGAGATTTGAAGAAATACTGCAATATGACACAATCGATATTTATTCAACTCAAACATAAATTAAATTACTATCTGATCAAGACAGCAATGTCAAATCTTACTGGCACAAAAATATTCAAGAAAATAAAATCTAAAAGAATCTTAAAATAATCTGTTAAATGTATATTCTTTGTCTAGGATACATACATGACAGATGGATGAATAAGCTGTAAAATGTATATTCTTTGTCTAGGATACATACGTGACAGAAGGATGAATAAGCTGCAAAATGTATATTCTTCGTCTAGGATACATACGTGACAGAAGGATGAATAAGCTGTAAAATGTATATTCTTTGTCTAGGATACATACGTGACAGAAGGATGAATAAGTTGCAATAATAAGATAATAATATCACAGTAGCGTATTATCTGGTGGAAGTAGTAATGGTCATCCAAGAGATCTCTGTTACGAGTCAAAGTACTTTATGCCTACGGCTAAGAATCACCGGCTTCTTTTTTGCATAGTCGGCTAAAATTATAAATGGAAAGAACACATCAAAGAATACAACTCTGCTGAACTGTATTCATTCTTCAAGGAATTTCATAGAAGTCAGTCAAATGCAGCGAATAACGCTCAACACACCCAAATTAGATTAACACAATCTTTAATAAAATCAAGACATCAAAAAAGGGTAAAACTGTCCGCTTATAAAAATTCCGTTAACACAGATACTCAAGAGACTAACACTAAAGCAACACATAATTGCACGCGGCTCATTTTGTGACACTCGCGAACATTTTAGGATTCTAACATACATAAGGTTTGCGTAAATCTTGATATAAAATGTATACTTATTACATACATTTTGAACACTAGTTTCGAAAAAAATATTGTTAAAGCAAAACAAAAGGAACTATTTAAAAATAGAAGAGTTATGATAATCAGATGTGATTCAGTATGAATATATAAACTGTTTAAAATGGTTAAATAATCGCTGCAACTATTTTCAGCAGTTTAGACCAAACAAAATGCACCTTCGACCAATATATATACTTATATATATACACACATGTGGAAACATTTTCTTCTGCAAAAAATATAACACCTTTACACATACCCTTATCCCTAATCCTAATCTTTTATTTTGTGTCCATATGCATATATGTGAGACCATGCATGTACATAAATATAGAGAACGATAAATATGTAGAGTCATATAGCTATACCTAGTTTAAAAATTTGTTGGGGGTGCAAACGGAACTCTATCTATCTTTGAAATTAATTTACAGTGTGATATATTCGTAGCATTATGCGATAATTAGGTGTATTTAACAT
Source organism: Margaritifera margaritifera (assembly GCA_029931535.1). Classification (NCBI taxonomy): domain Eukaryota; kingdom Metazoa; phylum Mollusca; class Bivalvia; order Unionida; family Margaritiferidae; genus Margaritifera; species Margaritifera margaritifera. The sequence continues at coordinate 2,688,151 of JAQPZY010001406.1, read as the reverse complement.
GGAAATTAGATCCTTTTCATTTTGCCCAGAAAATTACATCTTAAACCCTATATAAACTAAACTATGAATGAAGCCATGTTTCTGCATTTGCAATCGAACAAAAACATAAACAAAAATAAAGCAGAAATAAATAATAAAAAAATTGCCATAAATGGAAACAAGTATAAATATAGTTTAAAAATTCAACTTAATGAAACAAAGAGTATATAGATCAAGATTTGCGTTATAAAGTAATCTATAGGAATGTGCCCATTCAATATGATTAAGGAAACGGAGAGTAAAACCATTTCCAAGTAGACTGGAGAGAGAGTCTGGCCTTGTCTTCCTGTACTTTCTTTAAAATAGTGTTGAGTTTCCTTTGGAGAGTTTACAACGTCAAGTTAATTATATATATATATATATATATATATATATATATATATATATATATATGTATATATATATATATATATATATATATATCAGGAGTAGAAAAATCCATTGCTCGGCAGACCGAGAGGACTAAAACTTAATGCCGTTCAACCCTTTTTCTCAATGTGAATGCCCGGTCGGGCAGCCGAAAGCATTAGTATTGTCCCTATAATACTGTATTTGAGTGCTGTGCGATTGCTTTCTGTAAGAGGTCACACTCGTCCTCGCATGTCAGCTACATATTATCTGATAAAGTAATGACAGTGTCCAACTTGTAGAAAGAAGACGGACAACAAGACAAGGTCTTAAATAGATTAAATAAGAGTGTAAACTTCTATGACACTTTTCTATTAGCAGGTTTGATGGTGAGTTACAAGTATTGTGTGCACTTAGGACCAACTCTATATATAACACAAGTTGTTAAATAACTTTGATTATGAGAATCTTGAGGAGGGCAACTACAGTAATTTACCGGGCAACCAAAAAATATGTTGAACAACCGGATTTTCAAAGCTGGTTCACCAGAGACAACCATGAATTTTAAAACACAGCACTTTCCGTTTTGTTGGTGCATATTTGTAATTCTCTATAATAACCTAGATATCCCTTGATTTCTGTCATAGTTATGAGGAGTGACCATGTACTTATATGAGAAAAAATTACTGGGTCGACATGTGGATGTGTGTGTTACGCACGAATGCCTATACCACCGACTTTGTAGCATTATTTCTTTTGGTGATGTGTGTATGGTCGAGATGGTATAGGGGTTGGTGCTTACAGGCAATGCGATGGGTGGCATAACCCGCGGACCCGGGTTCGAATTTCCGTAGAGTACGAATTGAAACTATCTAACATGTTTGATAATATTATTTATTCGTGTTTATAAATTCTGATTATGTTATCAAGCTTTGTCCTGTACACGCTCTTTTTGGTGTATATTTGTAATTCTCTCTCTCACTCTCTCTCTCTCTCTCTCTCTCTCTCTCTCTCTCTCTCAATATATATATATATATATATATATATATATATATATATATATGTGTGTGTGTGTGTGTGTGTGTGTGTGTGTTCATTAGGGAGACAATATGTATGTAATAAAAAGAATTAAACTTGGAACCATATAAAGAAAACGTACTTGTTCTCAATGTTATATACAATCGAATGAACACGAAGGCAACCAATGAATTAGATATATCTCTGAACATGATGGCAACATCCACATCCTGTGGACACATTTTTAATTTTTATTTAGGTCTACTGAAATTGTACACACCCATTTATCCCATGGTCTAGTTGGCCCTAACTGAAAATGGTGCTGTTCGGACATCCAAATCAACCAATATGGCTGTTATTGCTGACATCTTGAAAATCTCTGGACAGATAGTCAGATTGAGGTAGGGTTTTCACCATAAGACTTCTTATTATGTTTAGGTAGTCCTGTATGAGTGTAAGTCAATCTAAGATATTGGGTGTGCAATGAATAAACAGATGAAAATGCAAAAGTCCTTCCAGTATGCAATGGTAACAGTGACCATGTTTTAGTATGGGTGCGTTACTTTCATCCAGATATATCTACATCTACAAACCAGTTTTCATAAGTGCAAGTGAAACAGAATCTATGGTATTGGGCATATAGGAACCAAACAGCTGAAAATACAAAAGACACTCAAGCATGATCACATTTGCAAAGTTTTATGAATACGTGAGATTAGATCCTAAGCACACAACATACCAATACAGGTTTGGGGCTGATTTATTGGACTGATGAAAGAGGTAAAGAAATATTGAGAGTGTAATGAACACATGAATGAACGAAGAGCAAACAAACGGATAAACACACAAATGAGGAAAATGCTATATCTAATCCTAACTTTCATAGCAAGTGAAAAATAACCTCTGTGCAATATCTGCATTAGATGGGCATTTTTTATCTGTTGTCATTTTATTTCCAAACAGAATGTAAAACATAATACGATGATGCACATGCAGTTGAAGCAAAAAATAACGCTGAGAAGTCTGGTTTTAGACTTTCAGCTCTATTTTAACCAAGTAAAATCAATCCATCTGAACAAGAAACAGGTGTACATTTACATTTGAAAATAATGCCCAAGTATATATTTATTACACAGCTACAATTTTACCAATTCTACAACAAAACAAGAGTCCCACGAAGGAACTGATGCTGTACTGGCCAAACAGAATTTCCAGAAATTCAAGATAGGACCATTTCTTCAATACTGCTGAATATTGAAATAATTTATGGGCAGGAGTGATACTGATATAAGGGCAAGTATCACATGACATTATATTCTAAATATGGTGTGCACTGAGTGAGGATTACAAAGTTACAGCTGCTGGAAAATACTTTAACATAATAAATGTAACTATAACATGTCCTTAATGTAATTATTGACCTCATTGCCAGGAGCACCATCTATGGGTAGGAGTGGTATTAAGAGAAGGGTTGGTATCTGGTAATATGTTTTAAATATAAAGTGAAACAGATAACAGATTATTGGTTTACACATGCTGAAAAAAAGTAAACCAACACTAGCTTTAGACATACAACAAAATTAAACCCCTCCCCCCCAAAAAAAATCAAAACACACAGATGAACAGACACACCAAACTCCAGATGCTGCTGTCTCAGGTACATAACAATAAAAGTTGAAATAAATGTCAGATGCATGATCACCTCCTTAGCATGCGTGGATCTCGCTCATTATCAAACTCGTTCAAAATCTTAAAGAAACAAGCATATAATCCAAGATGGTTAAAAATCAGATCAGAAAGATGGCTTTCAGAGGAGTAACAAGCCCAGCCAATCAGATGTAAGATCACCTATTTAGTATGCGCAGATCTCGCTCATTATCAAACTCTTCCGATATATCAATGATATAAGCATATATTCCAATGTGATCAAAATTTGATCAGAAATGTAGCCTCCAGAGTGGTAACACGCTCAGCCAATCAGATGCATACTCTCCTCATTAGTATGTGTGGCGCTATCGTACTCGTTCAAGACCTCAATAATATAAGCATGTGTTACAAGTCAGAAATATGGCCTCCTTAGCGGTAACAATGTTAATCAATCAGATGCAGGATGACCTCTTTAAAATAAATGGATCTCACTCATCATATAACTTGTTTGAGATTTCACTGATATTTCATCCATATTTCAAGTTTTATTGAATTCCGATTGGAAATATGGACTCCAAAGTGGTAAGAAGTAATTGTTTTGGGGCATATGCCGTAGGGATAGGTACGCTTAAAATATCGGCAAGAATAACAGAAAATGGTTAAAAATGACCCAGCTTATATTAATTGTATCAGAGAAATTATGTAATGAGATGGTGGGTGCTTCCAATAACAAAAGAGAAAAGTAAAATCCTTGCCATGGATGTGACCAAATAGACAAAATTTAAATTAAATTACTCAAATTAAGAATAATAACCCAATTGAAACTGCACAACATGGATATAACAAATCTACGCCAACTTAAATGTTTAAAGTTGATGATTATTCATTTGAAGTCATCTAATATCTTTCATAATCTTTAGTTAGCATGCAAAAATGGCATCATTTTACATCTCCAACCAATTAATCATGAGTTTTCATATACTGATCTTAGATATAGCAAGATTGGTTACATGGGGTGGTGTCCCAATTATCACACAATCAGAACATCAGTTGGATATTTGCGATGATATTGCTAAAATTATAGGACAAAGATCAGATTGGTGACCTTCATTACATTTGCTGAACTAAAACAAGTAATTTTTTTACACAATACAGAAGAGAAACTAATTCCAGTCATATGGATATATGTCCCATATCAGGTGGTTCAAAATTAATTAAAATGGGCAGCTTATAGTAACTATGAAATTTTTGGAAAGCTCAACATTTTATGACATCAAAATACGGTATCATAAGTACCGAGCTCATAAGCCCAACAGTTTTTAAGTTACGCAAAGGAAAAAAAATCAATTGAAGTTGTAACATGTTTCCATAGAAATATTCCACAGTAACTGGTGAAAAATGTACAATAGCACAAGGAAAGTTTAGACTATTATATTATATATTGTGATATAACTTTCCAAACGAATAAAGGTAAGACAGTATGTACTAGTAAATTAGTATGTAAATAAATCCCATAATTTATAACAATGGGCTACTAAAAGGTCTTTTTAGATATAATTATGAAATATGACAAATCTACATATGTATGATGCATATGGACATTACTTCAAAAGTCAAATGTATTATTGCCCTGTACAAATTAGAATATCAACAAATATAACTGCACTTAGTGGTACAGTAAAGCCTGTCATGAGAGACAACCCCTTCTGCCAAAAAAATGATGTCTCTAAGGAATGTGGTCCCTAATAACAGATTTGTCCAATATAACCAGTTTTCGAGGTCGAACTTCAACAGGGCTTAAGAAGGAAAATACTCACAATTACTGTACATGAATTTTATTCATTATTCACAGTTCTTATTAACATATTGCATTAATTTCATCTCAAAATAATTTCTATAGCAATAGAGATACATATCTATCGTATAAACATTTACATCTATATTTGAAGACGAGGTTTGCATTTATTAGCATATGAATTGGAAAATTAACTAAGGTAACATTTATTTAACCAGAATGCATATGTACTTTTTGTATGAAATAAACAATAGAATTAACCCATACAGAAACAAAATAAATTTATTGAGAAACAAAATCCAAAGGCTTAATTCACCGACGACATCAAGAGATTAACTTGATAAAAAAAGGGTGTAGCGGGTTGCAAATGGTTACAGATGACTGGTTGGTGTGTGAGTTTAATAACTGGAACATAAAACATCAACAAACAAAACAAACATTTTATAATGAGAATCAAATCTGGAAAACGATAATCAGTTATTAGAGATAAAGACAAAGGCCTCATTTACCCCAGGCATTAAGGATTGTCTCCAAAGACAAACAATGTACTCGACCGCTACATTGAAGCCCTTTAAGAAGGTGTCTCATGAAGCCATTGTTGGCGTTGCGCGGTTTTTGCAAAAGAAAATGAAACAATATGTCCTTGTGTGCTCCTTTTGAAGAAGTAATGGTTTAATGTAGTTGAGATTTACATGACTTCGGCACTACAACAGCGGTTAGTGACATGTATTTTAGTCTGGTTTACGATCTGCAGCATACAATGCTACCTGAATGACCTTTAGAGTTTAGAAAACCAGGATCCAGACAAATTTATATTGTTCAGAACATACTTTCCTAAGTGGTCGCATTTGCAAAGGATTAAATAAAAGTCAGATGTGTTTATCCATGTTTTGCAATGCAGTTCTTGATAGCAGTGTTGTTGAGAACAATCAGCACTTGCGTGCAGACCATCCTAAGCAGTCGAGATTAAAAAGGACTAAATAAAGCTACGTGGTGTTTATCTCTGTTTTTGTGATGTGGTTGTTCACAGCAATGTTTAAATGCGTATTTTGCCTAAATATCATAGTTACTGGTCGTATTCTGCAGGTGGTCACTCACAAGAGTGCATTTATATAAAATTGATCCATGCATGACAATTGTGGTCGTAAATGACAGGTGGTTGGTCACAGCAAAGATCACTCAAGACATATTTTACTGTATTGTTAAATATACCAGTAACAAGCTACTCTATTGATAAAAGGCTTTATCTGTACAGAAGCAGATGTTTTTATTCTTAAACGCTATGACAACAAAACAGGAGTGTTGATCATGCATTAGATTCTCAAGATGGCTACTGTGGTGGTCATATTGGACCTCAGATCTGCATACTTTTCATTTAGAACCAGGAAGTCGTTTAGCGAAAACTCGATGTTGATATTACCATTCATTCAGGATAAGAAAAGTTTATAGAAGGCCACTGTGGTGGCCATATTGGATGTCAGATTGGCACCATTATCATTTAGGACCAACTAAACATCATAAGAAGTCTTATGGTGAAAACCCTACGCCAATCTGACTATCTGTCCAGAGATTTTCAAGATGTCAGCAATAACAGCCATATTGGTTGATTTGGATGTCCGAACAGCACCATTTTCAGTTAGGGCCAACTAGACCATGGGATAAATGGGTGTGTACAGTTTCAGTAGAGCTAACAAAAACTAAAAATGTGTCCACAGGATGTCAAGAAATTGATATCCTCCTCACAAGTGTTATGTATGATGTTTTTATAATATTATAAATATTTTAGGAAATTATAAATGTTTCTTCACTTTAATATTTGCTTAAATCTTAATGTTTATCATGAAAAACATGTTTAACTAGTGTCCTTGAATTAGGTTGTTTTGATCAATATGTTTTCTCAATTTGAAGGTCAAGGTTGAAGTTTTGTTTACAATTAAAATTCCATTAAGATGACACACATTCTAGAACATTCTGTCATGTGACCAATCTTTATATATGCCATGTTTGGTGGACATTTATTCAGTTTTGACATTACCATCAGTCTTGTAAAGAGCTATTACAGTTGTGAAAATTCATTCCAAATTCTAAGAGAGGAATTATTTTAAATATTCATTGGATTATAACAGTGCTCACAAACTTTTGGATTTTGGATTTTTAATTGATGATTTTGGAATGTATGTGAACTTATTCAGAGATTTTGGAATACTTCATTTTGACATCAGCACATCAAGATTTCTAGTACATCAGGACTTTGGAGACCATAAGCACATCATAACATTCAAGGACACAGCCGTGAATTCGGAACATTCTATATTTAGGACTTGTGATTAGAACAATCATTCTTATTAGATTATTAGGATTTCAAAACACATTACTGTAAGTGACTTTTTGATTTTTTCATTTTAATTATCTAGTAATAAATTCCTTGTTGATTTTTACTTGATTTGTTGGTTTCACTTTCTTTCTGTTACATTTTTCTTAGACCATAGAGTCGTAACACAAGCAAATTCTTTATATAATATAATTTTTCTGGAATCAGTTTCTTAGTAGAAGACCTTTCGCCAAGTGAGTCATTGTTGCTTGTAGAGGTGGGAGCGTAACATACCTAACATACCTTAATTGAATTTACTCGAATAGGCTTTTGTCCTCACACACAATAATCAATAAGACATGAAATTAATCAAATGCGTTGTCTTGAAAACGTTTCAATACACATATTTTGTTCAAGGTGCTGAAAGAGTTCTATGTAACATAAAGGCAAATAATCGATTGTCGAGGATCACAAACTTACCAAATCATATTTAAATGTTACTAAGGCGTATGGGGCTCATTTTTTCAAAAGGTATTTTTAAATGATACGCAATATTTTGATTTCCAGTTTTTTCTTTACAAATATATGTATCTGAGAACATAATGTTACTTCTTTGTGGTAAACGCCTGCCTTCCTGTATATATGTCAGGTTGTTCAATTTCGTATGATTGTGTATGGGCAATTTTTACCACAGTGTTGAGAGTGAATGATTTCATGCTGTATGTCAAGTGGAACGATTAGGTAGAGCAAAATAAATGTAACAGCTGGGTTTGAGAAAATGTTATAACCTACAATGTGCAGTAGTGTCGTCTCACGTATTACCTTTTATTCATCTTGAAAAGAGTTTCATTGAGTGATCCTGTGAGCAATCGGACGTTCACGATGCACATTTTGTTTCATAAGTAATGTTTGGGAAACATTTGTCAATGTCTTACTCAAGACCTATATACAGTGTTTTCAGCAGAGGTTCTTTACAGCCTGAAACGGAATGGTT
>JAQPZY010001406.1:2622500-2677500 GCA_029931535.1 Margaritifera margaritifera | reverse complement strand
ACCTACTATTCTATCTAACAAGTTGAATCATTTTATTTTCTAAAAATTGAATACTAGGTAAATGCAGAACTTGTTTATAAGTGTGTTTCTGTATATATTTTGGTTTGCATTTGTGTGTTGGTTACTCTACCACCAAGCGTTATGAGCAACCAGTTGAAGATACGAAAATATGATGCTTGTGTGTAATCAATACGGTAAAAGTGTCTGCGTGTGATATCTCGGCATAACGAACGTATTAATAGTTGAATTAAATGCTCAGATATTTTCGTTGATTGTTTGTTGCTATTAATATGTGCAAATGAAATGTTGCTGCTTCTGCTGAGCTACAAACACCGAGTGGCCTTATTTTGTTTTTCAAATTATATTTTAATTTTGGACTTCTGATTTCAGGGAAGCAAAATATTAGAATGTCATGCCTTAATTTAATTACACTTTTTGTGTTATTTTTAGTTGATCGGTTCCCCATCAAAATGTACATACAGTTCACAAATATATTCTAGATGCATTCATAACAAGGGTTGTTTCCTTTTTCTATGAACTGGAAATGGGAACTTCTTGAATCCTAAATTGGGGGCGCAAACTAGCCACACTTCATGCTAAAAACAATCCGAAGCCAGACCACGGGAAATGCATGATTCATATATGGAGATTCAGACAAACAGACAGAAAGAGAACGTATTTTTGCTTATAGCAAGTATTATAACACCTGTAGATATCAAAATGACGAAGGAAATCCTGGAACAGGTCTGGAGAAATTCGTGTATTGAAAAGCAACGAGACATTTTCCAACGACTTTTTGAAATTTATAAAAGTCTATTGTGTCCAAAGAATGGGTGTAAGGTCATGCTATTTATATTATTCCTCTGTTCAATTATGCATACTACTAGATGTCAAAGGAACATAACTCAACGCTGTACTTTTTATAACTATAAAATGGTATCTCAGGCACTTCAAAAATGTGATTTATTCCGAATGCGAAATGATCACGGAGTTAAATGCACACAATTTTGTAAACAATTTAATTTAATATGTTTAAATGAAAACACAATTCGGCAAAAATGAATCAATGGATATAATGGAAAAGATGCAACGAAAAAATTGAGATTGTGATCAGACAAAGAGAAGGGGAAAAAAAAAAAAAAAAAAAAAACAAAACAAACGCTTCAAGATTTATCAACCACTAACTTGTGGATTAGAATTATCAATCAAATAACATTTATATAAAGGTGCATTCTGATTTCTGGAAAGCTATGCTCAAAGATATGCAGCAATTGTAAAGATATAACGAGGTTTTAAAATGTAGTACAATATTTTACCACACTACTCTCGTAGATATATTATGATATACCCAACATTTTGTTTTATCTATTGCAAAAAATCTACATCTGTAAGATTTATAACGCAAATTCCTTTTAATCAGGTCCATTGTTATTATTTCTTCCGTGAGGGGGATACAAAATCATTTAAACAATTGTCGGGTCAGACTTTAGCCCAGTTTCCCTTCCGCTCACTGGCAATCAAGATATATTTTCTTCAAACAATGAATTTCTAAACAATGGTCTGTCAACTCAATTTTAGATCAATTTAGCACGTGCACCTCTATGATTTTCTAGAATTTTCCAATGTTTGGGTTATATACTTGACTAATTCTACAAGCGATAGCGTTTTGAGCAATAGATACAGAAATCTTACTCAGCAGATTTGGATCATAAGGACAATATGTGATTCACTGCCAGCCAACATTATTCTGTCATGACGTGCATAAAGTCCAAATCGTAGTTCTGGCCTACTACCATGTCAGCCACGATGATCATATATCTGCTCTTGTTACATCGGTTAATACCATTTAATGACTATGCTATATGTTTTGACAACCCGTTGTAATTAATGAATATATAAATGAACATAAGAAAGTACAAACTTCAACACATGCCAGAATTCTTGATATTCGTTCAACCCACACATGATTTGACGTTTGTTAGATTTGGAAACAATTGTCTTGCTGATTCAGTATTATAGCCATATAAGATGCAGCAAACTGGCTATAGATTGCGAAGGGGAATAACTTTTGTCCTTATGCTAACATTTGCTCTCTAATTTGGTATCATATGATGTCTCTTCTCTGGTTGATAAATGTTAACATGATCTCACTGCCACAATAGGGACATAGGAGAGAAGACAAATTCCAGAGCAATGTGAAACAATTTAAACGTTAATTGTGTTAATGACCGCTAAGTATGCTAGAAGTAAATGGAATAGAATAAAACTCGAGTGTACAATATCATGTTTGTACCTTGACAGGTTTCTAATAAGTGTATATATATATATATATATATATATATATATATATATATATATATATATATATATACATATATATATATATTCTAGAATGTATTGTTCCAAATGTATATATCTTATAACATAATATCTGACTGAATCAAGATTGTACGCTGTCCACCATCTAATAGGCTATATGATCCATTTCCATGAACACAATAGATTGAATATTATACAAATAGTAATATGAACAGTTCCTATCGTGATGAAAGTTGGAATAATTACTGCAATAGTAAAATGAACATTTGTTAATAAATTAGTCAAATATTAATGTGAGTATTGCTTTGTTCTGACATGAAGGTCTGGTCTGCCCGACCACAACATACTATCACTCCCTATGTGGGCACAAATCCTTCTATTCCCCAAGCAAGCACATCGCAATGGGTCCACCACTGTTTGAGTTACCTGTAGACGAAAACCATGTATCTTCTCTCCAATACGACAAACCATCGTGTTATAGAGTCCAACTAAAACGATCGCTGTAAAAACTCGATTATTAATATACTATTATGTGGTCAAGCTGTGTAGTTATTATTCACAAATATCATTCATATTCATATATATGACTTGCACCTGATACTTGTGCGTGCGTTATGAACATCCAAATATATACATAAATTATTGCATAGATTCACATCAAATTGAAATATTAATATCACTATTCTACTTTAAACAAGATGCATATTTAATACTAATACGACAATGAAGATATCATAACGACAAAAAATAAAATAAAAAGATCTTCTTTCTTTAAATAATCTCCAATTTGCCCTGGACATGAATATGTAGAGTCAAATCTTGCTGGACCAAAGACAATCTATAACAATCTTGAAATAATCAGTAAAATACACATATACGTAGTCTGGCATACATACATGATAGAGGATGTATAAGTTGCAATAATAAGATAATAATAAGACAGTACCTTACCAGCTGCTGGAAGCAGTAATGACCATTGAAGCGATTTCTGTGACAAGTCAAAGTGCTTTATGTCTACTGCTAAAAATCATTGTCTTTTTATCTGCATAGTAGTCAAAAATTACAAATGAAGAGAACTCATCAAAGCACAGGTGAACGGTCTCGAACAAATTACACAGAAGTCAGTGAAATACAGTAAATAATGCTTACCACGACACGATTAAATTAACCCAAATCCTAAAAAAATTAAGACAAACACGAAGTGTAAATCTGTCCGCTTACTTAAAGTGCGCTTTTTGACGCAACAACTACACGCGAGTTATTCAGTGACAATTGCGAACATTGTACATTTCTAACATACCAAAGATTTGCCTCAATAATAATCTAAACTAGATACTTAATCACAAACCTTTTGAATATTGGTTTCACGATAATTATTATTATTTTTAAAAACAGAACAAATACAAATATTTGAAAATGCCAAATACTTGACAAGAAGTCGGAAAAACATATGTGATTCAGCTTTTACTCTGATCAATCATATATATATATATATATATATATATATATATATATATATATATATATATATTCGGAAAAATAATATTATCATACAGGTTAGATAATTTTAATTCGTTGTCTACGGTGATTCGAATCCGGATCCGCTGGTTACGGCACCCATCGCCTTGCCTGTAAGTACTAACACCTATATCAACTTGACCGTGCACAAATCACCAGAAATGATGCTACAAAGTCGGTGGTATAGGAATTCGTGCCTAGCAGACTAATAATAGTCTTGTTATAGGTAGCTCTGAATTTTTGTATAATATTACAAAACAAGTGTTATGTTTATGGTTAGGGGTTAGCCTTTCGCATAATTCCTCTCCTCCTGATATTTCTCATAGAATGTGAATAAAATTGTTCTCATTTTACATATATTATGTTTATATGCTTCTTTTTTTCTGTAAAATGTCGTATCAATAATATGTTCCTTTTGTTGTGTTTTCAGCTGTATAGCCACACTGGAGTTTGATACTACGGGGCGCCCAGAAGCTCGGCACTGTTTCACTATGGAATCTCCAGTGCCATTATTGCTGTAATGTACTTACTATGACACCGTGCATGGAAAATCCTCATGAATGTTACATTTTGAGGTAAACTTCTTCGAATTACTGTATTTTCACTTCAGACTTTGTGTGTTGGTGCTGAGATATATATGTCTTCTGAATTGTCATTTTCCTCAGCCGACAGTTAACAAGCATTCATATCATTGATTCGGTATGTGTATAGTTTACTATTCTAAATATGCTAGGCGAATATGAACTTTGAATTACCGAATGTTCATTTTCAAGATTGCACACACACGAATTAGTCTTGCAAAGGGCATTAGCACCTGATAACAGATCACTATTGCATCTATTGCTTTTCACATGGCTCTCATTATCATTGAAGTGTCCCACATTATTTCTGAAAGGCGGCATTAAACTCTGCATAACAGCGTTTGGTCGTGTGTATCGTAGAATTGTTTCTCCTAATCTCGCGTCCAACTTTGGTTTTTCCTGGCATCAGATTTGTAAGTGCATTAGACTTTTTTTTAAATCTGTGATTTCGTCCTAGGTGCCTCATATCATTTAAATTCTTAGAAAACGTGTTCGTCATACCAGCCCCCAATGAAGCTCTACAGATGCCCGGTAGTTACTGCTATCTGGATCAGTGGTTACGTTTTTTTTTTAACATGTATGTCTGATTGAAGTTTCAGTTCCAACAGGCATTCTTTTGACCGTGATTTTTCATCACCAACATTACTTTGAAGAGTTATATTTGCATCACAGGCACATTTACCAACTTCTTCCTGGGATGTATGAAATTGACAATCATTGCAGAGTTTGTTGTTGGTCATCACATTAATCACCTTGTTTTTGTGAGTTACATGTACTACCTGAATGTAACTGCACCGACTTGCAGGTCGGAATAGTGTTTTCCCTTCACCTGAATACATTGTATTATTGTACATATCATCAAACTCAATGTCAATAATACCTGCAGTCTTGCCTAGCAACAAATTCATTTCTTTTATTTATTCACATATATTTTTCATATTTTTCCTGTTCTCAGCCTCTATGGAATGTGCTGCAGAATTTTATGCATTCTGCGTGTCATTTTTTAAGATGCCGGAATATTGGCACCCAAAAAGATTGATCTTAGGCTGGAATTTCTAATAGTTGTTTGAAACAAGCCAATCTTAATTATCTTGTTTATCATGGCAACTTTTCGACAGGAACTATTGGTGGGTGCCTCTTCATACAATGAAAACATATCAGACCTATAGGTGTATATTTTGAACTGTGCCCTTTCTCGCCATGCTAGACCACGTTTCTCCTAACTTTCTGTTTCCCATTTTAGGCTCCCATCACACAATGGATATTTCATCTTGTGTTCTTAGAACACCGCATTCCACATCTCATTTTTTAAAATCTGTACTAGCCTATATGTACGCTTTTCAACAGACCTGAGATGAAAATTGTTATGAATGTATTACCCTTTTTGTCACATATAATCTTACATTAATCATATGTTACTGTGTCGGGTGCTTTTTTAAATGCGTTAAAATCTCTGTGTCAATGTATTAATTTCCTTGGATAGGTTATATCCTCTAGTCCATTTTTTGATAATGAGCTAACACATCTCATATTAACAAAATCTGAACTATAACATTCAAACAGTATGTTTTTGTATTATGTGACAGTTAGGAATTACGCGAAGAGGCCTGCCTCTCAGAATAAATGGTATTTGTGCACATATTTTGCATCCTACATTTGTCTTTACATGAAATTTTACCTGTTAATCATTGGTCTATTTTTTCTTTACATTGCTTTCCTAAATGAATTATGGAATAAAAATAGAAAACCATATTGATTGGTAATGTTTCTTCTAACATTGAATAATGATGGATCTCTACGTCTTTTGTTTCGAGTCACTGGCATGCAGATCAGCCTCTAAATCTTTAGTTTTAGTTGGCTTTATGAACTGTATTGTACCGAAACTTCATGTTACTCAGTAATAGAGTGTGAACTTGGTCTTTCTGTGACAAGATTGTACTTTTCCTTCGAAAGTCTTTTAGATAGTGTTTTTGTGACATTTTCCTCACTTTTTACATCATTGTTTTGATGAATATTTCCTGATTTGAGATGAAACATTCTCCTATTAAGACAACCTTTACACAGAGAGACGATCAATCAATCGGACGGACAAACGATCACATTGGAGTTTTTACAATATTCCTCGTCTTCGTTGAAAGGCGTGCATACTATATATCTTATAATTTGAATTCTAAATATAAAACAGCTTATATCAACATGGTTTCGTTGCACAAACACGCTAGTTTTTCCCTTTACATTCAATAACAACCTCATGTATTGTGTTTAAATTGATTGATTTGAATATTTTACATTTTCCCTTAGCCTTAAACATGCTTAAAAACACGATATATAGTCATACAACTACAGATAATTGTGTTATAACTAAATAAGGTAAGGGTGCATATGCACAAACCAATTGCAATACAGTATTCCAGGAACATATTGCTGTAATTCAGTTATTTAATATTTTCGATATGATGCATGCATGTAGCACAATATTAATCTGCACAAGATGTTAAAACTATTGAAAAGTTTTTGGTTAAATCGGTAATCTACTTAATTCAACTATTCAAGTAAGAACTGGCCATGTTGAATTCGCTTGATCTGGTATATTCCAAAGAAGTCAATTGATCTCTGCTCATTATCTGCAATTTTAGACCCATCTTATCATTAAAAGGTTATCGAAAGCTGGCTGCAAAACTTGGTTATGGCAAAGTTCAATATACATTTTCATCGTACACCTTTCCCATATACAATCTATTATTCTTCAGAATCGTCCATTATTAGATTAACAATAATTAAATGTAAGGATTTGAATGGTGACTCTTGTTGCTCCAAGGTGATAGTCTGATATCCTGACATTTATTCCAATCATACCGAGTAAACATCGATTGATTTTTGTGTTCGTTGGTTTTAAAGGCATTTTTAACATATTATTGGCTATATGATGCAGAGGAACTGGGAGCTAAGTGCCTTTCCCACAAGATACACCAAGGCAGCTAACCCGGGCCGGTCTTGGCGGGTATCGAGTCCATGAACCTCGGAATACGACTCCAATTAAGACTCTGTACCAACTGAGCTCCCACCAATGAGTAGGGTACCAGACTATCTACGTGGGATGATCAAAGTGAGATGAAATGATGATATTGTGAGCGAAGTGTCCACGGTCTAAATGTCATGGTGTGTATCTAAAATTAGATTGCCATTGAACTTAAATCGTGATCCACATTATCTCGTTTCAATCATTTATACATGTCCTTTGTATTTCCATCGGCTGTTTAAGTTCTTTCTTAAGTGTGGTCGGTTATTAAGTTAGTTATCATTCCATCAGTTATTATATTCTTTGACTGAAATAGGATGTAGAGTACACATTTGTTTTCTAACTGCCTTCTTGATCTTCTTTTTCAAATTGTATTACTAAATTGCCTGCAAATTGTATTACAGCCTCGTAATTATTCTTTGCAAGAGAGGTAACTCTTCACGAGCAACTCAACTGTAATATGGATATTAGTCAAATATCAGTTTAGTTATGCGGTTTACATACTTTACACCCTACTATACGTGTTTATATACTGTGTAGGAGGGAAATATCGTCAAACACCCAACTGCTTGCTCGTGTATGGGACGTCCATCTGAAAGAACGTCCACACCTGACCCGGCTCCTGACACAGATAAGCATACGTGACCAAATTAAATACATGTATAAAGCAAAATACAGGGCAACACAGTGAGGTGGATTTTCTACAGTTTAAAAGCGATTCAAAGAAAACCAAACAAACATAGACAAAGACAAACAATTAAAACGGAAATGTAGATTACCTCCTTGCCTGAACATGGTAATTTAAAAATGAATATAAAATACTAATATAAAAAGTGAGACATTAAAGACAAAGTAATTCAACAAGGGATACAATGACAGCACTAAATTACAATTTTAAACAATCCCATTTAAGATGCAGACAGGAAATTTAAAGAATCTGATTGTATTCATTATTTTTTTATTTATTAATCTCTGTGTATGTATGTAAGTATGTATGTATGTATGTATGTATGTATGTATGTATGTATGTATGTATGTATGTATGTATGTATGTATGTATGTATGTATGTATGTATGTACATACATGCATACATAGATACATACATACATACATACATACATAGATGCATACATACACATATACATACATACATACATACATACATACATACATACATACATACATACATACATACATACATACATACATACATACATACATACACATATACATGGATACATACATACATGCAAACGTTGTCATACACACATACATAGGTACATACATGCATACACGAACATACGTACATGCACATGCATGCATACCAAGATGCATATATACACTCATACATACGTATGCGTTTCCAGATACATACATGAAATGTGTAGATAAATACACGGTCATAGTTCTGGTGAAAAATGAAAAGTTCTGATAAAGTTATGGAAATTTACTTTTATGGGACATGCATAATTTGGAAAAGGCGATTTGAAAATGAAAATAAAGTTGAAATCTGTTGCTAACATTACATTTTTTCAAATTCATAATCTTAATCTAGAAATACACACCAAAATTGTAGTATATGCTAACAACACACACAAATTAAAATTTCACTAAAATTCCTTGACAGATAAGCAGAAAACTGAGAGCAAAATGGTTTATTATTACGTCACTAATGGAACAAATATCTAACATTAGCCAAACCTTATGAGAAGCGGTTGGTTCTTGTGATAAATATACTGAGTTCTTGAAACATATTGCAGTTAATTATATCACTATCTCGTCTAGATCTTGAGACAAAGACACCGGTATATGTATACTTGCAACACTTAAGCAGCTGCTGTTATACCCTTATTACATGACACTGTAGCCATGCAAGCCTCCAACGAATTTAAAACTTTGCATGCTGCTTTGTATTTCTTTCCCACACCTCTATAATGATTCATCTATTTAACCAAATCAGTTTGTAATCTAGTCAACTTTTGCCAAAAACAAAATCTACAAGCATTGTCACTCATGTTTTGCATACGTCGCTGTTGAAAGTGTAGGATATATCGATGGTAACCGGTTGTGTTCACTCTGTAGATGTTGTACTATGCGTCGACTTTGGCGAGATTAGCCAATGATTTTCCCAGGCTTAGCCGTTTTTGGTTGTATTATTGTATGTATGACTTAACCGGACACAAGTTTATCAGCTTCCTCTGGCTTCCTTTTCAAAACAGAAATGTAATTATCCTTTGATTCAGAAGTACTAATTTCGTGTGCAGCGGCACGGCTGCACCTAAGATACACATATTCTGCTTTGCACATGCTGTGCTATTTGCCTAGCGGCAAAATGTTTGATTTATTTAGCTCCACTTTTGTTGTTTAGATGTCAATATGCTATTAGGTGCTATATTATCAACTGGCTAAAACCAAAACGTCTACTGATTAACCTTAAATTTCGTCAATACCTTTGCTTGACAGTTGGCCAATTGTATATCTAAATAGCTTTTTTAAAGCATACTATAGGACACAATAAGAGCAGTGTGTGATGCTGCCTGATAAATTGTGTTAGTATTGTTTTCTGTGTCGGTCTACTTGTGTGTGCAACTAAACTCTGCGTTATTTATTACCCCAGAAGATTAAAGCATGTAGCCACATACGTTTGGTTTTTATTTCCTCTAACAATATTAACAGTGAAATGGCATGTATTATCAAGGAGTTGATTGTGAACGGAGTGAAAATTGAATAATTAATCTTACAGCATCTCCAATGCCAATGTTTGCTGGTGGCCCTACTGGTATCTTAAGCGCCTTCTTCCGGAGCCTTATGGAGGATACTGAGAGCAGATTTAATTGTTTAATTGATGCAAGGTAAATAAAGTTAATAATGTTTCTTTCGTTTCTGTCTACATGTATCTATAATGTAAAACCCTTGGAATTTGATCAAGGAAAAGTTGAATCGTTTCAGAGATCGGGTTAGGCAAAATCTTGTCATGTTGAATTTTGCAAAATTTTTTATTTTAGTCTTTAGTGGTGTTGGTTTTTCTGTAACTAATGTTATGTTTTGCACAGATTAGCCGTTTAGTCAGCTTTTAAACCATACACAAGTTTGCTTAAGACCAAATGAACTACATTCCTAAGACAGCTACACCATCACCTATGATACTGTTTGAGCTTGTATAATATTTAGCACGTAGTTTGCGTGCAGCGAAGATGAAACCTGTTTTGTTTTAGAGCATTCCTGTTATTACTTCAAATGTTCAGCTTTGGTGTGTTTTAGTTAATGCGAACGTTTTCCAAGTTCAACCAAAACTTTGATCTTTCCGATTTGTAAAGTAACCTTTCAGGTTTGTTGCCAACATTGCTTTCGTTTTTATTTTCGCCTTACATTTATTTGCAAAGGATTTTGGAAGTTTAGAGCGCTACAACTCATATTTCAATGTTACTTTAAATATTTTCAAATTTAACTGGGAAAATAGATTAAAATCTCCACAATGTCAAGAAGAAAACAAAATTACCGACTTTTACGAACCTAATAGTTATAATTTTCAAACGTCCCAAAAACATACACAAAGTTAAATAAAAAGAGAGTAGAGAAAACTAAGAGTGATGGAATGAATAAGCAGGAGAAAACTACAATAAATATCGATGGAAAGTTGAGGCAAATTAAGAAAAAAAATATAGTTACACAAGTAATGAGGCAAAACTTAAAATCAGAGATTTTAGGCGTTCCATTTATTGAATTCTGTCATAGATGGATAATCGTCACGAAATCGCAATGTGTTAGTGAAGATGATTCAGACAATAATAACGTTATACAATGTTCATTGTTTGACCTATTAGATTCAAATCCAGAAAGAAAATGTTTCCGCTGATCAAACATTAGGTGTTTATTGCTATTGAAGACAGAGCAACCATTTAAATTTCATCAATGAAAGAGATACAGGAACATTATATAAAAGTTGATCATTCAGAATGGCACACCTTATGACTAAGGAAATTTAGAGTAGTCTAGAGTAGTCTAATCTAGTTTGTTTTCATTATCAACTTCACTGCGTGATAGACAGACACTGCAACAATTAGAGTTCTTGTATCAATGCTTGTCAGATGTACAAATGCATCAACAACAAACCATCCAGTACACATTATTTACAAATCATCCCCCCCCGACTGTGTATTTGTCTTTTTTCTAGTGCTTAATATTGCATTCTTCTCCTAAGGTGAGGCACCCTGAAAGGACAATGGCGAGGTATGCCCTTGGAATTTTTCCCCCACTTTTTCAGAGTAATATATATTATAATGTAATAAAACTTGTACTCAGTGCAGATAAAGGCAAACTCAGCCTACATCCTGTAAAGTATATGATAGTAGTTGATGTGACGCAATCATCAAAATTCATTGAATTAGATTATCACTCGGATTAAAATCTGCTAGTCAGTGATATCGCAGTAAAAAATATACAACATCTGACAATGATTTGGAAATTTTAACAGTTCCGGCATTGAGAAAGATATATATACACACATATATATATATATATATATATATATATATATATATATATATCACACACAAATATATATATATATATATATATATATATATATATATATATATCACACATAAATATATATATATATATATATATACACAGCTGAAATGCTTTCAATTTATCTAACATGAAAATAGTTTGCATCCAATAAAGGTAAGCTTTTTTGGAGGATGGAAATTCGCTGTATCATATGTATTTACTTCAAATTGTTCATGTAGCTTTAATTTCTCTGGAAAGGTTTCATCACACATATTGTCTAAGGCGAGATCATTCGTTTCAGTATAAAGTGCCCACCGAACTGCAATACCGTAACCTAGTACTATTATTAGTACGCCTACCTCCTTCGTGGGAAGGGTACTAATTCGATCCGATATCTATCAATGGAACAGCCGGGTATGATTCACACCCGGGTGTTTTCTGCAACACTTTCACTTATGTTCGTAACAATGCATGCCTACTATTACGAACCGAAGTTCCTTAGTTTTATCCACCTAAAAACAAATGCAAGGTCTTACCAAAGACGACTCTAAGTATCCATTAACCAATTGAAGAATAATAGGCCGCCATTTTGATCAAACATCTGGACTTAGATCCCAATATTTTTTCCTATATAGTCGTTACATTTGTTTGTTAGTAATGTACTCCCCAGTGTGTCCCAATCCTAAGCATGTGTTAATCTAAAGTATCTTCAAAGTTGAAGTCATGGTAAAGTTCTTGTCATATGTTATCTGGCAGTTTTGGAGAGGCTGGAGTGTAAACAAAACCAAGTGCAGTGAGTAACAGATTTCACTTCAAGACCAGCAACAATGCATCTAATTAATTACTGTGCACTGTCATCAAAATACACACAGACAACCACACCATACTGCTCATATTTTAAAAATGAGAATGCCTGAATCTAACTCATGCATAACCACCAAAATGAGAGAGGAAAAATACTCTAAAAATAGACATTCATCGGTACTGATCCCGATTCCTATCAGGCCAACTTATTTATGGCCGAAATTAGTCAAACTCTTCTATTGTAACTTTACTCACGAAGTGTTTTTGATTTTCATTGCAAACAAGGTGTATGCCAATTGTCACGAAGTGTGTAACGTTGGTGTTCCACAGGGTGCAATTTATCAAGCAAGTGTTTTTGAGATGCCACAACTAAATTTGCTATATCTGCCTTAATTATATGAATTTTTCAATGCAGTAAAACATAATTGTAATATAAGATAATTTCTATCTGAAAAATGTTTGAAATATAAAAACATTGATAAATTCAATCTTAATAGAATTTTTAATACAAAGTTAAATGTTGTAAAATAACTTTTAATATAAAATTAAATTTTCATCAAAATTTAAAAAATGAAACTGACAAATTTTAGACAGCAAAGTTGACTAATGAATGGTATTTAAAACAAGATTTAGCTTGGGTCTGTACATCTTATAACATTATTTCCAGGGGTAATGAATTTAGATAGCTCACAGAGATTTGTACAGCAATTTGCAATATGCCTGTTCAAATGTATATAGGAGTACACACTAAAGAAACAATGACGAGCGCTGTGTTCCAGATGTACTGTGTCAGGTACTCAGCCAGTTAGTATAAATGATAGTGCACTCAAATAGCTTCATATATTCTCCATTTTATAATTGTGCAGACTCCTTTTATTTACTGCCATCGTATTTTTGAGTAAGTTATATTTCTGGAAATTTTCACATCTGGTCTGTTCAGGATTCATTTCTGTATTTAGTATTGACCACTCAAAGTGCTTAATGTGTAGATCTTCAGTTTGACAATCAGAACTAATCGTGAATATACGAATTCATACATTAAACACAGTTTAGAAAAAAAGGAGAAAAAACTACCATCGTACACAACTTTTTTTTTAAAGCCTGTTATAGGAAACACAATTTATTTATGTTACTTAGCCTTATAATTCGTGCATTTGCTAATATAGTCTATCAACAGGAACCATTGGTTTTCTGATACAAATTCCTTTTGTTCGGTATAATTAAATCAATAGTTGAATTCAAATGTCATAACAAATGGTACCTCATACTACATCTGGAAATAATAGCTTCACTAACTGAGCTCCTAGTACAGGAGCTTTAATAATTTCACAACACTCTTTTCCCCATTAACGTGGACACTATATATTCATCTCACCTTTAAAGGGCCAAGGATCTCATAATGTTAAAATTGCCGCCATGTTGTCAAATGGTTTTGCAGGGGTGCATAGGGTCCAACCTCCAACTGATTTATGGTCAATACTTGTTTCAATGATTTGTCTTGAACATTTTCTTTAGATTTTTAACAAGTTTTCTTTTCTCTTGAAGACTCTTTTATCTATTGCTGAAGAAAGCTATTTGCTTGCAAATTAAGTAGCACGTGAGTATTCAAGAAAGGCCATGCCACAAATTTAGTATTCACATTAATTAGGAAAAGAACAACTCCTTTATTCATTTTTCTGAACATTTTGCAGAAATATGTTTTTCGATGCAGTACCAGTTACCATTCACAATGTAATTTTAAAACAACTATAGTCAGCTTCATATCCATTATGAATCGTAAACCACCTTCTATCTCTAAAACTATTTACCTGGCACACATATACAATCTAGCTGATAACTAATTTTTCGCTACATATCTTACAAGTTTCACATTGCTCAATTCAAATGAACGGCAAATAAAATGTGAAATCTATTCTTTTGTTTTTTTAGTCCGAGCAGCTTAATGCACATAATGAGATGCAGGGCTATCACCTATACCCTCGCGCAGACAAAGAGAAAACGCTAGTGCGTATATACTGCATACAGTGTTGCACTTAGGATCCGAAGGGCAGGGATCACTGTGTCCCCCACTCTTCAAATTTGAGGAGTAGACAAAATGTTAAAGAGACAAAGGAAAAGTGTTGTATATAATGCAGTATTAGTGCAAAAAATAGATAATCGTATTTGCTGAGAGATCTGCCACCTTAACATTGTCGTCTGCACTGTACTATCATATTTTCCATGTTTATTGTTATTTGATATGAAAAGGTGGAAGGAATTACTTGGGTGCACCAATACCGAGGACTTCAGGATAGTATATTGCTTGCCAGACCAGCTTAGGCCCACAGCGTAAATATATCTAACCATATGGCTCCCTGTTAGACCCTACTAACAGAGAAACTCCCTCTTTATGGAAATACATTTTGGCAATATTCCGTAACCCCCACCCCCATCCCTATAATTGGATCAAGTCCCTAGTTCAATCAACTATAACCACCTGGCCAAAATCATACAAGGTCATAGTAAAGCAATCTCACCCTTATTCTACAGGATATTAGTCTGAAAGGGTTCGACTTTACAGCTTAGCTGAGGCAATTACTTTACTCTGAACAACGACTTTTGCTTAAAGCATCTAGTCTCCATCCGGACACAATTGCCAGATTGCCAGTTAGCAAAATATTGGCCCTAACACCGCTACTTAAGATAGATAAGATAAGTTAAGATTTATTTATAGTTGGGATAATCTAACACCCCCCAACACCCACCCCCAACACACCCAACCACCCAAAATAATTCCCATAAGCTCTATTGAGCTTTTTACCGACACGACACAAAAAACAATAACGACATTAAATCAAGCACGATTTACAAGATATACAAATACAGCACAGTACATAAATACAATGGGATAAAGCACATTGTGTATAACCTAAAACACAAACAAGCATAGCATTTTAAAAAGGCAGTAATTAAAAGAGAATTTAGTATTTAGGTAACTAAAAGAAAAACAATAATCACCCCACCCCACAGGTTAGGATCTGAAGGATGCAAAAAAGTCTAGGTAACTTAAAATTATAGGTTGAAATCTAAATTAAAATTAAATTAAAAGCAAAAGAACCAATTTACGATTGCAAACATGCTGAGATGCAAAATATGCCTTACTTAAAAAAAGAAAGGAGCTAACAGTAGGATATTTGGAGGTGCATAAGACCAGGACAGTAAAACAAAACGGTAACACGTATATTGTTGTCGTCATCATGGTAGGAGAGTTGATGAGGGAGGATAAACTTAATGATCTAAATGAGTTACATTTGATTTGTCTCTAAAGTGATTAGGTATCTCATTCCATAGAATGGCAGCTGTATATCTAAAAGATTTTTTGCCATATGTTTAGGTTTTAGTTTTGGGGATATCTAAAATATTTGAATATCTAAAATTGTATTTATTGCGTTTAAAACATATTAAATCATCCAAACATTTAGGTGTACATTTATTCAGAATTTTAAAAGTCTCTAGAGCCATAGTGCTAAGTCTGCACAACTTCACGGTTGGCATTTTGGTCGTAAGAAAGTGTTTATGATAACTGCTTGTATAGTCATCATACACAAATCTCAGATCATGATCTTGTATTTGTTCAAGTTTTGTTGCGTTCATATCACTGCAGAAATGCCTGGCTAAGGAATAGATGTTGAATTTGGAAAGGATAAATGTATGTAAAATTGTCAAAGTGTTGAGTCTAGTTAACTTCTGACAAGTATGTTTTAAGACAGTTAGTTTCTTTACATGTGAATCAAATTTCAGTTGATAGCCAATGCCAATTTCTAGCAATTTAACAATTTCTTCACAGTTTATGACTGCACTGCTTATTCTAAGTACAGATTTCATCATACTGAATGTTTTTTATTCACATCTAGTGCTTGAAACTTTCAGTGTTGGCTTGCATTTTATTTGCAGTGAACAAGTTAATCAGAATGTTGAACTCTATTTCAAGTGTCAAGCAGAGTGGCAAAGTCCGGTGAGGAAAAGGACACAGTAATATCATCAGAATAGTTAAACAGAGATCCATATTTAATAAACTAAAACATATCATTGATAAAAACATTAAAGAGGATTTACCCATGAGAAAGCCCTTTTTTGAATTTCCGTCCAGCTACTCAAGGCACCCTGCATCTTATTTTACTGCTTTCGATTTGACAGATAGTTCAGTACGATAAATCCTTAGCTTGCAAATGAGAGAATCATGAGAGAGACAGTCAAAAGTCTTAGATAAATCCATCAGAACTGCAGCTACATATTTGTTTTCATCAAGAGCCTTTTTCAAGTCTTCAAGTAAACGTAATAGAGTAGTCTGTCATCAATGACCTTTACGAAAAGCACCAAAATATGTGTTAAAATGTTTTAAAAGAATCATGCTAACTGGATCTCAATTGATTTCTCAAACAGTTTGGATATGATGGGTAGAATGCTGACAGGTCTATAGTTACTTTTATCAAAAGGATTGTTCTGTTTGATAATCGGAACTACTTAAGTTTCATTCAGAGGATCAGGAAAAATTTTGACTGTAAAGTTTTGTTATTAGATCTGTAACATGGCAAGAAGGATTGGTGCCCCAGCTTAAAATAGTTTGACTCCAATTGTATCCCCACCCCCCACCCCCAGTAGCTTTTTTTGAATTCCAACCGCTTATATTTTATACATTTCTTCTTGGTTAATCTGGTTAAATTCAAAAACTGTATCTATGTTACTATTGTCCTTAATAGCCTTGATTCTTTGATGAGTTATAGGGCCCAAAGAAACATCCTTGCCAATGTCTGATGCCACATTTACATACAAATTATTGAAGACTTCACATATTTCCCTGGTATTGTTTAAGATTGTTGTACATTCAACAAGAATGATCTTATATTTTACCATTATAACGTTTATTAGAAAACTACGAAGTAATAGTTGACCAGAAGTTCCAAGATGTTTCTAACAAGAATGTTCTCAGAGGCTGATTTTTTAATTTGTTTACCAAATTTCTCTGCTTTCTAGACTTTTCGCATGCTTTGCATGATCTGTACCGAGTGTGTTTTGTAAACATCATATGCTTACCATATATAGCTTTCTTAGTTCTCTGTTCATATATGGTAATGGTTTCCTACGTGGATATGTATGTTGTATTGGAGTATGTATGTCTGTAACATTTAACAGAACTCTTTCAAAATTTAACGCAGTCAGAGTTGACAGATTCTGAGTCAATACTTGAAGACAGAACAATAAATGGTACATTGTGTAAATCATTTTCAAAGTCATTCACATAAAAAGTTGTGAAACTTCTATAAAAAAGTGTTTTTTCGGTTTCAGAATGCACAGTGTGTATTAGCCGAGTAAAAAACATATTATGTTGTTGTTGTTGTTATGGGTGTAACGCCATGTTTCAGCACATGATAGGCCATAACTGGCGGCCAGTATATTTGTTGGAGGAGGAACCCGGAAAACCCACGGGAAGAACCACGGACCCACGGAACCATATTATGAAAATCACTAATTTCAGTAAACAGATTATAAGTATGCATACATTGGCTTTGTATATTTGTAAGCATTAGATCAACACAAGATGGATTACACACATTCTTAAGACATTTATCTTCTCTAATATACCACATATATCACATAGGAAACTCGATGTTGAAAGATCCTGCATATCAAAATTTAGGTCACTAATGGTAATAAGGTTTTCACATTTTACCAGACTTTTGTCAAGCGTTTTTGCAAAATTATCTGAAAATAGTTTTTCATTCATTAATGGAGGCCTATACAAATAATAGATTAGCCATTTAGTCTTATTTAGATAACGTTCATAAATAATGTGCTCCATGTACTCAGATTCTAGTTCCTCCATTCTGCTCTGGGATATCTGAACGAATAAATGACATAATCCCACCACCATTAACAGTGCGATCCCGTCTCTCAAGTTTGTACCCATCAACATAAAGAAAGAAGAATCAAGTTTGAATCGAATTTCTCTAAACTTGCTATTTTACTCTCGAAGACTCATGAAAATATCTTGCTTGGTTGGGACTGCATCCTAAAGTATGTTATGCTGCATAGGTAGGGGGAGACTACGTGTGTTGATATTGCAAACAAAACATAAGTCTTAGTCCTCCTCAATACAGGAATCTATAAAAACTGGTATACTGCTTCACTGTGCATGCTTAAAGAACTGGTTGTGATTCTTGCGTCGATCGATTTTATGCGACAAACTCACTGTCTCAAAATCATACTACACCGTTACCTCGTTAAACGCAGAGATCATTCTTATCTGAATATAACACTTCATTCCACAGTACTTAGAAAGGAATCCATAACTATGTCCTGGAACAGACAGAAGTTACAGTGTCTCCATACGGCTCATTATTTACATACAGAGAATATAAGTCTGTCATCTTA
Organism: Margaritifera margaritifera; assembly: GCA_029931535.1. Lineage (NCBI taxonomy): Eukaryota > Metazoa > Mollusca > Bivalvia > Unionida > Margaritiferidae > Margaritifera > Margaritifera margaritifera. Next base: position 2,658,335 of record JAQPZY010001406.1, on the reverse strand, counting down.
AAGGAAGCATATTTCCAAAAATTATAGATACGTTACATATACATAAAAGAATATATCGACTTCCGATCCAAATTCTACACGTGATAATCATTTTATAACCAACCGATTTTTTTTTGGGGGGGGGCAACAAAAACAACGTCAAAATATTAGGGAGACAAGATTGTGTTGCCCTTTGTCTTCTGTCCCCTGAATGCACTATTTATAATGATGAATTGTCTCCCTATTGCGATATATATATATATATATATACACGTGAATGAAAATATCAGCTTGTAATAGCAGCCAGTGCCGATCAAAATATTATGAATACAAAATAAAGTTATATATATATATATATATATATATATATATAGAGAGAGAGAGAGAGAGAGAGAGAGAGAGAGTTTTACGGCACAATCAATAAAAAAGGTTGGTCATATAGATCTATCTGCAATACCATACCAATATAAATATATATACTTTATCTAGCACGTGTGCATCTGGTAACGATATAAACCTTAGTTACTAAGCAATGTTGATTCCTAACCATTACTTTTGATTGTTGTTATCATTTAAGATATTCAAACTAATGTATAAATGACGCTCCGGTTATGCAAACAAGAAGACAATTAAAAATCAAGCAACTTCGCTTTGATAAAATGTCTTTTTGAGCAAGAAGAAAGTGTTTGGTATCATGGGCATGTGGCCTAATAAAGTTTTCACAACTAACGCGTAATTTTTGATAGAAAAATTCTCAATAACTGAGGTATTTGGAAATAATTTGACGTTTTTCTTCGTTCGATAATTGCCGTATGCAATCATAGATTAAGTAGGCCGTAGTCATATTAACAATATCTTGAACATTTCTGTATGATGTTTGCACCGAAACTGACAGGCGAGATAAATTTGTCCTGACAAATGTTGATGTTATAGTTCACTTGAAAGTTTATTCGATAATCAGTGACAATTTATGGACACGCTCGTGTCCTTCGAAATATAAATAACAAGAAGGGAAAGACATGTAAATTGTCCAAAATTGTGATGGTGATATCTTTATATAAAACAGTATACATTCACTATGTTAACACTAAATATTACGCATTTACTCGTTAAACTGACGCTGAAACCTACCAGGTAATAAGAAAGTTTTAAATGTGTCGTTCAGTCCCACGCACATACAAATATTATAAATGTAGCGACGATCAAATCAAGAATAGTGTATATATCTGAGTGCATGCTTTTATATATGTATGTGTATACGAAAGTAGTTAGGTGTATGCTTGTAGAAGTGTATGTATGTATCTATGTGCATGTTATATTTTACAGAGAGCAACATAAAGTTATTAATGATACTATTACTACTATTGTTAGTATTAAGATTATAAATCTCATGAGTTATGCTGACAAAGTGTTTGTTCATAATGTAATGTATCTAATTAAAATGTGTCTTTTGATGGATGCACCGGGTGTACTAAAGTCTTGACAACAATGGTACAGATATAGTTATCTAGCAAAAACATGGGTAGAAAGACACACAGCTTTGATCAGACCAGGAAAATAGAAAAAAACAAATTATCAAATCAACTCAACCATATCAGTATTTACAAGATGAATTGTAATAAATCATTTGCTTAATTGATTTTTTTTGTGTTGTATGGCACATAAAAACATGAAGGATAAAGCGTGCCAAGGCATTTGCAGTAAAGTGCCTTGCCCACGGATAGACCATGGCAGCCGGTAAGAGCTGCTCCATTGTAGGATTTGAAACATCATCCTTTTTGTAGCGATTCCAGTAATCTGAAAGATGAGCCACCGCTTCCTTTCCTTTGGCTTGAGTAAATACAATACTTGTTGATATTATTTTAGATATATCTGGTATCACTGATGTCATTGTTGTTTTAGGTGGTGTAGATGGCATTACGGTCTTTGTTGGTTATGCCGAGCTTGATTTTTTTTATGTACCTTTATCCGCTGGTACAGTCTTCGAAAAACAAGTCATAATGAATTCATGTTTTGTGCATGTAATGTGCTTGAATCATATTATGCCAATAAATTACTTGAGAAAAATGTCCTTAGGTCCGTTTTTGTCTGAAAGATTTTAAGTGTGCTATGCTAATATACTGTGTACGTTACATACAAAAACAATAAAGACAATAGATCAGGCAGTAGCTTTAAAGTGTTCAGAGGAGTTAGAGGGAGTAATATCACCTATTTGAGAAGTTGTGAGTTATATACAAATCTGAGTTAGGTAAACATCCCAAAATTTGAAAGAGGTTTTAATTTGATTTTGTGATGTTTGACATGATTTTAGCGTGGTTTCTAAAATTAATAAATTTAGAGATAACAGACAATTAGCTATGTTTAAAGGTGTTTTTAAACAAGTGAAAAGTGTATGGCTCCATAAGCATGTGGCCTAATATAAATTTCGCATCTAAGACTAAGGTGCTTTGAGAGCATAATTTCTCTATGCAAATCTAAATTGATCCCAAAATGAGAAAAGCTGATGCATTTTGCTGAAGTCGACGAGTTCAAAATTGCAATGATGTTGATTGTGATTATTATATTTTTCAAACGTTGTTATTATTAATATCCTCAAACTGTACGATATGTTAGAGAGTGGTCCGCAAATGTGCACAACGTGTACAAAACGGTTCTGGAATTTGGATAATTCCCTTATTGCGGAGTTTGTGATGGAGGGGACACTCGTGTATTTATGCCTAAAGGGGCTTGTGATAAATGAGAAAAGCTTGGGGATAACGCTTTGCTGCAAACTTCTATTTGTTTCTTGGCTTTCAAAACTTACCGTAGGATTTTAAAAATTCATATACATTAATATACAGGCTTTAAAATCAGTTTATCCTTTTGAACCCCATGAAATATGAGAAATAGGCCAATACAAAGAATAATGGAAATCATACTTCTTCACATCATGAGCTAAAATATGTATACACTAATCCATCCAATCCATCCGATAGCATATATATATATATATATATATATATATATATATATATATATATATATATATATATATATATAGATATATATCCCTTTTGCATTATGCATTATAATCACGGATGCTCTTCAGGTAGGTACATTATATTTTCAAATTGTGTTTGTAAATACATAATTTGACATCATTATTAAGTACCTTGCGTCATATTGTATAGGTTGGACTGAAAATGAAGTAAGTAGAATACTCTCAGTACATAGACAGCAAGCAAAACCAGAATGGTCTCGGGTTACTGTATGTATATAAACATCTACATCACTTTTCAGGAGGAGTCCTCCCCTTATATCAATTATTTAATGATACTTAATATTTAACAGAACATAAACGTTATTGTACATGCACTCTAAAACCAGACCTTAATTGTTCTAACTAATTGCTCCGTATTCATGATAAATTAAAATGTGATTCTTACAGTTCCATAACATAACCGTAAGAATAAGCTATATAGAATGAATTAAAAAAATAGTTTCTTTTTAAATTTGTATGAACCCCTGCATTGGCTCTATCTTTCTTCTAATTCGTCATCGTCTTGACTTGAAATATTTGAAAACGAAGTTTTTACTGTTTCTAACTCTAGCTTAGAACTTTTGAATTGACGTTAATAGATCACATATAATCTTCGCACCCTGTATTTATATTCGACACATTGGTCCCAATATATTCTGTTGACCAATATTTAATTTGTGTAACAAAAACAAGTTCTGGAAACAACTCGGTGTGTGTGTGTGTGTGTGTGTGTGTGTGTGTGTGTGTGTGTGTGTGAAAGAGAGAGAGAGAGAGAGGGAGACAATGCGTGCGATACTCATATATTCATGTTTATTTCCATTATGAAATACACTAGAATTCGAGGTGACTCTTCAAGTATAAATGAGGCGAACGTTTTAGTCAACTGTACGTCACGATTTGCTCTATAAGCTTTGACTTTGCTAATTTTAAAGATAATACCTACTTTGTATATAAAACACTTCCATGACAAAATTTTCGTCATACAATTTAAAATCAGGTATCTGTGAAATTCGAACTATTGTAAACTTTCACAGACATGTATATCAACGCACTTCAGGCTTGTTCTTTGAACAAGTTGTTCTTGTATGGCAAGCAACACACATTCGGCCTTTCTTAAGATCTTTGGACAAATAAAAGCTCAGAATGTTTCCTGCACATCTATGACTGTCCAGCAGTAAGATTGCACAGAGCTGCATGCGTACTAAAATAAACTACGTGAATTCACACATTACGACACCTTTCAAGAATGTTTCAAGAATATGCACTAAAATGGTACAGAGGAAAAATAAACCCATGTTTTGCACATGCACCAACCATATATCTAGCCTATACAGCTTCATTATTATCGTCCAAGCTGGGTGAAAGGATAAGCGAAAACAACCTGACTTCCCAAATACCATCGTCTTTACACTTTTTCCAGACATTTCGCCCAAAGTGGGCAAGAGGAATAAGTAAAACCGTATGGCGCGTTTGCATGAATAAAAATGTAGCCTTTAAAGTTTCAAAATAATCCTATAAGCAGTATGGTAGATGAGGAGATGGGGAGCTAAAAACTCCGAATAGAAGCTTTTTCTAATAATTTGCAAGCAATTCTCCCGGAGGAAAAAAGGTAATCCTTATCGAACATTCAACCACATATCTAGCATGCAAAGTTTCAATAAACCGATCCAAACGGTGGGTTAGGCGCATTGCTGACGAAACAAGTACAAAACAAAAAAGTGTACAATCTTTCAATTTTTTTATATACAAAAATGGGGTAGAGGATAAAAGATAAAGCCAAAAATATGATTGAACATTAACACACAACTCTCTCTCTTTCTCTGTGTGTCTGTGTCTGTCTCTGTATGTCTTTCTCTATCTCTCTCTCTCTGTCACACACACACACACACACACATATATATATATATATATATATATATATATATATATATATATATATATATATATATATATATATATTGTCCACATGGACTCTATTCCCAAAATGACCCATGTTTTTACAATCTTTCAGACTATGACTCCGAAAAATGGGTCAGAGGTAAAATATAAAACTTACTACGCATCTAAACCAGCCACACACACATATATATATATATATATATATATATATATATATATATATATATATATATATATATATATACATATAGTGTAGACAATTTCATTAAAATCCTCAATGATGTGTAAGAAGAGAGTAGTTTATGAACTCTAATCCCCAAATACCCGCATTTGGTAATTTTCAAAGCAAGTCTCTGAACAATGGAAAGTGAAATCTAATTGCATATCTACACCAACGACATGTCTAACATACAGTGTTTCAATAAAATCCTCAAAGTAGTGTGGGAGTAGAAGTGCTGATGAAATCAGTTCTCAAAATATCCATCTGTTTACAATTTGTCAAATAAATGCCCCAGAATGGGCAAGAAGAAAAAAGTAAAACCTTACAGCGAATCCACACCCATCCACATATCTAGCTTGCAAGGTTTCAATACAATGCACCAAGCGGTGTGGAAGGTGTGAAAACAACGACTAATTAAATTTCCAAAATACCCCGTTTGATTTTTTTCCAAACAATTTGATAAAAAAGGGCCATATGAAAAAGTTAAACCTTATTAGGCCCAAACACGTATCTGGCTTACAAAGTTTTAATAGAATTCCCCAATCTGTTTGAGAGGAGATGTGGCAAAACATTATTCCAAAATTACCCCTTTGTGAAACTAAAGACAAAATTTCGCCCACAAATGGGCGAGAGGAAAATAGTAAAACTGTATTGCGCATCTACCTAAACCTCAGTTTTAATTTACATCTTCAAACGGCGCGGCAGACGAGTCGATAACGATTTCAGAATGTACCTTTAAAAAGGAACAAGATTTTTTCCCCAAAAATGGAACACAGTCGAAAAGTAACACGCTATTGCTCATCTACACCAACCATATACATAATCTACAAAAAATATATTAAACACCTCAAAACAGTATGGGAGGAGTAGCACAAACAATGTCAATTTCAAAATAATTTTAAAAAATAGTCCCCAAAATACCTGAAGAGGAGAGGAGTAAATCCGCGTTGCGCATCAGCACCAACCACATAGATAGCACATACAGTTTTAATAGAATCCTCCTAGCAGCGTGAAAAGAGTGATGACTAATTCAGTTTCCAAATATCCCTTTTTTAGATTTATTTTCAGAAATATTTAAAAAATGAGGCACATGAAAAAGCCAATTAGTATTGGGTGTGTACACAAATCACAATTCTCATTTACAGAGATTCATTAAAAACCTCAAAGCGGTGTGGAGGAAAACGATGTAGAACTTAATTGCCAAGATACAAATTTTTTTACCTGGCATCTGGACTAATCAAATATCTAGCTTGGAAAGCGTCAATAAAATACTCCAGGAAGTATGGAAGGAGAGGCGACGAGGAACCTAATTCCGAAATACCCAATTTCTCCAATTTGTTAAATGAATTTCCCCAAACATAGGCCAGAGAAAGAAAGTCAAACCTTACTGAGCATCTAAACTAACCACATAGCTAATCTACAAAGTTTCATTAAAATCGTCAAGGCGGTGTTGGAGTAGAAGGTGACGACAAGCTTTGTCAAAGATGGACAGACTGCCAAATTTACGCTCGTAGGCAACGACAATATATATCCTCTTTTTGCATATGTGCAGGGACATACATGTCTGTACAAAGGATGTAAAGAATGAACAACGATCCTAAGCCATGAGTTTTATTAATTGTATAGTTAGAGTCTCAAAGGTTACTCCACAGATGACATCTGTCAGGATGATGATGGGTGAGCCAAGTGATTACTCATATGTTTAAATTGTGTCGCCCCACGTACTGAAAAGGTGTCACTTACACAATGCAAACTCGTTAAAGTCAGTTTCCTCTCACTCATTTAGCTTCTGCTCGACGAGTTTTGCATTTAATTAAAAAAAATATAAAGCCGAATGTAAAACTGATGTGGGGAAAAATGACCTGACGATATAAAGGTAGCGACATATAACAACTACTTGGTATTAGGATACTTTTCGACGTACTGATCTTTCAACGTCACACATATATCTGGAGTCTTGGATAGAAGATATAAGCCGGGACGTCATCCATCGCATTGAGATCAAGAGTCATAGATAGAGTGAAATTAAAATATGGTGAGTATTTTTGTGTATCCCTTTTTGACTAAATTTAATGTTTTAGAATTCATCAAGACATATAATTTTAAGGCAGTATGTTTTTTAATAGATCAGTGTTAAATCTAGATTTCTTTTTAAAATAGCTCTTGTTATGTTTATTTCGATTTTTTATTAAAAATATATATACTCTTTTAACGTTTTGATTTATTCATTAATTATTTGCTTATTCCTTTATATATTTATTAATTTATTTTTTCTCAAGCTCTTATAATATATTTTGGAAATGAAATATCATGCAAGGCTGTCAATGTTTATTTACATCTAGTGCTTCCACTGCAGATGACATAGCTCAGAAAGACAAAAAAGAAAAAAAAACAAAACCCAAAACACTGAACGAGGAAACCTTACTTGCAAAATCATTATACAGTTATCGTTGAACCATCTTCAGTTACAAAGTCTACCTCGTGTCAGATTTCTCTTTCACACTGAGGTAATATCAAATTAAAGGTTTATATACAGCGGAAAGGGTTTAGGGTTTATCAAGTGATTATGAAATACAAATAAATGTTCTAATGATCATATATTGACAAGTGAAAATAAAAAGTCTTTGGAGTCATTGAATACACAAACTACCTTAATTAACCTAGATAAAAGATGTGAGCAATTTCAGACAATGTGCTTAATATATCCTGATTATTTCGTCGCAGGTAATTACAAAGCGAGTTTAAAACGGTGATACTACACCTAATATTATAACCCGAAAGCAGGTAATAACGATGTTCAAATCAAGACGATAATTACATCATTTAGCAAATTATCCAAACATAGTCTCGTTATTCTTTAGCGACTAGATTATATATACAATAATAATGTCATTTTAGTCAAAACATGATAAAAATGCAAAAAATATAGACAATTATAAAAATTCCAGTTTCCAAATTGATTCTTTATGATTTAGAGGACAACACCCTTCTACAAAACTAGATTACTTTCTTTTTCGATATCAATAGTACCACGAGAACCTTTCATGCTACTGAAAAACTTTCTGGCGAAATATTGTATTCGTTTGAAGAACAATAATAAGCAATACTATCAGAGTTAAAATGTATCCTAGCAAAATAAAAATATCACTATGTTTAAATTCAAACAACAAAATAACTGTTCAGGAACAAATTACATTTCTATTTTCTAGCACTATTGAATCTAATATGTCACTATCTGAATTAGAGATGAGAATATTTCAACATGTTTTAAAAATTAAAACAAAAAAATCTAACATGCGTAAGAATACATCCTTTTGCACCCCATTACTACAATTAACATTCTTTAAGTACATATGTTGTCAATTGCTGTTCAGGAACGAGAAATGCAAATCTATATATCAACATTTTGTCTGACACTTAAAATATGGAACCAATGAAATATTGAACTAAAAGGTCAAACACTCTTTACGAGTTCCTTTAAAGGCAACTCTCTCTCTCTCTCTCTCTCTCTCTCTCTCTCTCTCTCTCTCTTTTTCTACAGAGGCAAATCTATATCTATCATTGAGGTTTCTTATTGTTTTATGATCGCAGTAGAATTAAGATTTAGGAGTAATTGTACCCTTTGAATTATATTTTGTTTTATTTTTTTCGTACATCGCCGATAATTCTATATGATGTTAATTTGTTTTTGTTCACATAAAGATGGACATATTTGTACAACTAACGATCTGAAACGAACACGCTGGGTGCTCGTTCTGTTTAGATACATTAAATATAATCGTATGCATCGTTTCCTCCAGATATATTGGGTGTCAAATATCCATCCTGGTCCTCACCTGTTGATTTGTATGATGCAGTGCAGGTGGAGATGTTACAGTATGCCTCTGGTATATTTCTGATTTCAGTGTTAAGCGCTGTTTCAGGTGTCATCGGATTTGCGTAGGGTTCTTCGTTCTTGTCCTCCATTTGCATTCTGACAAATATGAAGACAAAGTTTTTAAAATGAAAGAAGCGTGACACACACACACACACACACACATATATATATATATATATATATATATATATCATATTAAAATATTAGAGTACATATGATTCCCAGTACATATGACATATAATATCGTATGCACTCAAGGAGAAATTGTTATATTGTTATAATCAATACAAAACGATTACTTACAATTTGAAATATTTATCATATTTGAATATCCCGTGTTGGGCAATACGTGGTCTTTAAAATTCCTCCAGGGTTTTTAGTTATGTGAATCGGAGAATCTCTGTCAAATACAATCTACATATCTGATAGCCTGGATTATAAAGTGTGAAAAAGAAAAATATAGATTCATACCATTATTTTTTTTGTATAATGTAATAATCTAAATGCATTTGTCCTGTTCATACCATGCAAAGTATTAAAGCACAGACTGATTGACACTGATAGCGTGGATTTGTTGTCAAGCATATGTAAATTAACGTTACAATCAAATGTTATAAATATGCATAACATTTAATCCAGCTGCCAATGTTTACTCTGATATGAACATGTTAAAATAGAGCTAATATATCTCGTCTATCAGTTTTCGACTTTTATTGCATGAAAGAAAAATGTGCATCGACAGTAAGGTTAGCATTGCTGGCAATTGCTTACCCACCTTGTCAGAACGATAAGAAAACACATATATATTTCATATATCATGTATATAACCACATTATAGTTCGGACGATATAGGTATCTTAAACCAAAATACAATGCTCCAATTTCATGTATCCACTACAATAATGCAAAATATAAACCTTGTATGTAACATTAAACAGTTTTAATTTTCAGAAAAGGACTGACAAGGCCATTTTCTAACGTTTGGGAAAGCAAGTTTAAGACAGATACTGCATAATCACATGGTTAGTTTCAATTGATTAAACAGTAAACACATTAATACACGATAGATCTAGCATTTGCACTCTTGTGTATAATGAACAGACAAAGCTTCCGTCCTCATGACGAAATATGTATTTATTATAGGCTAACAAGACGAGTTAACGATTGGAATGCGTTAACAGGATTTACATATGTAAGTCGTTATATTGCGTCAGCATGTCGCCTTGCATGGAGTAAGACTACATACACGTATCAATTTGATATCATTTCTATATAATAGTTCCAAAACATTGCAATTGGTGACTCGTCCTGCACTCAAAATGTCTTTCAAATGGTACAAATAAGTTGAAATTGTACACTTTGAATGAATTTTTGGGGCAGTGTTAAAAGACGTTAAAAATGGTAATAAATACAATAAATACACAATTCTAGAAACATAATAGCAGTTTAAAAATGTTACATAAGTGGAACTATGGGTCAACAAAAATACCTTTCTGTATGATCTTTTATTAGAATACACATATTAAGACTTATTATACCTCAGAAATAGGGTGCTGGCATTGTACATGTTGAATGTGAAGGAGATAATGTCTTCAAATCACGCTCACAAGATGCATGTTATGTAATAAATATTATTCGAGTTGACCATGGCATAACAACTGTACCAAGAAAAGTCAAACGGACAGGACATCCTTATGGCACTTAAAGTGGTGCAACCTGTCTTTTTATATTGTGCACAGTGGATACAACATTAATTTCTTATATCTTACCTTCGGATCTTTCGAATAAAATAGACATTCAAGAGTACAGTGATGACAAGTAGACTCGAAACTGAGCCGACAACAGCAAGGAAAACGGTAAGTTCTACAGTCGATCCTGAAAAAGAAACAAATATAACATGAGTATAATCGATACTTGAGCTTGTACCGTCACAGAAAACCATAGCTACATGTAGACAAATGCCTAAAATCGAGGCACCAGACATGTGATACCAAACCTGATAGATGACGTTTAGGAACATTGGTGTATAGAGACATACAATACAAAAGCGGATAAAAAGTATCTGAAAACTCTGGGATTTTTAGGGGATAAATGTGGTCAAATACATTTTAGGCAACTAACGGTAATGTGCCTTAGGCATATAATGCTTTTTAGCAAAGACAAATTTATAAAAACTGCTCAGTAACTGGTGAATTTTGTTGAAGTCACTTAACACTAAATGGCAATGATCATGAATCTGTGACATTCATTGTAGCATTATTGAATTCAATCGTTCGGTTCAGAAATGGGTTATGAGCCTGTACCAGCATAAGTGCATATTCATTTATCATGATTCAGACAGAGAATGGTGGTGTGATAATACTATTTCATGGTAATCCATTACTTGACTATTTGATGTTAATACGGTTTCACACATAGCTAATGTGGTTTTCCGTTATTCAAAGAGATTCATTATTTTCCCCGACATTTAAGCCTTAAATATGTCATCGCAATCTTCAAGTGCATCATTAAAAACATGAACGATTGGAATTGTTTTCACCCTTTCTTGCTTTTATAAGTAATATTTTTCAAACGTAATTAGTATATCATACGAATAACAAGACCGCAACATAGCTCGATTATCTTATCCTTTATACCTGGGCGCGGGTTCGAGCGAGGGATCATGAGCAATGTTGCACAACTCCTCCGCAACCGTTTGAAATAGATATTTCAAGCCTTGCAATGTGATTGGGAGTCGTAGTCCCTGGATGTGCACAGTTGTTAACTGAGAAAAGCTTGGGGATAAGACTTTTTTGTTATTCTTTTTTATTTCATTGAATACATCCATTGTTCTTCATCGCGACTCTCCATTAGAATTATTTTATAGATTAGGATCCGACATGTGTATTATTGTTGTTGGTGGTAGTGATGCTATTTTGATGTTGTTGTTTTTGTTAACCGTAAATAAAATTTACGAACAGTTGATATCCTCGTTCACAGACCACGATTGTCATATTAACCAGGGTTCACACATCACCTTTCCGATTATAGGGCTAGAGCTTGTGGCATTGTAAGACTTGTTTTAACTAAATGTTAAAAAGAAGTGATAGTCGAAGTATGTTGGTTGTTGCTTGCTGAAAGAACACACAGTTGTAAACGTCTCTTCGTGTGATGTTCTGTAACATATTATCAACAAATGTGCATTTTGATACTTTTCTAAAATGACGCTGCTGTCCTAATGGTTAAACACTTGGATATTTTCCCTCTATAACATACTCAACTTGAATTTGTAATAACGTCGTTATTTTTCATCCAATATGCCTGAAGCTCTCAAGATGAACTGAACATGTGTCTCTTATAAATTATGTGTGGACACCTCACAGAAATCTCCTAGAATATGAGAGACGCTCCCCCTTTTTCTGAAATCTAAATGATTGTATGTCTGTTTTGCCTGTCCTATCCCAGGCGTTTATGTGTATTGGGTATTCTCTAAAACCAACATAGAATTTCCATTGGGTCATTCTTTGTTTTGTTTTGGCTGCTATATTATGTTGAGTTGAATCCCATACTATTCTATCAAGAAGATTGAAATGTTTTGCAAAATTGTGGAATATTGGTCTCGTAGTCCACCTATATCATCCACGTGGGTGAGATTGCTTTTCTGATATATATATATATATATATATATATATATATATATATATATATATATATATATATATATATATATATATATATATATTTGTTTCTCTACCCCTACCTTAGGTTACTACGAGTGGTAAAGACTAACTTTCCTTTTCGTGACCTTTGCCCAAATATATATTATACAGTATTGATGTCCTCTTTTTTGTGCGATGTTTTTATGTGTGCATATTTGGTGTTTGCAATAGTTATCTCTGTCTTCTTGTCAGATCTCAGGCAAGAAATGGATCATATTATTTCAAGTTGTATATTGGTATACTCCCCCACATTCAAAACAGTGAGTTAGGTGCATGTCTTTATGTTTGCTGTGAACAGGATAGTGTTTTAGAGAGGCATATGCATTCTAGTTTTTCTTTTCATTTATATTCACCATTTTGTTCTTGTATTGATTGTGCTTATGGGTTATGTCTTCTCTCTGTCTTGTATATAATATTTTTGCGTACCGAATATTTATTAGATCTGTGTTAGTTTGGTGTTCCCTTTCTGGTGATGTTAAAGTGCTAATTCAATTTCTGTTTAGAAATAAATGTTAGTGTTGAATATTACAGTACAATAAAGAAAGACCTATAGGCGAGTCTGACTCATTCATATCTAGGCAAAAATAATATTTAAAATTGAGAATAAGAGTTGGGGGAGATTCCATTTGTTATACTTGATATGATATGTACGTGACTAGTCATGAGTGTACCAAAATAACAGTAATAATGATAATTATTTTAATAATAACGGCAGCAATTATCATTATTATTAGAATCGTACAGTTTATACCGACAATTTTATTTTGTCATACTATTTTTGTATTTCAAGGCATTATAAATAATTTGAATTTCCATTGTATTACATCCTCCTATTATTCTTCAGTATGATGGAAAATGATAAATTCGACAACTTTATTAGATGGGAAATGGGAAATAATATTAAATATTAACATTATATTATAATTATTATTAGAACCATCCGGTTTATACCGACAAAGGTTTTTTCATATATTTTTTTATATTTTGAGGCATTATAAATAATTTGAATTTCTTTGGTATTACATCCTTCCTCTTCATATTCGATATTAAAGAAAAATGGGAAATTCGACATATTTACTGGAAAAGAATTTATATTCTTTAGGCTCAAATATAGCACACACTCACATTCATACAAAGAAACAAGATGATTAAAATGAAGAATTAACATATATATATCAAGTCTTTTGAAGAAGTTTTCAAACATAAATTGTCATCAAGCTATTGCGTTATAAAAGCTTTTCCTGTATTATGTAATATATGCAGACAATGCTTATGATTCTTTAAAAATTTCTTTTTGCCTGAGCCCAATTTTAACTAGAGGTAAGGGACACTAAATTGTATGTGTTTGTTGGCATTAATTTCTACATGACCCGTGTTTAACATATAAGTGTAAAACGTGAAGATAGACAATATAGAGGTCATACGGAATATATTTCCTTCTTGGTCTTCAGTGACATAAAGGGAACTGATCCACTAGCAAAATGGATATTGCGGTGCATGAGACACGCGTAGCAAAGTATGGAAGAATTATCTTGCTCGCATAAACAATGAACAATGTGTACACACAGCTATAACTATTCTGCGGCTGAACTATATCCAAATATCTATTCAAATGAATCAAAAAGATGGGCCGGTCATACAGACTCATCTACAATACCACACCGATATAAATACATGTACTTCATCCAGCACGTGTGCATCAGGTAACGATATAAATCCTAGTTACTAAGCAATGCGGATTTATATTTGTTACTTTGTATTGGTATTATCACTTAAGGTATTCAAACTAATGTATAAAATGACGCTGCGGTTATGCAAACAAGAAGACAATTAAATATTAAGCAAATTCGCTTTCATAAAATGTCTGTTTGAGCAAGAAGAAATTGTTTGGCCTCATGAGCATGTATCCTAATAAAGTTTTCGCAACTAACGCTTAATTCCTCATGGAAACCAAAATTGATAAAAATTCCCAATTTCAGCGGTATTTGAACTAAACTGACGTAGTCAAATTAACATTATCTTGAACATTTTCTGCATGATGTTTGCACCGAATCTCCAAAATGGCAGGCGATATAAATTTGTCCTGACAATTGTTGATGTTATAGGTCAATTGAAAGTTTATGCGATAATCATTGACAATTTACGGACACGCTCTTTTCGTTCGAAATATAAATAGCAAGAAGTAAAAAACATGTAAATAACATAAATGTGTCGGCTCTATTTGCTGATATTATTTTGGAATTTTGTGATATATGGTGGCAATAATAATGTAAGTGGAAAGATCTCTTTTTTATATTCTGAAGTGAAGATTGAGTTTAACTTTTGAAGTAACAAAATTAGTAGAAATGCATTTTTAAGCACACTGAGAGTGTATAATGGCAAATTTTATTCATGCGTCTTGTAAATAAGGTTTGTATATTGATTTACCAGAAGGCATGGCTCAAAGTTTCTATACAAGAATTCAAAATTCATCTTTTACATCCAATTTGTTTTAAACATTTGCTTAAATGTCCAAATAAATAAACACACACACACACACACACACACATATGTTGTCAATACAAATATACTCTTATTGTTTATGTTAACGATGATATATATCAGCAGTTTGGTTTACAGAACATGTATCATGAATAGTTTCTCTAATACATTCAGCAAATACACGTTATGATTTTAGAGTGCACTGGGAACCTCATTTCCACAACAATAGAGAATGGATAATAGTAAGTGGGCTAGCTATGAAGATTGCAATCCCATGTTTCATAGCAAAACATTAAAATCGTGTTTTAGAAGGAGTTTTAAGCAAATTATATATCCTTTTCGTATGGTAACTGCCATACACAATCATAGACTAAGAACGCTACTGTCAAATTAACAATATCTTGAACCTTTTTAGCCTGGTGTGTACACTGAATATTAAAATAGGCGAGATTAATATAATCGTCCATATGCATCTGTGTAGGATATGAAAATTCTATCCGAGAGTAAGAATTTTGCTTCAGACACTAGGCTGATGCAAAACTTTGATTCGGAGGATGGAATTTTCCTACCGAACACTGTAGCATAATAAATATTCTCTTTCTCATATTTCTGAACGAAAAATGAGGGTCGAATCAAAATGGCGTATTGTGAATACCGATGTAACTTTAAAACAGCAAAACACCCATTGAAAATTTCCTTACCTTAAGCTAAAGCGTAAAACGTTTGCTTTACACTAAAAAATTCAGTGCAAATGTTAAACGAATTTAAACATATTTTAGCTTTCAAGTCACAATGATTGAAACAGCTGTGGTAATGGCAATACACGGCGTCTGAATTGTGTACTGCAGATAGCTTGCGCAATGATACAAATGTGAACAGGTGAAAAATAAAAATCAATTCTTATCGATAAGAATGATCGAGACAGACAAAATAAATGAAATACATGTAGTTCTAGATACAACTTTGATCTTGAATTGATTTACCCTTCAGAAATAATCATGATAGTATCGATTTTTAAAGTAATATTTTTAAGTAATATTTTTCAAAAGTAATTAATATATCATACGGATAACAAGATCGCAACATAATCGATTATCTCATCCTTATTCTCGGACGTGGGAGCATGCGTGGGTGCATCAACAATGTTGCACTACTCTTCCTGCACATTTTGAAATAGATACTTCAAGCTTTGCAATATGATCGGGAGTTGTAGTCCGGGGATGTACACAATGGTAATGAAATATGGATATATCCCCTGGTTACGGAGATTGAGGCGGTTGTTACACTCATTGCATTTATTTCTAAAGAGGATAGTGATAACTGAGAACAGTCTAGGAATAATGCTGCAGACGTCAAGTATTTTCCTTGGTTTTCGACACTTACCATAGAACTAAACAATTCATATTCACTAATTTACCGACTTTTAAATCAGTTTACCTTATTGCATCCTGTGAAATATGAGAACTATATCAGGCAATAGAAGAAAGAAGCTCTATGTTTTCACATCATGTGCTCCAAATACGTATAAAATAATCCGTCATATAGCATACTATTATTACAAGAGGCTAAATAAAGCTATCTATAAAAATAATATGAACATTATGCTCTGAATCATTGAACTATGTCCCATAAATGTGTTCCGTACTCTGCCAGATTATGTACATGGTTTGACTGAATAAATTCATCGTTGAACATCAGATTCATTGTTGTTCATCTCGCCTCTCCTCTAGAATCATTCTATAGAAAAGGATCCGACATTTTGTTTAAAATAACGTTCACAAACAATTAACATCCTAGTTCACAGACAGTAATTGTCATATTAACCTGCGTTCACACACCATCTTTCCGATTAGAAGGCTAACCCACGTGGTATCGTAGTACTTGTTTTAATAAAATATTAAACGCAATCGATAGACGCGTTATATTAATCGTTACTTTCTGAAATAATACAAAATTGTTCAGTTCTCTTCTTCTGATGCTCTGTTAGATACTATCAACAAATGTCCATATTTATACTTTGTAAAATGACCTATTTTACCTTTACTTTTTCTTTCTCTTAAAAAACAAACAAAGAAACAAACAGAACTATAATTTGCAAATCAGAATGATGTGTATTAGCTAAAGGTTTCTTTTGTTATTTTAATTTAAATTTCTGTAAAGCAAAATTGATGCTTTTGTTTGCGACTGATAATTGCCATATGCAATCATAGATTCAAAATGCTGTAGTTATATTAATAATGTCTTGACCATTTTCTGCATGATCTTTGCACTAAATCTCAAACCTGACAGGGAAGAGAAATATGTCCTGAAAAAATGTTGATGTCATTGTGTCATAGTTTACTTCAAATTGTAATTGAGAATTAATTTATAGAAACGTTCTTTTTTTTTTGCCCCAATGTTTAAACAGTAAGGAGGGTAAGAAAGTGAATATTTTGACGTTGATGGCTATTCCTTCGTATGCAACTGTACACTTTCGTTATGATAACATTAAAAAAATAATACGCATATATTCATTAAGGTGACCTTACAAGATAATAGGACATTTTTGAATCGAGGCACATGCATGCACACACATAGACAGGTAGGTGTAGGTAGGCATATATGAATCTAAGTACCTATGTGCATTATTGGTATTTTACCTAGAACAGTAGTAAATAGCTACTACAACTGCTACTAATACTACTAGTACCACTTCTACTACTGCTACTAACATTATTATTATTATTATTATTATTATTATTATTATTATTATTATTATTATTATTAGAAACAACATGATTAATAATGAGAAAGGCCATTCTGAACCATTATGTTTAATACAGACTGCTGTATAAATAGCAATTCTTTCTTTTATCGATGCACCTGAGTGTTCTGACGATTTGGCAGCAAAAGCAGAAGTATCGATATTTGACAAGATCATGGATAGAACATGCATATTCTTCAGAAAGTATTAGAATGCACTAAATGTAAATAATTGGATATGAACTTCAAATGTTCAGAGGTGGCAAATGTGTTATATTACGTCCTTCCTGAGTAAACAAAAAAGTGAGACATTTGACACTTGTATCGGGAGCATGTCAATATTCAAGGCCCAAAATTATACAAATAATCCACATAAAAATACGCAAAATTGATCAGAACGGTGAATGTGAATTATGAAACGAACTAAAGCAGTGAAATATTTACAATGGAAAACGTTATAAATCTGTTGTTTGTTGTTCCTTTTCTGTATTACGGCGCATCAGCATGTGCCGGTTATAGCATGACAAGACAATTGTAGTTAAGTGCCTTGTCCAGGGACACACAACCGCAGCAGACCCAGGCTGATGCAATGGTAGGATTCGAACCAGCAGCTTTCATGTCGCGAGTCAAGTACACTAACCAAAGAGCCAACTAGGGTCTTCCTTTGCATTGAGTATATAAAGTATTACTCGATATTTTTATATATACCGGATATGAGTGACGTCATTGTTGATCCAGATGTTGTAGTGGTGATCATACATATTTTTGGTGCCGTATCTTTGTTCTCTGATGTAGTGTTCTCCATTTTCTCTCCTATGGCAGAAAAAAGTCAAATCGAATTAATTTTTCTATATAATGTAATTGAATTTTTTCAGTTAAGTGAATACATTGCTTAAGAAATCTGCACCATGGCTGATTGTGTCTTAAATATTTTAAGCGTGTTGGATACAAAAGCAATACAGGATTTTGTTTCTAAATGAAGTACCTCTTCAGTGTGTGGAGGGGTTAGAGGGAATAACTACGCTCTATAAGGAGTGTGAAACTTATCGAATTCAGATTTATGTAAATTTATTTAAAAAAATGTAGTAAGTTGCAATTTATAATTTTCAATGTTTGAAGTGACTTTATCGTGGGATAGAAATTCCTATATTTACGGATAAGAGACGATTCGCTATGCTAAAATGTCTGCTTGAACAAGAGGAAAGTGTTTGTCCTCATAGGCATATGACCTACAGTAACTGCTTGCTACACAGGTTAATTCGTTTTGAGTGCATACTTTTTCTTTAGAAATCCAGATTGAGAATAAATGCCGAATATCTAGGGCATTTTGCTTTAATAAATAGGCCCAGAATTGCAATGATATATGTTGTGTGACATTCATTATGGCAGGATTTAATCGAATTCCTCGATTCAGGAATTGATCATAAGCAAGTGCCAGCATGAAGGAATATTCATATATCAGGATTGAAAGAGTGAAGAGTAAACGGATGATTATATTTTATTGTAATCCATGGTAAAAATTTCTTCACTAGTTTATGGTTATACTATTTCGTGCATAGCTAATACGAATTTTCGCTATTCATACGTATGTGCTTTGTAGGAAGGCAACATGTATATTTACCTTTTCTATTTTAACCTAAGATATTTTTTAATTTGCTAATATGACAGTACCAAATGAAACATAGACGTGTCACCTTTATTCTGATCTAATTTTGAAAATTGTGTGATATATAGTGACAATGATAATGTAAGTGGACAGATCTCTTTTTCATACTCCTAAGTGAAGATTAACTTTCAATTTTGAAGTATCATTATGTGTATTTTAAATATATTATTCAGTTAAAATTAGTAGCAATGCATTCCTAAACGTACTGAGAATGTATAATTGTAAAATGTATTCATGTATTTTGTAAACAAAGTCTGTAAATTGATTGACAAAAAGCCGTGGATCAAATTTTGAAATGTAAATTCAAAATTCATCTTCAACCTCCCATTTTTCCAAAACGTTTGCTTGAATGCCCAAATAAACACACACACACACACACACATCTTTTGTCAATGCAAAATATTTTCTTATTGTTTATGTTAATGAGCAGTTGGTTTTCAAAACATGTACCATGAATAAGCTTCTCTCATACATTCAGCAAATACACATTATGATTTTAGAGTGCACTGGAACCTCATTTCCATAACAATAGAGAATGGATGATAGTAGGTGGGCTAGCTATGGAGATTGCAATCCCATGTATCTTAGTTTCAGCCAGCATGCATAATACATACACAACAACAGGCATTGTTCATGTACACTGCGGCATCAGAAATGTTCACTGAATTCACTGAATAGATAGACGGCCACGTCACTCCAATTGAGTATAAATATGCCCAATGCTTTCATTTTGTTTAATATTTTGCTCTAAAGAAATAGAAACTGTAAAGATTTTACCTCTTTCTGGTTCAGCACGAACATCGTGCAAACCGTGCAACTGTGATGCAATCGGTTATTCAAAACTTTCCCAGACCCATTGCTGGCTTTGATATTTCAAAATCATGTGAAATTCTCGTTGATCGAGACTATCACATGACTTGTCATTAAGACACTCAAGGTATGTGGTACTTTCAGGATACTATTAAAAGCAAGAGTATGCATTTGGGTCAGTTGCTATGTGCGGCTAGCATTTTATATGCAACCATGAAGGTACCATGGTAAACTAGTGCTACGTGTTGACAAATAAAATTCATCCTGAGATATCCATCGTCGGAAATACACGTTTTGATCGGTTCTGTTATTCATCATGATGAATGGAGTGGTCACGGAATCGATCTTTCTTCTTTATTGTCTTCTTATTATTGTTATTGCTATTATTATTATTATCATTATTATTATTATTTTTATTATTATTATTATTAGTAGTAGTAGTAGTAGTGGTAGTAGTATTGAGAGAAGATTATTCAAGTGGTGTATGTCTCCAAAGGCTTGGAATATTTATCAACACACAAGAGATGAATTCTTACAGCTAAATAAACTTCCATCGACAAAAATGAGTTAAACGATAATTATCGTAATATAGGTATTTGTTTCTCATTTCTCTTGCGAGACTTCACTGAGTCACTTTTCAAGGAGTACCTACCAGACATACACAATGCGGATTTCTTCATTGAATTGTTTCTTGCATGGACAAATTCCAGTTTTAATATGCAGTCTCTCTTTTGCAAGAAACCTTCATACACAGGTATTATTGTGTAAACTATAAAATAAAATGTGCATATTCAGCATGAGTTTGTATAAATGACTTTTAATGATTTACAGAAAAGTACTACATTTCAATATGAGGAGGTTATTAAATGTGTACGACTAATAAGGTATATTTAGAAACATATTTTTAGACATTGAAATAAGTACATAATATTGATTCTCAAAAATTCGTAAATATGAACGATTTTTCCACTTACCCCAACAAAAATTTCAACAATTCTTCTACTGCCAAGCCACGCAATTCAAGTAGACAATGCATGTGTTCTAATTTGCCAATTTGAAAATGAATTTACTTCAGTACACTACGTGAAATACTAAAACAAGATCAAGTCGTTGAATACCGGAGCTCTTCGTACTTGTTATCAAGTGGCTAAATATGTTCTCTCTAATTTGTCAGATTGGATATCTTATCGTAATTACATATTGTTGTTATTATGTAAATGTAATATGAACATTATTGTCATTTAAACAGTGAAAGTTTATACCCACACTCTGATATATTTCGAATGACGAGATCTCTTACAACGGTAACCCACCACGGTCCCGAAGAGTTTGGGAATGTGAAAGGTGTGGCATCTCCCATAAATGTTGTAGGTCTTTTTCCAGGTTTAGCGCAACCTTTGATTGAATGAACCCATTGCTGTTTCTCTGGACTCTCTTCCAGATATAAATTTGATCCTACAATGTGGAAAATGTATAGGTAATACGGATATCATTGGGTGGAAGCACTGTTTCGATCAACATAAATTTAAGCTATGCAAACTGCGGATACCTCATTAATTTGATAGTCAAGATTTTGTGTCTTAAAAAGTTTTTCAAATTTTATATAATGAGGAATAATGTTTGTTTGTAATGCATAGTTGAATGTATATATGAAAGAAATGATGGTACAGTTAAGTTTAATTGCATGATTTTCAAATCAATTCTCTTCATTTACCTTATGTTTTTTCACAAAATAGTAAATAGTGAATTACAGTGAAGTCTCATTGGTTTACATGTCAATACTATAAAGGACATGCAACGTGTACAGTTTTGTTTGAATATAAGGAAAGACTTTGAGCTCCAGGGTTCAATGTAACTTTGAACTGCTCCGGCAGGTTTCGGCACAAACCAACCATGTGTAATCGTTATTCTTACAAAATCAATTTAAAAACGAACAATTGTTTACAAATCATCTCAAAAAGATTTATAGGAACAAGAAACCTACACTCAATGATTTTGTTCAATTATCGTGTTTGAGTACAGTTGACTTCACACAATCACACGCGTAACAGTAGATGAAAGAGGCGCGAACATGAAAAAAATGTTTCGGAAATTAACTCGTATGTAACTTCAATATGTGGAAAGCTTACCATTTTGAGTTTCGCACAGATGTCGATACATACTACTTGTGCAATCCACGTGTGCCATTTTATATTCTTTGTCCTCTGTAACAGTCAAACAACCAGTGTCATTGCCTGTAATATCATGTGCTGCTGCTATGGAAACTACAAAATTAAATGGTTGTAAAATAATATCATGTTGTCTACACATTGTCAGTTGCTCACATACAAATGTTTAAATGCTTTGTAATTTACAACTAAAATAGGTTTGAGAAATATTAACTGTTCCTACAATTTGGTATCATGTAGCAATTAAGTATAATTGGTAACATGTACAAATTAGTCTAAAAACAAAACTTAACTTCATGTTCCAGCTCGTTATCTGGTTTGATCCGTGAGATATTTTTTATATCAGAGGTACTTAAATATAGGAAAACACATGCTGATTCAATCTACATTTTACATATCTATTTGGTTTATAAGCAATAGTTACTAGTCCAGTGGTACGTCTTCAACGTTCTTGTAGAGCCATAACTGCAGAGGTAAACCGGCCGAGAATATATGTTCCTGACGGTTCTATGAGAACATTGAAGACAGAAAGACCATGGCATATATGTGCCCAGTTGCAATGGATTTTTAATTATTTTAATTTATTAATTTGTATTATAGTTTGTGCAATATTTGGTCAGTTTGATATGAAAGTTGAAATTATTATTAATATTTTATTATCATTATTAAATACAAATGTTTTCCATAACTGTATCTTATCTATGGGGATTTAGTTGTTGCTCAACACATCAAGCCTTACACAGTAACATGTAAGTGAGTCACCTGACACATGGTCTAGACAAGAACACGTGTATATATGTGTTTTGCATGGCATATATACATAAGTCAGGGTTTTCTGCATACAATAGCAACAATAAAATAAAATCGAAGGCAAGATATGTATTTACAATGATCCTTCAATTTAAATTAGACCAAAATTGCATTATTATTCCAATGTAAACTCTGATATCCATGACATTAACTTTTCATGACGAAGTGCAAAAAACAAGAGTAGCACGTTTTCACAGACGATTATTTGATTTGTGCTATTATATCATTCATATGTTTCATATTGATGTTATTTGTGAAGTGCGTGCATTTACGGCAGCTTGATTATGCTGGTCTACTGGTACATTTTATGCATGGCGATATGAGTAATCTGCTTGCGACTTATCTTCAAATGTTTCCGTTGATCATCTGTTTATTGTGTACACAGCTCAATGCTAAATATATGATTAGCCAGAGCCTTTTCAAAGAAAAGGTGTGATTATGTTATTTTGCCCGGCCGGACGTTCTTGAACGAATCCGTGTGGGCTTGCGGGCGTAAAATCTTGCAACCCCTACTACGGTAATATAGAGACTTGAAAGTTAAATATAATTATGGGTGGTCTGTAGATGTGAGCAATGATTTTGGACTTTGGATCCATATTCTGGTTGCAGAGCTGAATTTGCTGAGTGGGCGGGGACTCATATGGGTATGGGTAGTGATAACTGAGGAAAGGGTTTTATATGCAGACTTCTAGTTGTAAAATACTCTGTATCTGGTATTATTAAATATATCTCAGGTTGTTATCCTTTTTCTTCACGTTTGACAGAGATATGTATTTACCTATCTATCTATCTATTTACACACACACACACACACACACACACATATATATATATATATGATGTATTTGTTCCTTTAGAAAGGCAATAACATTTTCAACACGCTTTTACCTTTCTTATACACTGCTATATTGCTGTTTACTCCCGCTTGATCCCCACAATGCATTCCATTTTCACAGTGTAATGGTTTCTCACAGGTGCCGTTGAAACGCAGGGTGTCTGGGTCAGAATAACTATTTGAACCAATACAATAGCACAGGTTTCCCTGAAATACAACAAGTACTTTATTAAGATTTTATACAACGAGGCATATTTATATATTATTAGAAACATTTGAAACTTGTGGATAAAAGGTGATATTTTACAAGTGGCTTATATATTATTAGAAACATTTGAACCTTGTGGATAAAAGGTGATATTTTACAAGTGGCTTATATATTCAAGATAGGATGCCTTTTATAAATATCGAATGAATGTACTCTTTATTCCTATCACAAACAATGAGGAAAGTATTACGATGAGCTCATTGAAAGTGTTGCAAGATATTGATTCCTATCTCTAACAACATTAAATCCATCATGATCTTAAGTTAATAAAGCTGAAGTTTTAAAAATGGAAAAGCTAACAAATGTATCTAAATTAGACTCTGAGATATATTCCAAAATACACAAGGCTTATGGAACTTATATGTTAATATGTATTAGAAACATTTTTGCTGCAAAGCAAGGGACAGTAGTAATTATGTCCCAATTATTTGACATGTTATTGTGAAAGTCTTGTAAAGAAAACGGAGAGCCATTAAAGTGACTGTTAAAGTCCAGTTTTTTTCGTATATAATTTTATGGAAAACTACACCATACATCATCAGTATGCAAAAGCGAAAAAGTCAAAATTAACATGTCAAACGTCAAATTATCCATTGCCGTGCTGCGAAAAAATCTATCCACTCTCATGGTCTATGAAAAAAGAACCTTGCAGTTGATACATCTTGGAATTTTGACTTTTAAATGATTGAACTCTAGTCAATCGATCGGTTTCATTGTATATACAGTGCATCCATCATATCAATACGCTAGCAGTAGATGTAAGAAGCTCGTCTACTGTTGTCCGCAGACTGTCATAGTAAAGTTATGTATGATATTTATATAATATAATACATATTCTGGTAAATTATAATGTTTCTTGATTTAAATGTTTGCTCAAACCTTAATGTTATCTTTAAGGTTTACATGTTTAGCTATTGTCTTTGAATAAGGTTGTTTGCTTAGTATTTGAGTTCAAGGACGGTTTTGGTAAACAAGTTGTTTATTCAATTTAAGATCATGATTGACTTTGTTTATAGATAAAACTAGAATTTCCTTTAGAGTTATGTGTTAAAAGTGACATACTCCATATACTTTTCTAGAACATTCTGTCATGTGATCTATATTTATATATACCATGTTTAGTGGACAGTTTTCAGTTTCGACCTTAACATCAGTTTTTAAACAGTCATTACAGTTGTGAATTTTTTTTCCTCCAAATTTAGAGAGAAGAATTATTTAAAATATTCATTGGATTATAAAAGTGCTCATACAATTTTGGATTTTGAATTGGTGATTTTGGGATTCACGTGAACTTATTCAAAGTTATTTTGGAGCACTTCATTTTGGCACATCAGCACATTAAAGACTACTGACACATCAGGACATTAAATACTATTAGCACATAAACACATTCAAGGATACAGTAATTCGATATTTAGAACTTGTGATTGAGACACTTAGGATAATTGAATTATTTTGATTTTAATTCACGTTATTGTAAGTGTCTTGAATTTTCACTTAAAATGTCTAGATATAAATTGCTTTTTAGTTAATTTGTTGGCTTCACCTTTTTACTGTTACATTCTTTTTTAGAGTCATAGTATATATGTATATATATATATATATATATATATATATATATATATATATATATATATATATATATATATATGCAATAATCTGATAACAAACAGTTAAGAACTAGTTTTTAACTAGCCTAAGCGCTTTCGACTCGCATCGAGTCTTTTTCAAAATCAAACACAAAACAGAGACAAGGCAAAGAATAAGCACAAAATAGCGTTAAAATTACAAAAACGTTTATATAACTATTTCTAAAGGAATTAGAGCTTGAAAATGTTTGATGCGTTGTCTAGTTGGCTTCCACTTGACTGATGATGTTGCAAACTAGTTATTATTGACTTACAAAGGGAGGAGCCATAGCGCCGTCTGTTTTTTAATGTAAATTGGTTTAACCGCAGATTATATTCCATATATGTCATGGTTTCCGTAAGGCGAGTAATGACCATAGCACTAATAATACCAGGAAGAACTACAAAAACAGTATTGATTATAGGTGAGTGAGTGACTCATGAGCAAAATTAATGAATTATCTACTTGAAAATGTGGTGGCTGTAACCAGATGATGATTTTATTTGCGTGTGGTTGTCTTTCTTATACCCTTTTTGGTTTAAGCCGGATGGGTTTCAATGTTTGAAGGCGGAGTATCCAGTAAGATTCTTTTCTTGCCTGGTTTCGGAAATCCAGTTGGGGTAGTGAGCAATTGCAGTGTTCTGCAGCTGAACTTCTGTCCAGCTTCTTTGTCATCCAATCAGATCTGTGAAGATTAATCCTTTTGTGTAGTTTTTCAGTTTCTCCGACATACTGAAGGCCTCAGATCTTACATGTGATGAGATAAATTGAATTATCTGCTTTGCCATGTATGTTAAATGTTTTGCTCGTCGCTGTGCTATAGAATGTGTTGGTCTCTATCATATGTTGACAGGTTTTAGGCCTTTTATCATAACAGGGACCAGATTTGCTAGTGGTGTCTTTTCTTGTGATTGGCGTTAGCTTCGCTCTGACTAGGATGTCTTTGAAGTTTTTGGTCTGCGGTAGGCTACTACTGGTTTGTTGGGGGGATTAACTTTAGTGTGTCACAAGATTCCACGATGGGCCAGTCTTTCTGGATGATTTTGCTTACTTTGGGGTTGTCTGGATGGTAGGTCAGGATAAATAGCATTTGATCAACCTTTTCATTCTCTCTATATTTTAGTAGGTCATTGCGGTTTGTTTGTTTAGCCCTTTGTGTTGCCTCCGTTATCAGGTCTTTTGTCGTAGCCTCGGTTCATCAAATGCTCAGATAACTCTTCAGATCTTTTTGGGAATGTTTAATCGTCGGAGCAAATTCTGCATATCCTCAGTGCCTGGCTATACGGAATGTTCCGAATGCAATGTTTTTGATGACAACTTAATGGGATAAGATACTGGTGTTATTCAGTTGGTTTTGAGTAGATGTCTGCATGGAATTTGTTTTCTACCAGTCTAGTTGTCCAGAAAAATGTGGTTTGAGTTGGAGACTTCTGCCGTGTATATTATTGAAGGATGGAAGTTGTTTGCTTTTGATATTAAGTCATTCAGATTTTGTCTTCCATGTTGCCATTTCATTTATATATCATCGATGAAGCATACGTATCCACTGGTGTGATGTAAGTTCCACCGGAGCTAAAAGTTGACCCTCCATGAAAATATTAGCATACGAAGGGACCATTTTTGTACCCATTGCGTTTCCATTGATTTGGAAGTAGTCTTTGAATACAACGTTTAACTAGGAAATGAGTGGGAGGATCGTCTACAGTTCTTGTTTTCCATGCTTCCCTACACGCCTGTATCCATTCACTGTGCGGTATATTAGTAAAGAGGGATGTGACTTCTAAGAAAACAAGCATTGTATCTGGCAGTAATGGTTCGCTTGCTTTCCATTTTATGAGGTAATCTGTCGTGTACTGGATATAGATATGTGGTCTCATGAAATGATCGAAATCTTTTGATATCCTTTATCTGGGATGCCCGTCACAGGATATTGTATGTCTGCCGGGGTTTCCTTGTTTGTTGATTTTAGGTAGAAGATAGAATCTTCCTGCTCTAGGGTTTTCTGGACTTAAATAGTCCATTGGTTTGCTGGTCTATTTGTCCGATTTGGCATGCCTAATAAATACTATTTGTAATGCTTTTTGCATAGTCTAGTGTTGGATCTTGGTCTAGTTTTGGTATAACCTGGCGTCGCTTAGTTGTCTATTTGCCTTCATTTATGTAGTCTTCCCTATTCGTAACAATCACAACGGAGCCATTATCTGCAGGCTTGATTGTGATGTCTGTTCTGTTGTTTTGCAATGAATGTAGGGCATCTTTCTCTTTTTTGTTAAAGTTGGAATATCTGCTAGCCTCGTTGATGTGTTTGGAAGTGTCGTTTTCAACTGGGTTTATCAAGGCATCTAGATTTGCAATTGCAATTACTTTTCTTTCGGAACATAGGCCTCATGAAAGGATCGAAATCCATCCATATATCCATCCATCCATCCACCCATCCATACATACATACATGCATGGATACATACATACATGCATGGATACATACATACATAGATACATAGATACATACATACATACATACATACACACATACATACATACATACATACATACATACATACATACATACATACATACATACATACATACATACATACATACATACATACATACATACATACATACATACATACATACATACATACATACATACATACATACATACATACATACATACATACATACATACATACATACATATACATACATGCATACATAAATACATAACGTATATGGTGACTGACTATTATTCGCTTTTGATCAGTCAGTTATGATACTATATTTTTTCCGACGTAAACTAGTTTCCCCTGTTAGCACCCTTCCTTTTAATTCCAACTACAAGCAACTACAAGCAGTTGGGAAGTTGGTGTCATTTACACAATTCGTTTAAATGTTATTGAAGTCAGAATGATACAATTTACCAAAGTTAAACAAGAATAAGTCATGAAAGAAACACATTACTTTTCAATTCAAAAACGGAGGTTATAAAATCATGGCATTTCACATAATATGCATTCCTAAAAAGCTTTGAGAGCAATGTGATATATAAGAAACCTAATTGCCCTTCATGCAATCAGGACTAAATGGCATCATTTAAACTATTGTTTATAGTATCTGTCCAGAGTTTATCCTTTCTAGAAAGATTTCATGGGCAATGATTACTGCTGCTTAAGCAATTGTACCCTATATTTCTCATTTATTTATTAGTCGATGTGTACCTTGACGCACACACTTAAAGTCATCGAATGATATAAACATATACATGTAATACCTGTAAACCGATATATCCCTGTAAACCACAATGAGAATAGCACAGCCCTGGTCGGTTTTTGTTTCTTCCAATGCTGAATTGTGCAGATAAGATGGGGTCTGTTACTATTTTATCAGCACAACCTGAAGAATAAAATACAAATTGTATGTATTAGGTTGTTTTTATGTTCAACTATCTATCTCAATTGGTAACATACAAACCATATCCAGCTTGTACAAAAAGTCCTTATTTATACACTGTGATAGAATATATGCATTCACAAACATGCGTTTTGAAATATGCTATTTATTTTAGGGACTAATAATGAAATGCTGACTTTACAGTTGCTGTTATTGGAATTTTACAGAGGGGCAAACATTTGAGTTGAGTACGTACCCAAGTAAAGAAGTTTTATGAAAGCGGGTTCAGGTAACTAAGATAAGGATGAAATGATATGCTGATATGTGCTGGTATACACCCAATTATGTACGATGTTACACATTTTACTAAACGGGAACTATTGTGGCAAGTTTTGGCAGCATCACTTTAAACTGATGGGTCTCCAATGCTGTCCACTTGCGTCCCACACCATGGCAACATGATTAAAACATGGATTACCACTGATAGAACGTGGAGATAGAATAATTTGTGATGGGCAGTTGTGACAACTCTTTAGGGGTCAGAACGATCCAGCGACGCGAGGAATCTCATGTGTTTCTATGCATTTGGTTGCCCTTAGACTGAGTAAAACACTCGTTTCTAGACAGGCTAGACTTATTTAATACACGCAATGAAAATGTTTCATCCATTTATAATCTTACACATTCAAAACATAGTGTAAATTTCCTACGAACTCTTAGCAATAAAGTCACAAGGTACTCAACATAAGTTAATGGAAAACTATATTATGCTAAGTACAGGCCCCTGCGCAACATTTGGTGTTCCCGATCCCCTTGCAAAAACGGTAAAATAATTATCAGACATCAAGCATATTTATTTACTTTCATTTTTGTGACTAAACCTCATACTAACGCTTTCATTTTCATAAAAGGAAGTTGGATATTACGGTGTATGATGGTTCCAAAAAAAGGTAAATATCTTGTCTTTCCGTGTCATCTCAGATACAAATATTAAACTCAATATGGCACACTACAGAGAAGTCGTATAGTAATCCCTAGGACTGTAATACCAATTATGAATTAAGGAAGTATAGGATTATATACCTGGGTTTAACATATCTTACATAAATGTGAATTTTTCTGTAGAACTGATCACCAGATTAGATGACTCCATGGGGAAGTAAAACACTTCGAATATTCATCATTTCCTTCGATAATATCTTTGGTTGACTGTATTAAGTGACAAAATACATTGCTATGTTAAAATGATCTTCTCTCTCCTTCTCTCCCTCTTTTCTCTCTCTCTCTCTCTCTATATATATATATATAAATATATATGGCAACATGATTAAAACATGAATTATCACTGATGGAACGTGCAGATACAATAATTTGTGATGGACAGTTGGAAAAACTATTTAGGGATCAGAACTATCCAACGACGCGAGGAATCTCGTGTGTTGCTAAAAACACTCGTTTCTAGATAGGCTAAACTTGTTTAATACACGTACTGAAAATGTTCTATCCATTTGTAATGCTTACACAATCAAAACATAGAGTAAATTTCCTACGAATTTTTGTAGAACTGATGGCCCGACAGTTTAAGTACATACCGTATATTCCGGGCTAAAGCTTGTCGCACGGTTAAAGAATGTAAAAGATCATGATGGAAAAAATATGTTTCTACTCTAAACTCTCGCTCCTTTATAAAGAAAGTATGGAACACGATCCGCAAAATAAATGGTAGGGGAAAACACAACTCTTTCCGACATCTAAAAGTAAACAATAAAAACTTCCATTTCAAACATGACATAGCTAATATACTTCCTGATAGGTTTTCTAAAAATTCATCATCGTCTAATTATTCAGAAGATTTTCGAAAATTAAAAAGTCAAAAAGAAAACATACCTATAAAATTCACATCCAAACAATTCAGAAAGTTATAATCAACCGTTTTCACTTTTGGAGGTTATGGAAGCTTTGAACAAGGCCCATGATACATCCACTGGGCCTGATGAAATACATTACTAGTTTTTGAAACATCTCCCAGAACCATCATTAATCGCTCTTTTGGAAATTTTCAATGATGTATGGACCACTGGTAATGTACCAAACAATTGGAAAGAAGCAACAGTAATACATATTCCCAAACCAGGTAAGGATAGCACAGATCCTACCAACTATCATCCCATTGCGCTGACGAGCTGTGAATGTAAAACAATGGAACGAATAATCAATGGTCGATTTGTTTGGTATTTGGAAACTAATAATTTAATATCTCCTTTCCAAAGCGGCTTTCGATATGGCTGTAGTACCAATGATCATCTGGTTAGTCTAGAAACGTTTATTCGCGATGCTTTTATCAAGAAGGAACACTTAACAGATGTTTTCTTCGATTTAGAAAAGGCCTATGATACAACATAGAAGTACGGAATAATGAATGACCTGCACAATCTGTGTCTAAAAGGCCGTCTGCCCTCTTTTATATCGAACTTTCTCTCAAACAGAGAATTCAAGGTACGAGTGGGTTCCACCCTCCCAGATATGTACGAACAAGAAATGGGTGTGCTCCAGGTCAGTATTGTATCTGTAGCGCTTTTCAAGATCAATATTAATAGCATTACCAAGTGTTTGGTTCCTGCAATGGATTGCTCCCTATATGTTGATGAATTCCTAAAATGCTATCGATCAAAGCACATGCATACAATTGAAAGACAACTGCAACAAAATATAAACAAGATTCAAAATTGGGCCAATGCCAACGGTTTCAAATTCTCAAAATCGAAAACAGTAGGCATGCATTTCTGTCGGTTACGAAGACATCATGATAAACCTAAACTCACACTGGACGGAACACCTATACCAGTTGTCGAGGAAACAAAGTTTTTAGGTATAATCTTCGACAGAAAACTCACCTTTATTCCACACATAAAAAACTTGAAAGCTAAATGCTTGAAATCGTTAGATTTACTCACACTGGCTGGGGTGCTGATAGAAAGGTCATTCTCAATTTATATAGAACTTTTATTCGATCCAAACTTGACTATGGCTGTGTTGTTTATGGTTCAGCCAGAAACTCGTACTTAAAGATGCTTGACCCAATTCACCACCAAGGAATAAGACTCGCTCTGGGAGCATTTAGGACATCCCCATGTGAAAGCCTTTTGGTTGAAGAGAATGAGCCACCACTATGACATCGTCGAGAAATGCTGTCTCTACAATATGCTCTCAAATTAAGATCGAACCCTCCTTTGAACCCTGCTTTTTCGGCTGTATTTCAACCAAAATACAAAACATTATACGAAAACAAACCAAATGCCATACCTACCTTTGGCATTAGAATATCACACAGCCTTGACAATACAAAAGTTGACCTTTCTAACATCCAGAAGACGTCCATTTCTGAAACACCTCCATGGCTTCTTAAACAACCAACAGTACATTTTACACTACACGACGGCAAGAAATCGGTGACAAACCCTTCCTTGTTCATAACACTTATCAGGAACTCCTTACCGAATATCATAACTACACAAGAATTTACACTGATCGGTATTAAAGGTAACGAAAAAGCTGATCGCGCTGCTAAAATGGCCCTATCCCTAGTACCATCTGATTTTAAAATACCATACACTGATTTTAAACCTAGTATCAAAAAGTGTTTACTTAATAAGTGGCAGGCGTCATGGAATGATGCAGTGAATAACAAACTACATATAATAAAACCAAAACTCGGCGACTGGGCTCCTTCCTACAAAACCATCCGTACAGACGAGGTAATCACTGCAAGAATTAGAATTGGTCATACTTATGTAACCCATTCCTACATACTAAAGGGCGAAGACCCACCTGAGTGTGCTTCTTGCAGTGAAACCTTCCCTGTGAAACATTTTATGATAGACTGTTTCGATCTCCAGCCTACACGCGATCGTTACTACAATGTTCAACACATGAAGGAACTTTCTGATACAGTAAACTTGTCTTGCATTTAAAAGTACTTGAAAGAAGTAAACATATATTCTAAAATCTAACTTTACAGCTATCTGGTCGATAATGAACCTTTTAACATTTGTAAAGTATTCATCATACAACCTTTTCTATGGCGCTTAATAGCCTCATAGTGCTGGTGCGCCGTTAAACCACAATCAATCAATCAATCAATTGTAGAACTGATGACCATATTAAATGACCCCATGGGAAAGTAAGACACCTCGGCTATTCATCATTTTCTACGGCAGTACCTCGACTATACCTCCCTTCCTTCGATAATATCTTTAGTTGACTTTATTAAGTGGCAAAATACACTGCTATGTTAAAAATGAGCTTCTCTTTCTCTCTCTCTCTCTCTCTCTCTCTCTCTCTCTCTCTCTCTCTCTATATATATATATATATATATATATATATATATACAAAATATTTGCAGCGAACAGTGCAAAGATTGTATCTTCTTCCTACAAGACATGTAATATTGCTGCATATGGTGACCTTGGCAGTTTTCCATTGCACGTGAGGCTTTTACAAAACTGGTATCATATTTCCTCCTATAATAATTGTTTTTGAAAACAGCTTATACTGTTTCACTAAATGTGTGCAATTGGAATGTGAAATCATGGAATTAAAACTCAAAGGAATCTTGTATTATTATAGTTTGTGTGGTCTACTGGGGAAAATCCAATCGTAGCGAATTATTAATATCTTTAATAGTATTCAAACAAAAGATTCCTTGATTGTTTTAAACAGAACTAGAGAGGAGATTTATGTGGAAATCAAAAACTGTATTGTGTAAGGAAATTAAATATGTTCTAATATATGAAGGTTATCTTTATTGTTATAAAAATAAAGCTATAAGACCTGCTTTTGACTAAATTACGCGTGTGTGCACACTAGTTCAGAATATAAAGAGATAGATACGATGGAATAGAAAGAGGGGATACACTGTGTGAAATATGCGGGATGAAAGATATGGTAGACATAGAAAATGAATTTCATATAGGTATGGTATGTCCTTTGTATACTCATACGTATGTGATTTATCGAGAACACTATATATATATATATATATATATATATATATATATATATATATATATATATATATATATATATCCACCTTAGTATGTAGCATATAGTAAGTTTATCTATGTCTGACAGAACTAATGAAATGTCGGAATATATCCACGTTGTGCATTTCACATGGGATGTTCTTTTATGCATAATCAAATATAACGAAATCAGTTTATAAACAATGAAATGCATATGCACTAATGGAACACCATACATATGCCTTTTATCGACATTTAGAATATAATTTTGCATTTATGTGGGCTAAAATAATAAAAAGGTTGATATTGTCCATCCTCCAATACAAGAATGTTATTTTGATTTAGATTATGGGAGTTTACAATATTGCATATATTGAGCAAGCCTTATACGAAAACAATAAAGTTCTTCTACTTAGTATTCATCAAGACTACGCATGATGAAAAAATGATGAAAAAATAGTCAGGTGACTTGACATGATGTTTCATTTCTATGTATAATTCCTTCTAGTTAAGAAATTGCCATTACCTATGAAACGAAAATGTTCATATGACTGAAAGTAGCCAACCCAAGCGTCTCCTTCCAAAGCGATTTGGTCTCTAACTGTCATTGTTGTTAAATTTACAGCAGGGACAGCAAAGGTCAAATTGCTTCTGTTACAAAGCTGTAGAGCTCTCTCCCACGCTGATGGGTTTGGAGACTGCTTGAAATCTAAAGCTGAACAAGCTTCATCTGTAACAGATTGATAAATAGTTAGATGGATGCAGACATATCTCACCATTTCGTACCTTCTTCCTGTCCATGGCGTATTAGTCATATCAGCTATTATAATTTGTGTTTGTCAATGAACCCACATAATACGTAGTTTTTTTATTGTTTTATTGTCAATATTGATTCAACACATATACTAGGATCCAATATAATGTGATCCATTGCGCTTGGTGTTGCTTACGTTTATTGAAAGGATGCCAATTTTATATTTACAGTATGTAAGGGTTTTTAAATTGAATAGAAGGGCATTCACATTGGATTGATACTGTCTCCTGATCGTCAGTTTGCTTCATATCGAAGGTCTTTGGTGTGATGGTCATTGTCCCTACTAACATCCTAACAACCTTTCTCCCCTCCCAAGAAAATTCTTTCCTTAGTAGAATTTGTCTCTGGAATCAGTTGCTCAGTAGTAGATCCTTCGCCAAATGAGTCATTGTTGCATATGATGGAGAGGGTAAAATACCTTAAATGAAGTTTGCTCGAATAGACTTCGCCAAATGAGTCATTGTTGCATGTGGTGGAGGGGGTAAAATCAAATACGGTGTCTTGAAACA